>JAKOOJ010000006.1:77011545-77559045 GCA_022577455.1 Arizona elegans | reverse complement strand
ATTAAAATGAAAATATATGGAATAAAATATAACAATTGCATTCTGTCAGAATGTAGATTAGTTTGTGGATTTGATAAGAATCCTAGAAGCCCTAGATTAATATACAAATGGAATTAAATGTTAAATTGAATAAAAGAATGATGTGGGTTCAAACATAACCTAGATATGCTGGGGATGTAAACATTCATCATATGGTCTGTGGGTTACCAATCAAAAGCCAATGGAAAACAAAACTGTTACAGATCTCTAAATTCAAATTAAAATAGTCTAAAATAAATAAAAGAGTATAACTGAAAAATAATGATATATTATGATATCATGATATATGCACTGACAAAGATAAGAATTGAATTAAACAAAGAAGAATAAAGGCACTTAGAACAAATAGAAGGTTTTAAACTAAACTATGAAACCAAGCATAAATCAAGATCACACAGCAGTATCAAACTGATCAAATAGAAGCATATGAAGACTGAATATATATAGTTTTATTAAGAGAGGACAAGGTCAAGGCAAGCAAGCACAGTCATGTTCACCAAAAGTGGAACTCAACAGTGGAAAACAGAAAATGAAAATAAAGCTGGTGCTGGTGGAAATTCAAGATACGTTGTAGGTATTTTTGCATGTGTTCTATATATTTTCAGAGCCTGGGAAAGTACCCTGAGAGTATTTTTATTCAGTATCATCTCTTATAAAATCTAAAGTGAAGCAGTTGCATGTCACTGTCTCAGAAATTGCCGTTTTGCTACATATACAGTGATGCAGGAGCAAAGTTCAATCGCTTGTCATTTCTGATTTTATGACACACAAAAAGATTCCAACCTGCCTTGCAGCCAGGATTTTGGCAACTTAAACTCAGCTCTCTGCCTGTTAAATTTAGCATGACTCTATTGCAGGTAAATAGTCTGAAAAAGAACAATCAAGCGACCATTGAGATACAGATGGTAGCAATGTAGACAGACATAGAGATTTTATTATTTTCATTCTTTTATTATCCTAACAGTCCGTAAGAAATTATAATATCTACTTTACGTTATTGAGGCAAAATTATACATTAACTTCTTTAGTAAACCAATAGCTCTCATAAATTTTTTTCTTAGGTTTCTGAGAGTCCTGCAAAAGAGTAATTATAATCCTTTAGTTTATCCTAACAGCTATTTGTCATATCTGAATGAATTGGATTGAACTGAACTATGGAAGGAAAATTAAAATAGTAAACTTTAACTTAAATACATAATACAACATAATAATACATAATCTTTGAAAGATTATCTTTTCTACTTTTTAAAATGAGAATTATCCTATATTTTTCTTAAATGTAAAGGATTTAGTTTCATTTTATTCTGGTTTTAACTGCAATCACTCTCGTTGCCTTTATTATCATGTCCTTTTTGTTGAATTTATTTAATGAAGAATCAAAATGTAATGTAACCGGACACAGGATTATCATCCTCTTCATCTTTTCATATTTATGTTAGTAGGTAATTATGATACTTTAAAAATTAAATAACCAATTGTAGAGTTTTATAATGATCTGTTGACTTCTCCCACTTATGACTGCATGACTGTTGCTTGTATCCTTATGATTTATATTGATATTGATTGTTTCCTGACTGCTTATTTGTACCGTATGACTATCATTAAGTATTGTACCTTATGATTCTTGTCTTTTTACGTACATTGAGAGCATATGCACCAAAGACAAATTCCTTGAGTGTCCAATCACACTTGGCCAATAAAGAATTCTATTCTATTCCATCTATTTGAGGCAATGTTCTCCTTAAAAATTGCTTGACAGTGATTTCACTTAATATCTAACATAACACACTATAATTAAAATACTTATTGGTTTGCCACTATAGCAACTTATCTTTGAAATATTTTGGCTATTTATACAATGCACAATGCATTCATAAGGTACCTTAGCAGCCTTCTTCAGCCTGATAATCTTAGACATGTTGGGGTTCAATTGCCAAAATTCCCATATTGCCTGGTCAACTTTGATATTGTCAGATAAACTGGTTACAAACAGACTGGCAGGAAAGTGTACTGTAATGAGTAATGTACCTGAGCTTTGCATCTGATTGGTGACTCAGCATGGTTTATTTATTGACTTCACTCCCTGAGAGAAAAACTAAGAACAACTTTTCAAGCCATTTTCAACAATGTCGTGTTTACTTTGTCATGCCATGCCATGAATTCTGGTTCCATGTCATCTTTTTCCTTGGATTTGTCATTTGTTTATTGAATTCCTGGTCTTGACCCATGCCAGACTTTGACTACATTTTAGTTACAATCTTTAGCTTTAAGTAAAAAGGACACTTTGTTCCTAAGAGTTTTCCCTGAGTATACATAATTCTGCCTGGTTGCAGGCATCCAGGTTGTATCGTGTTGGTTGAAAGCCAAAAGTGCCAGCACAGAAAAGCTACTGAAATAGGTTGCAGTCCATCTTGGATAAGCTTTTCATGGATGATTTTGTTATAGCTATAGTTACTGTATATGTTCACCACCTCGAGTTTTCAAGGGAAGGAAATAGAATCTCAGTGATGAATTTATAAAGAGGAAGAGGAAATAGAGTATTAATGAATATTAAATATCAACTTAATGAATTTCAACTCTGCAAACTTAAAAAGTAATTCATCTTACAGTCTCTTTGAAGCTGCAAATACAATGCAAATTTTATAACTATCAAATGTTAATGTTTAAAACATATTTTTAAAAAATCTGTTTAAAATCTTTTCAGAAGTCTTAACTATATTAAAAATATTACAAAGGGTCACATAATAATAACACTGGAGGGAGAAGTAACTGTGGGTATCAGGGGTAAAGCATAAGTACTTTGTTCCATAGAGGAAGGTCAACAGAGTCAAATGATGAATGTGACTGCATGATTGAAATTTCATCACTTTTTAATATGCATTAAGTGTCCAGTTGCACTCACCATTTTATGTTGTTGACCCTGTATCCTCCAAAGTCATCACTAATACACACATATCATGCTGTTCCTTTTTAAGATAAGCAACATTTCAACTACAGTAAATGCAGAAAATGAATAGGCAAAAGGATTAAAGGCATTAATTCAGAATGCTGCAGAACTTTTCTCTGATTTTTTTCATTTCTGATTTTTTTTTTCATTTTCACCATTCACAGGAGTATAAAGATGCAACTGTTACCAGCCTGAGTATTTTAATTTTAGATGCATGCATAACAATCCAATGATACCAGCTCATATTTTCTGAAGACATTTTAATTCCATGCATAATTAAAGCTATATTTCAGTTTTCTGCATGTGTTTATCAGTTCAAGATCACCTTCATTCAGATCTATTAAAACCTCCTCCTTTTCTTACTTTCATCTTACCTACTTATTTTTATTTGTTCATTTATTCATGTTTTCATTGTTGTTTTATCTCTTATACTTGCTTCTTACATTCCAAGTTATAATTTTCCATGGCTTTGATCAAATAAAGATTTCACAAAATGCTTTTTTTTGTAAGATAAAGAAAGTATACACTAGTTACCGGCCTTAGTAGTGCCATGCTACATCCAACATAGTTTTCTGTTTATTAGTTTCTAAAGATAGGGTCTATAATCCAGGAACCAGATTGTATAGTAATCTACTGTTGCTCACATTCCATGATTTAAGTGACATATCTTGGAAGATAATTGATACCGACTTTTACTCAGTGGCTACTCTCAAAATTATGAATATAGTCAACTAAATTATACAGGAATCATATTGCATTAAGAAAAGTTTTGTACAGTAAGTCCTATCATGATCAGATTCTGTATTCACTTAAAGCTATTCATAGAGCATGCAAAGGGGTGAAATACAGCAGGTTCTAACAGGTTCTGGAGAACTGGTAGTGGAAATTTTGAGTAGTTCGGAGAACTGGCAAATACCACCTCTGACTGGTCCCAGAGTGGGGTGGGATTGGAGATTTTGCAATATCCTTCCCACAGAAGGAGAAGGAATAGAGATTTTGCAGTTTCCTTCCCCTGCCATGCCCACCAAGCCACGCCCACAGAACCGGTAGGGGAAAATTTTGGATTCCACCCTGGGATAGGGTAGAATAGAATAGAATAGAATAGAATAGAATAGAATAGAATAGAATAGAATAGAATAGAATAGCTTTATTGTCACTTTAAATGTACACTATCAGCATACATTAAAATGAAATTTCATTTCATTCAGATCTCAAAAGATAACCATTATGCATGTACCCATATAAAAACACATATATGACACAGAGAAACATCACATAGATTTTAATTGTTTTCAAGCAATAGGCAGGCACTCTTTCAGATTATGTGAAGTGAATACTTGATTTAAATCCTATAAAAAGTGCTGACTTAAAGTAGTCCAGCAGAAATTGAACACTTTCTTCAACCATAGCAACTTGGAAAGTTCCATTTATTGTAGCTCCATGACAAGTGAGCAAATAGATTTGCAGCCATGGGGAAATTATTAATTTTTAAAGCAAGGCAAAAAACCAGGTTATTTGGTAATCTAGAAGTAAATAAGAAAAAAAATACACTTCTCCATTTAAAAAAAATATTTCCACTGACAGAAAAATTCAAATAGATGCAAAACTTGATATTTTAGTAATTTTTGCTGAACGGTTTGTACAAATAAGTATGCTTTCCAGGCTTTTATGAATTTTTAAACTACCTGTAGACCTGAGCGTTTATAACTTTTAACTTGAAGAAATTACTGATTTGGGAAGATGTAGCAAGATGCACACATCCCCATGCCCTGTTTTGGGCCTAGTAGGCCTTCCTGCAGGCCCCTGGGAGAAAAAACGGGCCATGGGGGAGCTGTGTGTACTCCCCGCACCCTGTTTTGTGCCTAGTAGGCCTCCCTGCAGCCTCCTGGGAGCAAAAATGGGCCATGGGGGAGCCACGCTGCACACCCCCTGCCCCATTTTGGGCCTAGTAGGCCTCTCTGCAGCCTCCTGGGAGCAAAACTGAGCCATGTGGAGGCTGTGCTGCAGCACCCCCGTGCCCCGTTTTGGACCTAGTATGCCTCCCTGCATTTATCTGGGAGCCAACCAGGTACATGGGGACTTTGGGAAGGGGTGGGGAGGGGAGTGCTGGGGCCAGCCAGCAATTTAACAACTGGCTCGGCCGAAGTGGTGCGAACCAGTTGAATTCCACCACTGTATATGAGTCAAGCTTTGAGAGATCATGTATCCAGCATGGGAAATAAAGTACATTTGTATTAATGATCAAGGGCAAGTCAGTTAACTTGGACAAAAAGTACATAATTAACTTGATTTAGTAATCCCTCTCAATTTCCTTAACCATGACAAAAAAGCTAAAGTTTTAGTCCTCGTTTAGTCCTTATTTTATTTCACCATTATTCTTAACTTTTTCTATCTTGTATGCTGTTCCTTTATTTAATAACTTTTTATTTAGTACAATATGTGCCAGCTGTGACTTACGTTGTCCGAAGAAGGAATAAATTGCTAAACAAATAATGACAAAATTCAGCTCGTTGCACTAGGAAACATGGTTATTTCTCTAATTAGATTCTTCCTATGTTGATAAAACAAAAGTATCCATTTCAAGTCATAATAGTTAAAGAGTTGATGGAGTTCTCGTTTAACTCTAGCATAGCTAAAGTGATGGCTTTGGCTCTCTATTTCATGTGGAAGAACTAAGGGGATTGACATTAGCTCCCTCATTCTTGCCATGATGATTAAGGGGATTTGCTTAAATACCCCATTTCATATGGTATAGCTACTGTAAAAGGATTAGCTTGAGATCTCATTTTCATGTGGGATGGCTAAAGGGATTAGTTTTAGCTCCTCATTTCATGCTACAATAAGTTAGGGCATTTACAAGCATTGCCCATTTAGATACACTAAGAATGCCTGCATCTTAGAACTATTTTATCTTTCTGCTGGTAATCAGTTTTTAAAAGAATCTTAATTTGATCTTAATTCTGTGTGCTTTTATTAGGACACAAAGTATGTGTCCTTTATCTAGACATAAATTGATTAAATGAACATCTTTTCTGTACACTAACAATATTGTTTTCTTTAAGAAATCTAGAGGGCAACTGTCAGCCGGAAGTATGGGTAGAAGGTGCAGAAGAACAGCTGACCCTGTTTGATTAATGTTTTATTTATAGTTTTTATGCTTGTAATCTACACAGAATTCCTTAAAATGGATCTTTTAATAAATAATACCAACACATATTTTATAGAGTGTAATGGATCAACTGTTAGAGCTTAAGTGTAGAAAAAGTTTCTATGCAAACATGAAGTTGTCTAGGGATAAAAGTCATTATCTAAGGATAAGCTTTCTCACTGAGCAGCTATGAAAATGAAATGTTCTTATGTGGAAATATAAGGAAAACTGTTGCCTTTTGAAAAAGCTCCTTTGGGACATTCTTATATATTGTGATAAACAAATGAATTACTAACATGTCTTTTTGGTTGGTGATTCTTTAGTCTAATTTATATCAAAAGCAGTCTGTAAAGTCTATAGGGTTCCAACAATGCTGACTTATAAGTACACTTTGCACCTATGTATGTAAATTTGATAAAGAACATTATGAAAAACGCCAAATTACAGAACAGCAAAGTATAGAGGGAGAAATAATGGAAGCACAATAAAGAAACTAGGGCAACATCTTTTTTTTTTTATTTTGATTTATATGCTGCCCTTCTCTGGAGACTCAGGGCGGCTTACAATGCGTTAAGCAGTAGCCTTCATACTTTTGTATATTTTATACAAAGTCAGCTTATTGCCCCCACAACCGGGTCCTCATTTTACCTACCTTAGAAAGGATGGAAGGCTGAGTCAACATTGAGCCTGGTGAGAATTGAACTCGCAGTAATTGCAGGCAGCTGGAAGCTAAATACTACCTTTTAACAGTAGCATTTGTCTGCTGCGCCACTCTGACTCCATTATTGACTACAACCATCAGGACAATGTTTTCAATAAAGTAAAAATACCTGCATTTACATGTCAGATCTTTCACCTCATTTGATTGTACCTATGCTAATGTTGCTTCTGTGGTATATTGTTATCAAGGGATAGGAAAAGGACACAGTTGGGCAGTGCTAACTAGAATAAAATGTGGGTTTATTTTTCGAAGTTCTTGTCTCTATTTTGAGTATATACATCCTAATTTCAAGTCTTATCTTATGAAGTACTTTTACTTTGCTTGATCATCACATTTGTAGCCTGCCACAATCCAAAAGAATCTAAGGAGCTTCCTTGCAATTCCTTAACAGTTTTAATCATTGGTATCATACAGTTGCTAATCATTGACTTTTATTATATTAATTCCTTGTTCAGACAGCTTTGCTTTTCTGCTTTTCTCCTTTTCTAAGTTAAAGTGGTCAAGAGAGGAGGAAAAATCACTGATTTCCAGGCTTCTTTCAAATCTATGGCTTGGTCACACTTCAACCTTTGATATTCCTGGTTGATCCATTAGCATAGCTCTTTTTTTTTTCATTGTCAAATCCTTTCCCCAGCAGTCTCTCTGCAGATTGCTCCTAATTGCACCTAATTCCACTTGTTCCTGCAGCTCACCAGTCTTATATTTCTCCTTTCTTTGGTGATCTTCACTTTTCTCAGCTGCCTCAGTCACCTAGTTCCCTTAATACACAAGTAACACCTTCAATCCACATAGATTGAACAAAAATTGGTTTGCTTGAGATAACTGTACCATAGAAATCTTGCCCTGAAAAGCAGACCTGCTTCCTCACAAGAATAACTAGCAATCTGCATAACATTTCTCATATGTTTGGGAAGAAAAAGAAGAAGAAACATCTAATCTTGAGCCATAGTAAATGGGCCAAAGTTCAGTTTATGGAAAATTAAAGTATAAAGATTCAAAGAATGCTATCATGATAGCAAAGGGGCTGACAGGACAATAAGCAATGGATGGAAATAACAATCAAAAAGAGAAGCAACCTAATTGCTGCCATTATAGTTCTTGGTGTTTCTCTAGACGAGTACCAACATCCCTGAATTTTTCACTTTGCTCCTGATTTGTCCTTCCTTCCTTCCTTCCTTCCTTCCTTCCTTCCTTCCTTCCTTCCTTCCTTCCTTCCTTCCTTCCTCCATCCCTCCCTCCCTCCATCCATCCTTTCATCCCTCCAACCATCCATCCATTCGTAAATAAAAGCAAAGCCTTGTCCCAACATCAATCTTAGCCTTTCCCCCCCTTTCTTATGTTTCAGAGACTTTTTCAGAATTGGGAAAGAAGGCAGCAGGATTGTGAACTGACTTTTGCTTATCAAAAGAAGCAGAAAGCATTGCTATTTTTTGTATGCTATTTTGTATGCTACATTATACTACAAATATTCATATAAATAATTTAATAAGCTAGCAGCAGGACAGCTTTATGGATAATAGTAACTCAAAATTATGACTAAAACATGTATTTATGAAGGTGATTTCAAAAAAGCAGATAAAATTGCGCAATTTTCTCATGTTTAAAAATTATTTATATGCAATATTTAATTTTTAACAAGAGCTCATATGAGAAAAAAAATAACTTAAAAGAAGTCTCTATCAAAAAATTAGTATAAAAAAGATATATTAATATTTATTGTAAATATTGGAAAAATTCATATCCAAAGATACGTTATCTTAGAGAATTCATAAGTGATAAAGTGGAGTTTCTAATTGTTTAAAAGGTTAATAGTATGCCATAATGCAGTGGTAGCGAACCTTTACTCACTGAGTGCCGAACAGGTATGTCCTTCATGCGCCTCCTCCCCTATACGCTGCACGCGCAAGAGCACCATCTCCACATGTACACAGCTTTTGCGTGGCTCCTGTGGATGTGCATGGTTTTCACACATGCAATGCACACACCTAAACGCCATCTGTGCATGTACATACTGCATACCAGTAGTCTCGCATGCAAACACGCGCATATGCACAGGAGAGCTCCGAAGACCAGCTGGGTCCCCTGAATTGTGCACATGTGCATCGGAGACCTGAACACCAGCTGGGGTGCGTGCACATGCACAGCTGCAAGTGAGTTGGACGACACGTGTGCCATACGTTCGCCATCACGGCCATAATGCATCAGTAGTATGAGTAATACATCGTTAACATGGATCCTTGTTCCTTGTTTGTTCCTTGTTTGTGTACATTATTATATTTTCCATCTGGGAAGCCTTATGCTAAATGTATATGTTGGTTTTGCTCACTACTATGGTCATCCTACAATTTAGAGGCCTAATAGTGAGATGAATCTGTGTTTATTGAAAGCTTAATAGATGGGACTTCATTCTAGAGTATTTGGAATCTAGTAATAATGTTGCGTTTATGAGATCACAGTATTTTTTTCTCTTTCAAAGGAAAGTTGGAGAATAATTAATTAGGTAGTATACAGTTTCAACCCCCAAAATAAGATTTGATTTTAAAAATCTGGAAGCTGATGACAGTTGCGTTAATGTTAAGGTATAATGAATCTAGAATATTTTATGTATAGATATATGAAGAAACATAGAAGAGGTATTACTGTAGTATATAGATAATTCTGTGAAGCTTCTTCTTAGAAGCCTTTTTTCAATTGCATTTGATTTAGCTATGCATTATTTTTCCTAATTTTTAAAAACTATGATATCTTTAAAGAATAAATTACTGACTAGATTAAAATTGAAAATATGCAGGTTTTTCAATACATGGTATTGTCTCGCCATATGTATATTTACAACAATGGACTTTCTGTGTAAGTAATTAGAGTTAGATTCTAAAAGCTAATATAAATGTTCAAATTATTCAAAGTACACAGCATACAATATATTATAGTTGTGATGATTTGTGAGTTCATATTCGGACCATACTGGACATTAAATGGGCACTTAAGTGCTTATCAATGACAGTGCTTTTGATATATTGCTACCATATAATGTGCTTTTATTAAAATTCAAACTACATTTTATACCCTGCAAGTAAAATATTCACAGGAAAAGATATGCCACTTCAGTTAAAGAGCAATAGATCAGTAATAAAGCACATAGTTAGCATGTATAAAAATTGCTTCCTTAGAGGCAGGATGCTCTAAAAAAGAAGAGAGATATCAGGAGGTTATTCTGAAGATTCCTCTCAGAGGTATTATGAGTCAGAATGTACAATACTGAGCTAAATAGATCAAAAGAAGAACATTTCTGGGTACTCAAAAAATGGTGGATTCTGAAGTAATACAGACAGTATAATTTGAATTTGCCCCTCCCGTGTTGGGGCTTTTGTTGAAGGAAATGTTATGCATGCTACCCTGAACTCTTAAAGTATAAAAATCTAACAAATAAATTTATATTATTCATGTATGTATGCATATATAAAACATTTAAATACACAGTGGAGAACCAAAACAGGAAATTAAATCTCTTTTGAACTATGAAAAGAGTTCTTCGTGAACTATGTCCACTAAGTTCTATAATTTGTATTCTCACATACAATCTCAAATCATTTATTGATTAATTTAGCAACATTAGTATTCTACCCAACCAGAATTATTCTGAATGGTGCACAGCAAATTAAGAGGAAAACAAAACAAAAGCCTGAAATTGTTTTTTGTACATCATTACCCCTGAGCTCCTACCTTCCTGATTGGTTACAAGACAGAACGTGCATTTTCATATAAATATTTTAAAGCCATGTAATCATCCAGATGGCCATATGAAAAACACAATCAGAACAAGAGGAAAATGGCCAATAACTTTTGCTTTTTCTCAGAAAGTAGCATTTACATGCACTTTGTTTCTGATCCTGGATAATTATATTAATTATTCCAGTATACTGTTTACAACATGAAACATCATTTATTAAAGAATTTACAGTCAATAGGCCAAAACAAAAGAAAATTATTGTTAAAATATAAATATCTGGGATAAAAAAATGTACTCATGAGTGAAATGTATTTGTAAAAAGTTCAACCCAATGGTTTATGACTGCCATTGCTTTGACACATAATTTAGGATCCCTGCAATTAGAGTTGCAGAGTTAGGAAACACAGAAGTACTAGTTAGAAGTATTTAAAAATCAAGTGCAAATGTTTGCTAGCTTGTTTGACTACTAAAGTAAAGAGATTTCTTATAGTATTTTCTGGACCCATCAGGATATCAACTTTTAAAGGAGAGATGGCAGTAAAAGGAGATGGTCATTGTTAGAGAGGGAAATGATATAATAATCTGACCACAAAGAGCCAGTCTGTGGATAATTAACATCAATCAGGCATGTCAGCTCTTCTCCTTTCAAAAAATTAGCTCCCCTGGAAATGTGTCATTTTAATTTTAACAAAACAATTTAATGGCCAGTTGGGCCAACATCTATCCCCTGTGTTAATAGCCTTGACCTTGGTATAGAGAAGGTCAAGTAGATAAGATTTAGCTAAGTGTGGGTGTAGAGCACTGAAGTACTAGAAGAAGGATTCTTCATCAGAACCTTAAAACCTCGTGCTAATGCCATCTCTGCATTTGGGTGGCAGGTTTTTGCATTGAATCAACATTAGTGTTTATGCCAACAGGATCTGTAACTTTCAGTTTTCATAAGCAGTTGAGCTGAAGGTATGAGAGACAGGGACATGAAGAAAAATTGAAATGCAAGTGGCATAAGCTTCTTTACTGGGATCTGACAAGCCAATTTAAAATTAAAAAAACAAGTCCCCTGTATCTTTTTTGCTGACACTGGATGCTGGAGTTAAAATATCCAAATTTGCATTAAGATATGGTTTTGAAAGAACGTGTGTTGAATCCTGAAGTCTTCTCAAAATAGTAGCTTTCTTCCTGCCTTGAAAACTGAAAACTGAGAGAAAGCATCTATCACCAGGGTTTCTTCTGATAAGATTGTGAGAGTTTAAAGGGTTGGTTCTTCTGAGGCTGAAGCTCTCCATTATTATTCAAAGCTGTTTTATCGATGTGTTAAGGTTATCCAGGATAGTTTTAACTCTGTGGGTTACATGGTTTAGCACTGTGCTATTGCCTACCTTGGAGCTGGGAAGCAAGGCATGTTCAAGTAAAAATATATATATATATGTCTGTGATAGAGTTGAAGCGAAGTAAGATAATTTTTCATTTTAAGCATAATCAGCAGGATGGTTGAGGTTTTACATTTCATAATTTTCCAAATGCTAGGTGTGGAATATAGTGAGCCTACTGCTTTTAAATCTCTCCAGACTAAAATGGGAAGGAGAGAAAGTCATTGGGAAGTCCATCTGTGCACGGTACTTCTATTGGTTCTAGTAGCTAGATAAATTATACTTGTTTGAAGAAAATATGCAGATGCACTGTCCAGAGTACAGTAGACATCTCCTAGTTGCTGACTGATAGAGGCATTTCAGTTTCTCTGTGAGAAAGCGATGCTAAGGAGGCTCCACTCAGTTTTGTGATATGATTTAGAAAGCTGGTATTGATGTTCATTTGCATCAAGTTCTTCCCAAGAATCTAGGATGTCACAATATAACTCTATTGCAATAGTATATGTGCAAATCTGAGCTCTGTGGCTTTTTGTAATTGACAGATGGAAATTTTGTCAATGTGCACATTTTCTAAGTGTCATCCAAGATAGTTTTGGTATGGCACTCAGTGTACTAACAGTTTCTGCCACAACTGACAGTGTTTTTAAAAAATTATTATTATTATTATTATTATTATTATTATTATTATTATTATTATTATTATTATTATTTCAGATTGTAGGAATGCTGCTGTAAAAATCTTCTGTGAATAGGCAGAAAGGCTTCTTTTGGAAATAGGAGAGAGTGTATTTCACTGTTAATTGGTGTAAAACAATTCCAGTTTCAATAAGTCAAGAGGATTGTGGAGATTGCTTATAATAAAAAAAATATTCTCACTCTGTTACTGCCCAGAGAGGGAATTAGCTCATTAGTTCTCAGTTGTTTTGGAGATTTGTTGAAATTTGGGTGTCCTAAATTTGAGCAAACATCCTTTTTTTCCTGAATGCCATCACTCTGCTAAACAAATAATTCCTTCAACACTGTCAAACTAGTTATTAAGTCTGCATTACTATTAATCTTCTCATCATTCCTATCACCCACCTCCTCCCACTTATGACTGTATGACTGTAACCTTGTTGCTGGTATCCTTAAGTTTTATATTAATTATTTCCTGATATGATTTGATTGCTTATTTGTTCCCTATGACTATCATTAAGTGTTGTACCTTATGATTCTCGATGAACGTATCTTTTCTTTTATGTACACTGAGAGTATATGCACCAAGATAAATTCCTTGTGTGTCCAATCACACTTGGCCAATAAAGTATTCTATTCTGTTCTGTTCTTCTTTTTCACTACTGCCATTAGTGAAATCATTAACGGAGAGGCTTAGAATGTTTTGTAGCTAGTTCTACCAAGTGAGAAAGGTAGAAGTCTAAAAAGAAGCCAGCTCAAATTCATAAGATCAGTTAAAATGGATTTAAATATTGGGACTATTTAAATATTTGAAATAGTAAATAAAAGCATGAGAAACATAAGCTACTGTGACTATAGTGCCACCTTTATTGTCTACTCTTTTTTTAATATGCCCAGCAGTTTCCAAACTTTGTTCTCATTAATAAATTTAAAGTTTATTGTGGACTGGCAGTTGTAAGATTGCCCTAAAGTCTTGTTTGCTTCCCCAAATTCCCAACTTCTAATTTATTTTGCTTGTTTCTCATGCCAAGGTTTCAGAGCAGTTGTCCAGTTTACTTCACTGTCAACTGTTGCTCTGAGGCATGCTTGAATCATGGATATTGAGTTTTACTTTAAAGCACTTGGTAGTTTTTATTTAAGAAAAAAAAAGTGAAATTCCATAGTAAGTTAGAAAGCAGTGAATGTTTCATGGAAATCTGACACACAGCTAAAGATATATGACTTTAAACATTTCATGCACACTTTCAGACAGGAATGGTTATTTGCAAATTAGACTGCACAAGAAAGATTGCATTTGTTTTTGCTGAAGAAATTTTTCATGCAAATTTATAGCTCTTCAGTGGTTTTCATCTGCTCTCTGAATTTATTTCTTTTCACCTCTATGACTTCATTTTCCTCTTCTCTCTCTTTCTTTGAGATACACTCTTTATTCATGACAAATAATTCCTTTCTAAAATTGGCTTCCCTCTTTTGCTTTTCATCTCCCCGCCCCCACACCCCTGAACTTGGCAGCTATATTAGGAAGCTTTGATGTCAATAGAATTTGCTCTCATAGATTTTTTTTAAAAAAAGCAAGCTAATTGTTATTTGACAACTATCTTGATTTGCTGGTTGGTGATCTCTGAATTGTTAACTGGTTGCTAAATTTTCTTTATGCTGCTGTATTTATTATCAATGTATCCATTTTGCACTGCTTATTGAACTTTTCTTTGATTTTTAATTTATTTCTATTTTTAGTTGTGGTGTTCTGAGTCACTGAAATTCTGTCCTTTTTCGTCCCAGTTTTATCCACATGAATGCAATTTATTGCAGTTGAGAAGTGTTAATGTGTATAGGCATGGCTGGTGAACACATATTACTAATCCAAACAACTTCCATACATTTAAGGTTGCTGTTAGAGTTTGCAGCAATCCAACCAGCACACACGTTAACAATTCAGCAGGATTCATTTATATAAGAAACTTCTTTATATTCAATACCATACAGCAGAAACCAGAACTGCCACACCCAGGCTCTTAGCCATCTGGATCACCAAACAGTCCCCATTGGCTGACCTGTTACCATGTCTATTCCAACTCATGAACCTTATATACTGACAGTTGCCAATATACTTTGTCAACCACCATATCCATAGTAAATTATTGGTTGCAGGTTTTTTTTTTTAATATCAGATGACTATTCTTTTTATTAATTCCTTTAAACTATTACTTCCTGTATAATACACTTCCTATATAAGTAATACACTGATTGGCATCTGGCCTATTTTTGTTTCTTTATCTTTCTGACCTGAGACATGTTAACTGTGTGGCATGCAATATGAAGTACAAGCAAGGTATTCAAATCAATGATGTACCCCAATAACATAGGTATTCCCAGCTGTGATAAAAGCACCATTGATTTATTTTCAGCTAAAGGTTCTCTGTGCAAAGAAACAATACCCTAGAAAAGCCACTGGCTACAGGAACATCTGATTTTAGAGCCGTACTACACTATTCTTGCTGTGAGCTGCCTATTTCTGCACATTGTCATTCTTGATGGATTTGTGAGTAATAAGAGGGAAGTAATAGAGTCAAGAAATAAAAAAGCCCCACTTATTCAAAACAAAGAAAACTAAAAGTATATCCATAGTTAAGTGTTTTTCTCCTGTGTTCATGACAACTTTAAAATGGCTGAAAAAAAATTCTGCCTGCATTAATAAAATTGTGCAACAGCTTGCAATGTATTCAAGCAGACTGTAGGTCTTCCCAATGGACAATTGGCTGTTGATGCATCCTCCTATCTTTGTCTTCTAGGAAAGGAAATTACCACTTTTTCCTTCTTGTGAATGAGAGATTTATGCTTTTATGTGTCTGTTAATATATGCATATTTGTTTGTGTTATTATATATAAAAGAGAAAAATGCACAGGTAAGCAGGCAGAAGAAGATTTTATTTAAGAAAAATCCTTTTTTTTCACTATTGTATTTATCTCCCCAAGTCCTTTTTATCCCACTTTTAACATCAGCTGATGGCTGATTTGAAAACAGACAGAATCATTTCCAATAATTACTTATTTTCTTTCTGAATCCCCAATTTATCTGTTCTTTCAATAATGCAGTTACTGAAATTAGAAACACCCCCCATCCCTCAGTTCCTAAACAATGTATAGGCCAATGATGGCCCAGCTCCCCATGCATGCACGTGCGAACCCCCCCATGATCCCCCTACTTTTGGCATGTGATGACACAGTGGGCCACGGTAGGCTCATTTTTTTGCCCTTTCTAGAGGCTTTCTAGGAGCCTGGGGAAGGCGAAAACAGCCTTCCCCACTCCCTTCTGTTTGCCGACTTCCGGTGGGCCCAGAAGGCCCAAAAATCAGCTGGCCAGCATCTGCATGCATGCTGGAGCTGAGCTAGGGAATGCTCGCATGTCCACCAATATGGCTCGGTGTGCCACCTGTGGCACATGTGCCATAGGTTTACCATCACAGGTATAGGTTATACTGGCTGTGCCAGTACAGTAAAAGGAAATCTAAAAAATACCAGAGCTGAGAGTAGGCTGTGGTTCAGAGGAAGTCCTCTGAGGACAAATCAGTAAATTCTGAAGCAGGCCTGAAAGTAAGTAAAGTAGTCCAGCCCAAACAGTCAGATGTACTTGAAGTGACATTAAAAGAAAAGACTATTTTCGAAGCCCAGCAGAATATGTGCAGAGAGTTGAATTGGTAATGGGAAGTAGATGAATACTCGCTTACATCATCCATTTTTACTCTCAAAAAGTGGTTGATGTCCCATTCTGGTGATGAGGCAACCAAGCAGTGCACTTCAGCCTCTATGCTTGTTTCTAATAGAACAAAACATGTTTTCATATACCATAGGTAAAAATTTGCTCAGATGAAATTAAATTTCTCAATTTCCTTTAAAATTGTAATAATAGATCCCATCTCCCCCCACACCCCACCCCACCCCTTGCCCTTGCCTTCCTCATTTGTAATTGGATCCTAGCATTGGCTGGTATTTATGTTTTTAATATGTATATATTTATATTTTATGATTATAAGCCACTCAGAGTTACCTGATGGTAAGATGGGCAGCCAGTAAATTTGATAAATAAATAAATGGGAAAGCATATAGTCAGCATCTCTATTTGTAGAAGGCAAGGCAAGATGAACATAAATAATGATTTTAAAAAAACTGTAACTCCACAAAATGAAGTTCTGGCAGATAAGACTGACTGGAGATACAAAATTATCAAGAATATCCCTTCCTGAGACCCCAAAATAACAAGTAGTAGTAAGAGTGCTTCTTAGTTGATATATCCAAATACGAACAATTAGGAAAAATCATCAGTAACATCCAAATAATTTGACATGTTGGTTCTGATAACTCAGCTTGATACCATAAGAAGATTCATTGTTCAATTTATCAAAATAGAAGATTAATAAAATGTAAAGCAAAAATAACCTTTTCCATTTAAAGTGGTGATTGAAAGAACTATTGTGCATTTAAAACAATATTTTCAGGAATATTTCAGGAATATTTTATTCACTTTTAAATTATTATTTGCAGCCTCAAAATTGAAATGAGAAAACATTCAGTGCATAGTAAATCAGCATTCCCATTTTCTTTATATTTGTCCCTTGGAATAGCATTAAAATGCTTTTCTAACACCAAATGCTATTATTATTGACATTAATTAATAAGGAGCCTGGATCTGGAAAGGGACTTCCTGTTTGCTCTCTGTCGCTGCCAGACGGTCCCTCGGGACTGCCAGCCCCATCGCCTGTAAAGAGCCGCCTTTACATCTGAAAGGCGGCTCGAAAAACTCCATTTCCATAAGGAAATGTGAGACAGAGCAGGTGAGGGCAGGTAGAGCTCTCTGCGAAGCCCCGAGAGTTTTTTTTTTTTTTTTCTCTCTTGGGGGCGAAGCAGATGAGGCTCCCTATTTCCCTCGCCGCTGCTCCGGGCTTTCGGAGACCTCTGCTTTTTTGCAGAGCCAGGCGATGAGAACAAGCTCTTTAAAGAAAATTAACAGATTAAGTAAAGAGGATGAGATCTGGATCTGTGACCCTAAATCGCAAGTATTTTTATTTACTTTATAAAAGATATTATTTATTTATTTATTTATTTATTTATTTATTTATTTATTTTTCATATTTGTATACCGCCCTACTCCCGAAGGACTCAGGGTGGTGAACAGCCATAATAATTACAAATACATATAGAAGTTAAAAACTATTAAAAAACAGATTAAGTAATTTGGCTCAAAGATTAAAACATCCAAATTTATCTAAAAGAGGTCTAAAACCTGATTTAAAAGCCAATTTAAAAGCCAATTTAAAAGGGAGAGTTAGGCCAGACCAGCTTGTTGGAATAGAAACGTTTTCAGGGCACGGCGGAATATGCGTAAATCTTGGATGTTTCGTAACTCCGGGGGAAGCCCATTCCAGATGGTAGGTGCCCCCACAGAAAAGGCTCTCCCCCTGGGGGCCGTCAGTCGACATTGTTTGGCCGACGGCACCCTGAGGAGTCCCTCTCTATGGGAGCGAACTGGTCGGTGAGAGGCTATTGGTGGCAGGAGGCGGTCTCGTAAGTACCCTGGTCCTGAGCCATGGAGCGCTCTAAAGATAGTAACCAAAACCTTGAAGCGCACCCGGAAGACCACTGGGAGCCAGTGCAGCTTGCGCAGGAGGGGGGTTACATGAGAGCGCCACATTCTCCCATTACCACCCGCGCGGCCACATTCTGGACCAGTTGGAGCCTTCGGGTGCTTCTCAAGGGGAGCCCCATGTAGAGAGCATTACAATAATCCAGGCGTGAGGTGACAAGGGCGTGAGTGACCGTGCGCAACGAGTCCCGATCCAGAAAGGGATGCAACTGGGGAATCAGGCAAACCTGATAAAAAGTCCTCCTGGCCACGGCCGTCATATGCTCTTCTAAAGACAGCCGCGAGTCCAGGAGGATGCCCAAGTTGCGAACCCCATCTGTGGGGACTCACCCCCAATAGTCAGAGATGGCGCCAACTGACTATATCGGGACGATGGAAACCACAGCCACTCGGTCTTGGATGGGTTGAGTCTGAGTTTGTTCCTCCCCATCCAGATCCGTACGGCCTCCAGGCACCGGGACATCACCTCGAGGGCATCATTGGGGTGGTCTGGGGTGGAGATGTACAACTGGGTGTCATCAGCGTACTGATGGTACTTCACCCCCAAACCACGGATGATCTCACCCAGCGGCTTCACATAAATGTTGAATAGAAGGGGCGAGAGGACCGATCCTTGTGGCACCCCACATATAAGGGACCTCGGGGTCGACCTCTGCCCCCCTGTCAACACAGACTGCGACTGGTTAGAGAGAAAGGAGGAGAACCACTGTAGAACAGTGCCCCCCACCCCCAACCCTTCCAACCGGTGCAGCATGATATCATGATCGATGGTATCAAAAGCCGCTGAGAGGTCTAGTAGGACCAGGACAGAGGAGCAACCCCTGTCCCGAGCCCTCCAGAGATCATCAACCAATGCGACCAATGCTGTCTCTGTGCTGTACCCGGGCCTGAATCCCGACTGGAACGGATCTAGATAATTCGATTCATCCAGGTACTGAGGCAGTTGTCGTGCAACCACACTCTCAACAACCTTTGCAACAAAGCAAAGGTTGGAGACAGGACAATAATTTGCTAATACAGCTGGATCCAGGGAGGGCTTCTTGAGGAGGAGCCTCACCACCGCCTCTTTCAAGACGGTGGGAAAGACACCCCCACTCAAAGAAGCATTTATAATCTCCTGAAGCCAGCCTCGCGTCACCTCCCGGGAGACCAGTACCAACCAGGATGGACACAGGTCCAATAAACATGTGGTTGCATTTAGTCTGTTCAGTATCCTGTCCATGCTTTCGGGAGTCACAGGATCAAACTCTTCCCAAATAATATTCTCAGGACCTGCCCCTGTCATTTCTTCTGGACCAATCCAGTCAGAGTCTAGCTGTTCACGAATCTGAGCAATTTTGTCATACAGATATTGTACAAAATCCTCAGCTCTACCCTCCAAGGGGTCTTCCCGCATCACTTGATGGAGCAGAGAGCGGGTCACCCTAAACAGGGCGGCTGGGCGATTATCTGATGACGCAATAAGAGTAGAAAAGTAGTTACTCTTCTCTACTCTTATCGCCACTAGGTAATTCTTAATATGAGATCTTACCAGTGTTCGGTTGGATTCAGAACGACTAGCCCTCCAAATGCTCTCTAGGCGTCCTTTCCGGCGCTTCATCTCCCTCAGCTCCTCAGTATACCAAGGAGCCAGGTGAGACCGGTGCCGGGTCAGAGGCCACAAAGGCACAACTCGGTCTAAAGCATCAGCCACCACCCTATCCCAGGCGGCCACTAAGTCCTCAGCCGAGTCATGTGCTAGAACCTCAGGAAATGGCCCAAGCTCCATCTGGAATCTCTCAGGATCCATCAGGCGCCTGGGGCGGAACCACCTGGTCGGTTCCGCCTCCCTGCAGTGGGGTGTGGTGGTTCGAAGGTCCAGGTGAAGGAGGGAGTGATCTGACCATGACAAGGGTTCAATCACTATATCCCCTATCTCGAGATCACTCAACCACTGTCCAGAGACAAAAACAAGGTCCAGTGTGTGTCCCCCCATGTGAGTAGAGCCATAAATTAACTGCCTCAGGTCCATAGCCGTCATGGAAGCCATGAACTCCCGAGCCACCTCAGATGTCTCGCCAACTGATGACAGGTTAAAATCCCCCATGACCATAAGCCTGGGGGTGTCAACAGCCACCGCGGCTATAACATCAAGCAGCTCAGGCAGGGCTGCTGCCACATGGCAGGGAGCCAGGTACATGACTAGCAAGCCCAACTGCACCCTATGACCCCACTTCACAAGAAGGGACTCACATCCAGCCGTCTGAGGAACAGTGGCATCCCTTGGTCCAAGACCTTCATTAATAACAACTGCCACCCCTCTGCCCTCCCCTGAGACCTTGGTTGATGGAAAGCACGGAAACCTGGTGGGCACATATCAACAAGGGGGGCTCCCCCTTCCTGGCCCAACCAGGTCTCCGTAATACCCACCAGGTCCGCACCCCCCTCCTGAATAAGATCACAAATGAGGGGGGCTTTATTTACCACGGACCTGGCGTTGCACAGCATCAGCCGAAGGCCTGGGGCCCGAGGTTCCGTACAACCTGGGGAACGAGAAGAGCTTTGAGGGTCGGAGCGCGCCATCGCTTGTAAACAGCGAGGACGCACTCCCGTAGGATGATGTGGCCCCCTGCTCCTGCCATATCTGCCCCTACCACCTACAGTATTGATGTTATGGGCATCTATTGAAGAAAGCAAAAAAGAATTTTTAAAATGGCGACTGCTTGAGGCTTGAGCAGGGAAAGCTGAAAAGGGAAAGTTCTTCCGTTTCTTATTAAGCCACAAAGTAGCGGAATAAATACTCTTGGCTACAATTGAAGAAAAAGCTCCACTTTTGTCTTTTCTTTTTCCTGGAGATTTGATATTGATCTTGTTTCGAAAGAAGCTTTTTTTTCTTGGCTTTTCTTTTCTTTTCTAAAAGAGTTTGTCTATGTGGAAATATGGCGTTTAGACTAACAAAGCCAGATAAACAAGCAGTGGGGGGGGATTCCCCCATTTACAAACTATATGAACAAGTTTTAAACCTACAGACTAAGAAAACTGATTTTAATATAATTGAATTTCTCTTGGAGGAGATTGTAAGAAGGGATGAGATTGTGAACCAGAATTTTGAAAAATTTAAGCAGGAAATTAAAGAATTGGTGCAATTAAAGTTTGATACTTTGCAACGAAAGATTACAAAAGTGATTAATGGTTTTTCAGAAATTGCTATGAAGTTGGATACAAATATTAATTTATTAGAATCCAAAATGGAGGAAATTGAGGACAATTTGGACAATAAAATACAAAGAATTGAAAACGATTTGATAAACACTCAAGACAATAGCTTAGAAGAAAAATCTAAAATGGAAGCTGATCATAAGACTTGTAATGCAGAAAATATAAAACAACGGATTGAAAGAAAGAAATTTGGATTTCTGGTGACTGAGCTTAAAAAACAAAATATTTTATTTAGGTGGGATGTTCCAGTTGGTATAATATTGAGATATCAAGGAGAAAGATACCAACTAAATACTGTTGAAAAAGCGGAAGAATTTTATCAAAATTTTTTGAAAATGAGCTCAACATTTTTATGCACAACACAAGATAAGCAGAAGGAGTTGGAAATAAAGGAAAAATATCGAGCTACAGAGGTCTCTGTAGACGAATCGCCTTTGGATTCTTTAGATGCCTGAGTTGGATTACTCATAAATAAGAGAGAAGTGGCATCGGATTCTAAGGTGATGACTCATCAAGTCACAGACAAGCATGGAAATCAATTAGTTGATACACAATTTATAGAAAAGAAATATGATTGGCAATCTAAGCCACAAAAGCAAAACCAACAAGATCAAATTATAAATCAGAACGAACATCGATCAGTTGATATACAACTCGTAGAAAGGAAATTAGGATGGAGATCAAACCCACAAAAAGTCAAGAAAAAAAGAAATAGGTCTCACAAAAACAAAAATTTCTAAATTAAGCAACAGTAAAGCCAGTTATTTAAAAGATGACTGAATACATGAAAAGACAGTTGAGGCGAAGTATTGGTTAATATTATCCTGAGGAGAGTGACAGACCTCTGCAATGCCGTAATTTTTGGGATGTGAAAAGGGCCTTAAATTGTTGGATTGGAATTATCTATTTTGGATTTTTTTTTTTTTTTTTTTTTTTTGATAAATGCAGTATGTTTATGTCGAGTTACATGGCAAGAGAGCTATGCTGGGGCATGCAGAAGATCTGGTTGTTATCCCATTATGATGGTGGGAATTAATAATCCTGAAGAAAGCCACTACTACAGATATTACATGGAATATAATTATAATGTCACTTGGGTGGTTGTTTTCTTTTTTTATATACATGAAGAGATTCACTACTGATGGGGGCAGATGATAATTGAGGATTTTGAACATTCTTTTGCAAGCAGGATGTTATGTTACCCTAATATGGGTGATGGAGTTAACAATCCAGTGGAAAGACATCAAAGAAGACATTATATGGATTATAAGTTTAAAGTTACTGATATTATCTACATAAGGGAATTTTTTTTTTGTTTTTTGTTTTTTTAGGGTGGGCAGAATAATAAAGTTATTAAGAATTGTTATGTATGAAAATTTTGTAGGGAAGTGGGTGGAGACAGGTTAGTTTACTGATTGTTTAGTTTAAGAAAAGGGAGACATACTTATGGGAGTGGAGGAAATGGATAGATTATGAGCATAAAGACTATGAGAATAAATGTTAAATTAGGATTTATTATATAGTTTTATAGTGGAAGGCTGCTTTGAAATGTTATATTAATATACATAAAAGATTAAACATTAAATTAGAATTTATTATTTAGTTTTAAAGTGGAAGGTTGTTCTAAAATGTTATATTAATATATTATATTAATATACATATAAGGTTTGATTTAAGAGAAATATGTATGGGGAGGAGAAAAAAGGGCAGATTATTGTTAAATGGGGTGTTATAATAATATTACTATGTTAAACCAGAAGTTATCACATAATCTTATAGTAGAATATTATTTTGAAATGTATAGTAAAAGGGGGATATAATAATATTATTAGAATATTATTAGAAAGAAAGGGTCAGTATTTGGGGGATGGAGTAAGGGAATGGTAAAGTATTATATAATCTGTTATGAATTTGGATTTTGAAGAAGAGGTCACAGGAGGAGGGGTGGAGAGAGGGGTTTAGGGAGGAGGGGGAGAAAAAAGGGGGAAAAATCTGTACTTGAAAAACTTTTTCAATAAAAAAAAAAAATAAGGAGCCTGAATGGCGTAGGAGGCTAATGCCTCTTACTAAGGCAGCATTTAACATCCAGCTGCCTGCAATTACTGCGAGTTCAATTCTCACCAGGCTCAAGGTCGACTCAGCCTTCCATCCTTTCTAAGGTGGGTAAAATGAGGACACGGTTTGTGGGGGCAATAAGCTGACTTTGTATAAAATATACAAAAGTATGAAGGCTATTGCTTAATGCATTGTAAGCCACCCTGAGTCTCCGGAGAAGGGCGGCATATAAAAAAATAAATAAAAAAAATAAAAATAAAAAAAAATAATACAAAACATATATTTTTTAAAAAAAATAATGCTACCAGTATTTTTACATGCTCATACTATTTAAACTGCAGTTTTAAAAATGTTGTAATTTTATTATATGAGAACATATTGAGGATTTTTTAAAAAACAAAAATGACATATAATGATAATTTCTCTTTAAGTACTATTTACAAATTAAAAACAAAGAGCATTTTTTGCATAGTTTAAAATTGCATTTTTAAGCAAATCAACCCAATTTATGGAATGATATACAGTAATTGGTCAGAAGGGTGACCACTAAAATATGTTTGTGTATGTGTTTGTGTGTGTTTTTCAGCTTTTGGATTTGTTTTTGTTTCAAAGTGATACAATGTTTTTTTTTCTTCCTGCAATTCACTGTTAATTATTATTTTTTATTTGACTATTGAATGCCGCACACAGTTGGTCACCTATATAAAAATAAACAAATAAAGTGACAATGAAATTATTTGAGTACAATGTACTTTGTATCAAATACTAAATGTTAATTAGAGTTCACTTCACACTCTTGTTTATGACAATCCTGTGACAAAGTGAAAGAAAAAAAACTGAACTCGAAAGTCAAAGTCAGCAGTATTGAAAATCTGCTAGCTATAAATCCTTTTCTAAATTAATTGAATTCTTGATTAATGCAAAAACCTCCTAAATTGATATTTATGTTCCTTGCAATGCAAAACAGAAAAGTTGTGGTCTGAAGCACTAGCTCAATAACTGGCACATTTCAGACAACATTAAAATGAATATTTTTAAAATGTTCATCTCAACCTACCTTATGGGCTATTGTTCTGAAAAGTAATATTTCATTTAGAAATAGGAAAAGCAGAACTCTAATCTTTTTCTTTTTTCTCTTGGAGAGATGAGCTCTTTCCATTAGAAGGCCCAATTTCCTTAGTGTTTTCATTCACTTTGCCCATTTAGAAGCCTCTTATGTCATTTTGTGATATAATTTCATGATTTTATCCTGGTTTAACTATATTCATTTTTGCTCTGTTCTGCCTTTATAATTTGCATTAATTTCCTCACTTTCCCAACTTTACTACAATAGCAATAACAATAGCACTTAGACTTATATACCAGATCATAGTGCTTTTACAGCCCCCTCTAAGCAGTTTACAGAGTCACCATATTGCCCCCAGCAATCTGGGTCCTCCTTTTACCCACCTTGGAAGGATGGAAGGATGAGTCAACCTTGAGCCGGTGAGATTTGAACTGCCGAACTGCAGCTAGCAGTCAGATGAAGTAGCCTACAGTACTGCACTCTAACCACTGTGCCACCTCAGCTCAATGTTCTTAAATTACATGTGTATTGTACAATAGTTTACAGAAAGGAAATAGATTTCCACCAGACTCATATTTTTTCATATCACTCATACTGTTCACAAATGATTTTTTCAAACTAAAGATGTTAATTGGTGAATCAGGATAGCATTTAAGAAGCTTGGTTTTTAGACCTCTTCAAAAATATGATAATCTGCTTCATCTGCTGAAATTTAATTTCATATAGAACATGTTTTCAGAACAAGTTTAAAAATGTAAGATTAATCTTTATGTTGGGATATATGGAAGGAAGGAAGGAAGGAAGGAAGGAAGGAAGGAAGGAAGGAAGGAAGGAAGGAGGGAGGGAGGGAGGGAGGGAGGGAGGGAGGGAGGGAGGAAGACTATGATATTTTGTTCCCTGAAACTATGCACAAGTCTGTTAATACCACTCTGGTGCTATTCATAGAAAAAAATGTATGGTAGTAACTTTACACCTTATTAAATGGCAAACCAGATTTCTTAATCCCTCATTGTGATGCAAAGAGGCAGTTAGTTAATTAGTTCCAGTCATATATAAACTCCACTTTGCTGCAAAAACCTATGAAGGCAGTATATACCAGCAATTCTTCTTTACTGATATCAACAGAATGCATGATGTATTGATAATAATGTTCAAAGGAAAATATCTTTAATTTTAGTTCAAATGTTTTCTTTCTAAGTAGGTATTTGGGGAAAAGATCAAAAGATCTTAGATTAGGCTAGGCTAGGCTAAAAATATATCATAGGAAAAAATTGCCTTAGTTGAAATTCTTTTGCCCCAAGCACTGACATATTCCTTCATTGCTAAAGAGAAGTTTAGTGTGTCTACAGAACATCTTTTTCTCCTTCCTGCAGCATATGATCATTTAGGCATCCTAGGAATGACTCAGTAAAACATCTCTTTTCAAGTTTCCAGGGGATGAACAGCATTTAGTTCAATTTTGATTTTTACACATTAAAGGATGCTGCTCTCGAGGGACAGTGCAATAGTTAAAGTGTTCACTGAAGAAGAAAAAAAAACCCTCAGCATTTTTAATTTCATATTGCTGTTTCTGCTCTTTCCTCCCAATCAAACCAGTCCATTTGCTTAAAAGCTAGCTATGATTAATCTGCTTTGAGGATACACCATTTTTCTTTATTCTTTTTTTCTTTGACTTAATATACTATCAACTACTATTTCCTCATGATGGTAAACAATAAAAACCAGAAGTTAAATATTAAAACAGTTCAATTAGGCATTAAAACAAACACATAAAATAAGAAGAATCAATTATTCAAAATAACAGTTAAAGACAGGATTTAAAGTCTTAATGCAGTATGTCTTTTAGGAGTCTTAAAACACAGATAAAGGAGTCGGATCCCTCAATTCTGTAGTAAGAGCATTCCAAAAAGCTGGTGGGATAATAAAGAAAGAGTTTCCATAAGGTGAACCTGCAGCAACCGGAGCAGTGATGAGCAACTGTTATATTCTAAAAATTCTAAAATTCACAGCAATCTATATTCAAATTCTAATTTTACATTATACAACTCTGATTGGAAGTTAATTAAACTTCCAATTTTTCATGTTTATGTGAAAAAGATACATAACACATAATAAATAAATATTTGTGCATCAATTTTATTCCTGAGATATTCTAATTCTTTTGCATCAACGTATTTGTGTTTATATGCATGTGGGGGAGGAGTGGTAAATGCATGTAGCTTAGAAAGGTGCACAGAATGGACAGTGCAACTACCACCCATACTTGTGTAAAAACATGTTGCCTTTATAAAGCAAAAATGAAAATTTCATCTTCAACTCATATTAAAGCCAGAATATCGTCACTGGAATTTAAAAGATCAGAAAGTTTATATTGAATAAAAAGAGTATCTTATAACTAGGTAGAATTCTTTATAGAATAGAATTCTTTATTGGCCAAGTGTGATTTATTTATAAAAAAACAAAATATTTTAGGAAAATTATTTTCCTAAAAGCTATTTGATTTAGAACATTTTAGGAAGGAAGGAAGGAAGGAAGGAAGGAAGGAAGGAAGGAAGGAAGGAAGGAAGGAAGGAGAAAAAGACAAAAAGATTTTAAAATAGGATGTTTCTCTTCTGCTGAGTTCCAACCATACTTCCACAAACTATATTGGCCTAAATATGACATTTCTCTGGCTGGTTCTGATTCTGTCTCTATAGTTTCTGTTTCAATACTTACCAGTTACCTCACCTTTATAATGGGTCACAAAGCCTTACAGATTTTGTATGTTGATACTATCCTTGGATAGCATCAGAATAAAAGGCAAAACATTACTTTTGTACCAGTGTAGTGAAATATGATTTAAATCTGTTTCACTCATAATCTGGGCATAAAATAAAGTAAATGCTAAGGATATAGTATAAAAGAGCATTCAAACTGCTGGTGTTAACCTATAAAGCCCTTCATGGCTTAGGCCCAGGTTATTTGTCGGACCACCTGCAACCAGCGTCAACTTCCCATCGCCTGGTGTGCTCTCACAGAGAGGGCTTACTCAGGGTGCCATCGGCTAGACAATGTTGGCTGGCGACCCACAGGAGTAGAGCTTTCTCTGTGAGTGCCCCCACCCTTTGGAATCAACTTCCCTTGGGGCTCCGGTTGGCCCCTGACCTTCGCACCTTCTGCCGTGAATTGAAAACCTAGCTATTTATGTCCCCCAGCCTGGACTGATGGAGTAGTATATTTTAAATTTTTAAACATTTTTTAAAACTTTTTATATTTTTTTGTGTATATTTGTTGATTTTAATAGTTGTTGGTCGATTGTTGTGTGAGCCGCCCTGAGTCCTTGGAGATAGGGCGGCATACAAATTTTATTATTATTATTATTATTATTATTATTATTATTATTATTATTATTATTATTATTATTAATAATAATAATAATAATAATGGATTTTACACATATGAGGCTACCCTTGAAAATTATCAGAAAATGAGCCGCAGTGGCACAGTAACCACTGTGTAGTACTGCAGGCTACTTCTGATGATCACCGGCTGCCAGCAGTTTGGCAGTTCAAATCTCACCAGGCTCAAGGTTGACTCAGCCTTCCAACCTTCCGAGGTCGGTAAAATGAGGACCCAGATTGTTGGGGGCAATATGCTGACTATGCTTAGAGAAGGCTGTAGAGCACTATGAAGCAGTATATAAGTCTAAATGCTAGAAAAAAGGGGGAAATGACTATTTAACATGGGTACATCTAAGGAAGACTTAAGCCTGCTTCATTCATCAGCTACAGACAAGAATGAAGGCATTTTTTTTAATGTAGAAGTCAAATATTAAACTATACTGATTACAGGAATTTATATCAATTGTTAATTGCAGAGAACATATCGTCCATATTCCTGCCTGTGGATATTTCAATGTATCACATTTATTTACCTTACCTGTCTATGTCTATATCTTTGAAGATTGAACTTGAAAGAAGTATATCCAGTAGGCAGGCTGTTTAAGACAGGAAACAGATTTTAAAAAGATTCCCAAAAAGCAAACTTAACCTTTTTTAATATTGACTCGTTTTATTATCTTATATTTTCCTATTTTATGCATTGTCCAGTAGAGTTGTAACATAAAGGTAAAGGTAAAGGCTTCCCTTGTCCAGTCGTGTCCCACTCTAGGACACGTGCTTATTTCTGTTTCTTACCTGAGGGAACTACAGACTCTTCTGTGGTCCTGTGACTATATGCTGAGGTATGCAAAATGCTATTATCTTCCCACTGAAATGGTACCTATTTATTTACTCACATTTGCATGCTTCAAACTGCTAGGTAGGCAGGAGCTAAGGTGAAGAGGAGAACTCATTCTGTCACACAATGCTCAGGTCTTGAACCTGGACTGTTCACTTTCTAGTCAACAAGCTCAGCATCTTTAACCACTGAGCTCTCACACCCTTCAGTTTTTACATCAGATACTTTTATTGTGATCTACACCTTATTCATTTCATCTCTATTCTATTTTATCTCTACTTTGCCAATACATAATTTTATAGTTTTTCTTTTTTTTTTTTCTTCTTATTCAGCCTTTTAGATTTATTTGGATCATCTTGATTATATATGACTGGTTTTGTATGTTTCTCTTCTCATTACCTAAATTATTTCCTTTTTATATTGTGTTTCTTATGCTGGTCTTTACTATAATATAATTAAGTTTCAAGTTTAAAGATATTAAGCAACTTGGTTTGCTATTTGGCAAGTTCACATGATTTATCAAGAAAAAGGCTTCATGTTCTATGATACAAATATGGGGAACTGCCAAATTTTATCCATAGATAATTATCTACAATGACTGACAAAATTCTCAAACTGGAAGTTTTCCCAGTTTATTCAGAATGGCCAACCATTAATGGAATATGCCATTAAATCTGGCATATTCCACATAAAAAAAACAAGCTCTATTACTCCACTTCCCTTTTCACAATACTGGATATATTCTATAGAGAGTGACAATAAAATAGGAGAATTTTTTGCAGTGGTGATGGGGAGAAATGAATATACGGGTGATGCTTGAATTTATTTAACTTTATTTACTTTATTTTCACTTTCTTTTTTATTTAAGCACAAAATACTGTTTTTGCTTTTTATCTTTTTATCTTTTCTATATGGCACAAATGCTCTTATTGAAACTATATACTTGATCCTGTTAAAAAGCCAATTTTATATCTGGTTGTACTTTGAACAATAATTTAGGAAAAGCTTGATAGTATCTAAGAACATACCTGCAATTTCTAAAAGTTCTGGAAAATAAACAGCCTATAGAACAATTTTTAAATAGCAGAAAGGAAATCCTTGAAAAATAGATAAATTTATTTCACCTATGGCTAAAATTTTCAAGATTAAAATTCAAGGAATATTTTCTGTTCCTAAAACAGTAGGTGGTCTGGATTTTTATTAAATGGAGATGCATCTGATAAGTCAAAATAGATCAAGTAGCTGTCTTGAATGTTATTCTGGAGGGAAATATAGGGTATAAATCTAAAAATAAATTTTCTCTATGTGTTCTTCAGCTATGTAATAACATTTGAATAATTTGTAGTCTATTTGCATGTTCACAAGAGACTTGGCTATCTTCATAACATAATTCTTTACAATATGAGAAAAGCACCTAATTTTTTAATGGCTACAGGCTATGAATGTGGTAAGAGAAAACGCAGTCATGCCTGGCATTGGATGTTATAATACGCATTGTTACTACAGTGATCTACACACACACAATCTCACGCACTATTTTTTTTTTTTCAAAAATCCTATGCATCAACAAACTGTCCTATTTCTTTCCCTAGTTTAATTTGCAGCACAGCTATAAATTGCACTTTGGATGTATTGGCAACTGTTGAATACTAAATTAGGAGTGAGCATAGGCTCCACTCAGGTGCGCCAGAAGGGCAGGAAAATACTCAAACTCCATTGGCTGAGTCGTCTAATAGCTCCCTATAAAAGGGCAAGCCGGCTGCTGGGTTGCACCGATCTACTCAATAAAGAGCTTTTCTTGTTATTACAAGCCGAGTCCTGTCTCTTCCATCACCCGATCTAACAGCAACATAGTTTAGAGATCTTAAAAATCATATTGTTAAAAAAAAGTGGGACTTGCTTTATGTCATACCTTCAAGAATGTGTGGCATGATGGTTATCCTAGGGCAGGGGCAACAAACTTGCATCATCACGGCAGCGTCATGTGATGTATCACAACTTTTTCCCCTTCACTAAACCAGGTGTAGTCATAACCAGAGCATGACATATCCAGCCTGCAGGCCGCAGGTTTGACAGCCCTATTCTAGGAGCAGCAACTGACTTGCCACATTTTGTGCATTCATGAAGTTTTTAGAGTGAACAGAATTGAATAGTGACTTGTACAGTATATTTGGTTTGCATCGAAGGTGAAATCCAGCAGGTTCTGATAGGTTCTGGAGAAATGGTGGAAATTTTGAGTAGTTCGGAGAACCGGTAGCAGAAAATTTAAATAGTTCAGCGAACTGGCAAATCTCTGGCTGGCCCTCGAGCAGGGTGGGAATGGAGATTTTGCAATATCCTCCCCCCAGGAGTGGGGAGGGAATTGAAATTTTGCAATATCGTTCCCCTGGAGTGGGGTGGGAATGGAGATTTTGCAGTATCCTTCCCCTACCATGCCCACCAAGCCACACCACATCCACCAAGCCACACCCACAGAACCAGTAGTAAAAAAATTGGATTTCACCAATGGTTTGCATGAATGTGGGTGTGTTACAGTTAAAGAGACAGAAAGGGTACATTTGTCGACTACATACTACATATGAACTCCATAGTATGAACTCCATACTCACAGTAGTTTCTCATTACTAATGAACCCTCAGTTTACAGTCTGATCATGAACATGGTTTTAACATTTGCTCTTTAACCACTGCATGTGTGGGCACACAGACAAGTTGTTTTTCTGCTACTTCATTCATTCTTTCTCTAATTTAACCTAAGGTAGTTAGAAGCTGTCCTTAGCTGTTTGTGTTTTAAACTAATGCCTTCCCTGATAAAGAAACTTGAGACTATGGCTGGATTAAATTTTATGTATTTACCAACAATTCAGACAATTTGCAGTCAGATTACCTGATTGGAACTGCCCTCTGGCCACTTTAGAATGATCCAGGTGCCCTCTCCCTTTCACTTCCAGGGCAAATACTCCAGGGCTATTCTGATTTTGGTATTAGCCTGCTGAGTTGTTTTCAAGAAGGAAGGTTGGAGAGGAAGTGAGCTGTGGGTATTTAGTAATAATAGTCTGAGTGGATGGCACCAATGACTCTACTCTGGCTGAGAAAAAATCCAACAAGTCTGCAGGATCCATTGACAGCATTTCAGACTCTGATGTTCAGTCACCCAATCCTATTCTGATGTAAGTAACAAAGATCCAATATCAGAGAGCTGAGCTCCTTAAGTTGTCAAGAAATAGGCAACTCAACTTATTCAAAGACTGGAATGATTTTTGATAAATTGACATACCTTTATGGTGTAAAAATCCCAATAGTTTCATCACTATAAAAGTAATGTCATTTGTAACTGCAAAAGTTTCAGCTCAGGACAAACAATAAAAAAAATTGCACCTAAAAAAATCTATTACAGGCGATAATTCTGATAGTACATAGTGAATTCATAGCCATCTTATTTTTTTACTTAATATACTCTGAGAGTGCTTTTAGATACATTTTGAAGCTATTAATTTTATTTCGCTTCCATTATTACATTCTTTCTAGTTTTGTAGCTTTAGAATTTAAGTTGTTGTTAAAAATCAGTGCTGGAGAAAAACAATTATAGGATCTAAGTTTCAGTCTTCAAATGTCATAAATGAAGTTCAGTTTTGAAGTGGTCTGTGCATTATATCTTTTGAGTACTGAATTATTACCAACTTCCCAACAGATGTTTAACTGTCATTTAATATTAAGCTGAATATAGAAACTAATTTTTTAAAAAAATCTTAGCACCATAAACAAAGCAAATCTAGCAAAAATAAAATAAAATGATAAATAAATCTAAAATATCAAAAGTATTAAATATTTTTAGTGATTATACTGTATATACTGCATGTATGTGTGTCATTTTATATTTGAAACATGTGAAGTTCATTGTTTTTATTTCTCATGGAATTATTTTCTTTTTTTATGGCACAAAAGAATTTCCTTCCTTTGTCTGTCTCTACCTCTTATAAAAACAAATGACCACATAATATGAAAACTTCATATGAGAGCGAGAGAGAAAAAAATTCTGTTGGCCATTAAAATCCTGTTGACTTGGAGCCATTGTTTATTTCTTAAAAAGTGAACCACATTGCAAAATATGTAAATGAAATTATTTTGTTGCATCTGCAGCATTTGTCAAAAGCAATATTTGAATAAAGCTGAAGTTGAATAAAATAAAGATTTATTCTTTATATTTCAGTAGGGCTGGTTTTTTTAGACATTCCACATTTTTAGTCTTTTATTATCATATCTTTGGAGGTGAGGGAAGAAATTAGGACTATTATGTAAAGATAGATTTATTTATTTTTTTAGTTTGTCTGCCTTTTAGCTAATCTTTTTTCTTTCTTCTATTTAGTATTTTCATATATCACAGCTTTGAGAATTTATTTTCTGCTAGTTATAACATTAGAAAGTTACAGTTTCAAAACTCTCTAAATCAAAATAAGATTTGTTCTAAATTTTCATTATTTCCATCATAAGTATCATGAATTTGAGACTATTTGTTGATGCTCTTTTGATCATCTGAAGTTTGACCCTTTGACTCTTTTTCTAAATCAAGCATTTCTTTTTATTTACAAGCCAGAACCCTGCCTTGGCCTGGTAGGAGATGCCAATGTGACATGGCTAAGACATTTCCTCAGGTAATCTGGTCCCATGCCATGTAGGGCTTTAAAAGTTTTAAAAGTTGGCACCTAATGCAACTTGCATAGTAAAGGTGCTACACGTGACATCCTTAGGCCACACAATATTGCTTGCATGGCTGCATTCTACACCAGCTGAAACTTATACTCAGATGTAATTTTATTAATGTACCTCATTAAACTTGTTCTCCTTGAATTTACCCAACATTTTTTTAAAAACCTTTGTACTAAAACCTAGTAACCATTGCTACCTCTTGTAGTAATGAATCCCACAAATTAACTATGCTTTGATGGCTTTCAATAAGTGATACATTAATAGTGTACTCTGAGTTAATTCAGAAGACAAGGCATTTCAGTACAAATAAAAGAATATTCCTACTAGTGAACTATACTCAAGGGTAAATCAAGCATATAATCAAAATGAAGTAGAATTTCAAAGACTCTAGGAGACAAGCATCACTCCTAGCATTCAAGCCAAGGCAGAAATGGTAAAAAGAAAGCAGTCAGTTAAGATTTGCAGTAGTTAAAAATGATATGGTCTGAAACACACAGTAAGTTAAATATTCTTGATCTCATGTTCCATAAAAGTGCAGATACTTCTCAATCCCAATTAACAGGACTGACACTTCAAGGCAACATACAGTTTATAGGCAATATTTGTTATGGTACATGATTCTGTCTACAAATGTCCTTCTATTTTCTGGCTGTCAACATAAAATTGACATATTCATAAGCTATGCAATTTGGCATCTAATTCAAAAGCAGAATCTGTGGAAACCTATCTTAGTATTATCCAAAATAATCTTTCAGAGGTATAATCAGCATTCTAATGGGGTCAAGAATCATTATGTCAACCAAGCTACAAACTTTCCATGCCCTATATAATCATAGATAAAATATTAGTAATCTGTCTAGGGATGTACCTAATTTTTCTCTGTGCTTAATTACAACAGACATTTATGTAAAAACATTTTTAAGATGAGATGTTCTCACTATTATCTGATTTTTGCAGTTTCTATTATGAAGTATTGAAAGTTTATTCTAATGAATATGGATATTTTAGTTTATCAAACTGCCAGATATGCTTACCTTTTAATAAGAGTGAAATTTTATTATTACATAATAATCTGAAGGGACCAGATTATTGAAGTAGAAGCAAAGGAAATATCCGTCATATATATTTTAAGCTACTATGTAGATTGAGACAATATTGTGGCCCTTGAGGCCCCCAAATTTATTTACTTTTTTACTTATTCTACATTTAATATTGACCATTTTCATGATTCTATGCTTTTCTAGGTTTACCAGTCAGGTGTTTTAGCCTGATGATGCTAACGACTTTTGCCCAGTAGGTGCACAGTAATCAAGGACATTGCTTAATTCTTTGGCACTAGCATGCTAAAGTTCTTCTGGATGGATGATTATTATATGTGAATGTGATAGAATTACCTGCATTACGTATATATGGAAGTCAGTGGGAACCTAGAATTCAGTGAGTGCCAATATTTCAAGTTGTCTGTATTCTTTTTAAGAAGAGTTTGGTAGACTTGCTGTAGAAGGCATATAGAATTCTACCTTTCCCTGAAATTCTGATGATTAATGCTGTGATGTGATGGATTGTTTCTATGAAAGGCAAAGTGGTGTAATGGACTATAGTGGAGAGGCTATTTTTCACAAAAGAGGGAACATATTCTTGGGAGGTGGGGGGAACAGCAAGACCGGAATCAACACAGTCCAGAACTGGATCAGAGAAAGAGGAAGAGATTTAGGATAATTACTGTTTAGAATCTCCCAGTACTATAATCTCCTGTTTAGAATCTATTACTCTAACCCTATCTGTTAGGGTTAGAGTAATATAATTTTAGTCTGGCAAGATTCTTTCTGTAGGGTAAATGTTATGGTAAGCAAATAAAGAGCTAAACTTTGTATGGATTGTTCTATGTCATTCTTGGCTAGACTTTGGTAGTACCAATAAAACACTTCTTTGTGTCATTATCACAGTCACTGGTAGAATTGGTAGCAGAGTCAAGGCAGTTCTGCCTATCCATAAAAGTTCTGCCTATCCATCCACTATAAAAGGCTTTAGGAGAGCCCTAACTATTTGCATGTTACACATATAAGAATGATACTTTTATGATGTTCTTAAAACCATAATATTTTAGTCAGTTATTTTATCTAATTAATTTAGACAAAAAATCATTTCAAAATAAATATTAATTTTTTGCTTACTACTACCTGATTTTGTCAGTATTTCTTTGCAATTTTTGAATTTAACTTTACCAATCTGAATACTATAGTTTATCAAACTGTCACTAAAGTTTTTTTTCTTTTCTTTTATAGTAATTTTATTAAAACTACAATTAAAACAATTTTAAAAACTAGTAAACAAAAGAATAAAAAGAAAAAGAAAATGCAGCAAAGAAAAAATAAATCTATAAAATATAAAAATAGTAAAGAAAGAAAAATAAGAATGTAGTAAAGAAAAAGAAATATGCAGTATGAAAAAATTATCTCATAAACAATTTTAATAACATAACTTTCTCTTAATATACGACAAATGATCACTTTTTCACATATATCATCTCTTTTCTATAAATAAATTCTTGAAGCCTCAGTGTTTATTCTTGATCAGCAAAAGTCTACTAAGGATTAACAGAGATAATCACATATCTATTTAAACTAAGCTTTATATTCCTTCCTTTTTACTTTTAATAATCTTGGTCTTTATTCCCTTCAAATAATGTTCCAGAATTTGATTTCTTTTTATTTCTTCATTGTCCCTTCTCACAAAATTCACAAAATTCAAGGTTTTTTTTGTAAATCCACTATAGGGAATTTATCCAGCTCAATGTTTGATTTTATTTGTATATCCCTTTTAGTTATTAAGACATCAGCCTAGTGATGGGATTCAAATAATTTAACAACCGGTTCTCTGCCCTAATGATTTCTTCCAACAACCAGTTCACCAAACTGCTCAGATAGTTAACAACCGGTTCTCCCGAAGTGGTGTGAACTGGCTGAATCCCACCACTGCATCAGCCCATTTAATTTGTATGTCCAGTGAAGCATCTTTTTCTGTATCATTTTAGTAGTTTCACTTTTTCTATTTCAAACCTTTTTCTATTCCATAATATTTTTTTAAACACAGTCTATCTATAGATGCATGGAATGGATTTTTATAATTATTTCCAAAATTCTATTTCAAATTCATATGGGCCTTAGTCTGTTTTTAATATTCCAAAATCAAATTATAATCACTTTTTTGCTGTTCATCCCAAAATAATGTGCTTTTTAAAAAATCCATAAACTTGTATTTAAAATATTTTATCGCTAGGGATCAAAGAAAAATCACCCAGTGGTATAAAACACGTTGATTGAAAGGTTCCTAATATTTGAAAAGCAGTTAGCAAACAATTTCTGATATTAAAATAAGTGATCTTCAATGTCCATTTGAGGATACTGGCTCTGAAACTTTATGAGCCAAAAGATGGCTATTTCTTCATCTCCCAGACCTCTAAAGCCCCTGAGTCTGTTGTTTCTTGTCCTCACAAGAAACAACTGCATAGAGCATTTCTGGCTAATCCCAAGGCCTCTCCTTGTTCAAAGAGGAATGAACAGTTAGTCTACTTGCCAGCTCATCATTTCAATTTACTATTTCTTCTTCAGAAATTCCACTAAGGTAGTCTTTCAATGCAAATACAATTTTTGTTATTACATTAAAATTTTAAATTAAGGATGGCATATTTCAGTCACCACTCATGGATCAGCAAATTCAAGCTTATTTATTTATCAGTAAAGCATTCATAGCTAAATAGATTACCATTTAGTTGCATATAAAAATGGTGAAAAATATATTGAACAACTCAATCTTATGTTGAGAGTTTTATTGATTCAAAACAGCTGTGACACTTTATATCTTAATTTGCTACTAGCATTTTATTGCAACTAGGTAATATCCAAGATTTAAATATGATATAACAGATCTATAGTGGAAGTATATTTTTGTCATAGATTGAAACTATTGATGTAAAACATATTCTTTTAAATTGGCAAAAAATGCAATGCTTTTTAAACTTTGCTGATCATTTTTCTATAATTGTATACCTTTTTTCCACAACATTTAACAGTTATTTTACAAGAAAGAGGTTACTTTATTTGGGCTGTAACCTTTAAAAGTACTTGCTTTTTCCTCTTTTACTGCTGTCAATTTTTTTAAAAATCTGTTTCTTATGTATTCTACAATAACTACAATACATTGCTATGTAATTTTGGATACTTAAAATATGGAACACATCTTAGATCATATTGGAAACACATCAGAAATACAGCCTCTTCAGCTTAGTAAACTTCTTCTAAGATTGTCTGCATATATATATATATTTGCCCACAAGAATAGAAATGACTCTAGAGCAGATGTTTTCAATAATCATCCCATATAATTATGCTTAACATATATCACAGGTTGTATCTATGTATGTGTGCTTATACATTTACATGTATATTGTATTGTATTGTATTGTATTTTAATCAGTTTAATGAACAGAAGGACTGGGGTGACATGATAGCAGTGCTCCAATATCTAAGGAGTTGCCACAAAGAAGAAGGGGTCAACCTATTATCCAAAGCACTGAAGGCAGGACAAGTAGCAATGGATGGAAAGTAATCAAATAAAAAAAAACAACCTAGAACTAATGACAAATTTCCTGACAGAACAATTAATCAGTGGAACAACTTGCCTCCAGAAGTTGTGAATTCTCCAACATTGGAAGTTTTTAAGAAGTGATTGAACAACCATTAGTCTGAAATGGTATAGGATTTCCTGTCTGAGCAGGGGATTGGACTAGAAAACCTACCAGATCCCTTCCAACTCTGTTATTCTGTATTCTATATTGTATTGTTTTACATCACAGTACATTGCATTGTATTGCAATGTGTTTATAAATAAATACAACTAGATAGCAAATGTACATAAAAAAGAACAAGGATGATAGATCAAGACATCAGTTAGCTATGAAAATCTATGAGTGCACAAAACAGGGAATCAAAAGGATTGTTTATATTAATTTTTGCCTACTATTCTAATTCTAAGCCCTAATATATTTCTCCTGCTACAGTTATTACTTGGTTTATTAACAGAAAAACATGTTACCTTCACCAATGAAAGCAATGTTTCAGTTTTACTACTGTAGAGGTTCAATAGAAAAAGGAAAAATGGGTCAACAGATGCATAAATTGGCATATCCTGGTTGTTTCTTAGCTACATGATAGTATTTATGACAAATAATGTGACTGTAACTGGATGCTGATAATATTTCATTTCTATAATTTTGTATAGAAAGATTGGAAATTACTTATCATCAATCTTTTCTCCATTCTGCAGAAAGTAAGTCCTAGTAAATTCAATGTATCTGACAACTGAACAGAGTTGCATAGGATTATATAGTTCCTGTTATATATTCAGAATGGACCTCCCTTATTTCAAAGGAGCACCTTCCCAGTTGAGTTTATTTCTTTAAAAAACCCCAGATGGCTCTATTTATTGTACATGAAAATATAATCAACAGTGAAAATATCTTCCAAGTCTAACACTAATGGCTGAGAGACATGCTCCAAATCTGCACCAATTTGTAAATTCGCATAAATAAAAAAATATTGTCTTGGAAGTTTCTGGCTTGATCTCTCCCAAGAGAAAAGGTAAATCTATCTGTAATTTACCAGAGATCATTAGAAGATTGCAAGGAGAAATATGCATATTATGGAGACCAATTACATATTTCTTTTGCATTTTTAGTGAATATATTTTGCATTCCAAAATCTACATGTGAGGAATATTGGAAACATTTGAGTGTACCAATTATATCAAGCTGCGGAAACTGCTCTGATAAAATATCCCCATAAAAAAATTATATACAGTTAAGAAGTCACTATTATTTAACAACAAAATGCTTAATCAGTTATTCATTTTAAAATTACTAGGAAGTAAAACAAGACATATTAAGAAACCTATGGAAATGTCTGTTCAGGTTTTTATTTTAAAAAAAGAAACTCTCTCCAAATCCCTTAGAAGTCAAACAGCTTGATGTGCCTTATTACCACCCCATCAGAACGGCTTCCACAGCATTTAGGGGCTAAGAAAGAATTTTAAATGCCCTTCCTCCCATTACCAAAACATTTTCCATCTCATTATAATGGTTTATCTAAAATGTTTGAAACTTTGGAGATAACTTGTAGTTTTCTCAGATATATCTAGGTTCTTAAATGTGGTTACATTCTTAGACATCTGGCAAAAGGACATGTGCGTCTTTTTGTCATCATATCCTCTGTCTGACAGGCATAGCTTTAAAATCAAATATTTTCTGACGTTTTGAATTTTTTGAGTAGTCACACAAACTTTCATGTGTTGTTATCTTGTAAATTGTCTGGATTTTTTTCTTACCCTTGTACAGAGACAGACTCAGCAGTCTAGATTTATGTTATTCCCTGACTAGTAATTGATTTCAAACAAGCCCTTCAAGTATATGAAAAATGTTGTGATTGAAAACCAGTTTTTATGAGGCTAGGAAAAAGTAATTTCATATACGTAAAGGCCTAGATACTGCTTTTGCTTTTGCAGTTTTTCGGTGTAATTTTTGTCACACATGCCAAGAAATTACGCAGGCTGTGTGTTGTTCTTTCCCCTCCATTTATCTACCTTTCCAATTTATGTGTCCATCTTTTCTTTGCAGATATCAGATACCCTATTCTTGCAAGATCCATTTTATACATAATCTTTAAACTGTTTTTCCTTTGTTAATTTTCATAGACAATACTTTATCACCTAATGGGGAGAGAATTAAGACTGAAAATTTATACAACAAATATCCATAAATGTTAATTCCAGAATATTATTACTGTTCTGCTTTGAAATAGATATTTAACTAGAACTTCTAATTTCAAATATCTTTCCAAAACAGTTTACATTCTGCTTAGATGTTCCTTCCATATTCTTGTTGTCAGAAATAATTTCTCTTAGCCTAGTACCATTTACATTTCATTTATCAACTTTACAAACAGAAAATTAGAAATGAAGAAGTTATTCCATTAACAATCTAATACGAATCTCTTTGATTTTGCACTTTGATATTCAGAAATCAAAAAGTCAAATAATATTTAAAAAATTAAAATTTAAATCATTGTACATAGCAGTGTTTATAAATAGGTTTTAATAATTTGATATACACATATGCACAAGAACATTCACTTATGTATCATTTTAGATTCTCTAATTTAATTCTTGAAACAGCATCTTCTCAAAAATTCTGCTGTTAGTTTCAGGACTTGTGGAACATAAGTCTCCCTATCCTATTTAATCTGTTTTTCTTTCTTCTTGACTGTATATAGTAGATACATGCTGAAATAATATTAAGGAGCATCAAGAACTGAGAAAAGCAAGGCTACTTTATCTAAAAGACAGTCATCATTAGCTTTCATCCCTCACCACTACACCAACACCAAATCTTACTTCCAGTGTTCAGCTGCTGCATAAGCTTCCTTTATTTGTTGCACTCAAGTACCTCACTGAATAGTTTACACAAGCCTATCACCAATTATTTTTAAAAGTTAATAATTCATTGACTTATGATGATAATAAAACATACCAAAAGTGTATCTATATACAGAACATTTAATTGTGTAAAATAATGTAGAATCTAAGTTTATCATACTATTTCCTTTCATGAAATATGCATCTTCTTTAAATTAAAAACAGCAAAGTATCACAAACTGTTTTATTGTAAGATTATCACAATTATTTTTTTAAAAAGTTAAATAATGCATTGTTTATTATGCTAATAATTAACCATGCCAAAAATGCTTTCAACCAGTTATATACAAAACCTTCAGTTATGTATAATAATGTAGAATATAATTTTACAATACTTGCTATCTATTTCTTTTCATGAAATATGCATATTTTTCTTTAAATTAAAAATAGAAAAGCATCCCAAACAGTTTTACTGTAGGACTAATCAAAGAATATATTTCTTCTGACTGAATGTATTGACTTCATGAGATTTTAAATTCTTTTCTTCATCTTTAAGTTGTTTAAACTGTGACCCAGAACATTTGAAAATGTGACATTTTCAATCTGCCTTCTTACTGAATTCCGGCTCATAGATCTGACTTCTAATACTAGTGAAGTCAACAATCATATTGCTCCATATTTTTGCTTTTTCTCTATATCCTTATTTTTGCTTCTATAGTCTAAAGGAGCAGAAACTAGTACAGATAACAATAACTTTAAAAGATGTAACAAAAAAATATTATGACATTAAAGCTCTTGTTTTGCAACCTCTCCTCATATTCTGCCACTATTATTTAGCATCAGAATGCTTTGTTCTGCAGTCTATAATCATCTGCAGAATTTTCCCGCACTTTACAACAATATGTATATATAATGCTAAGGATTGTTGGCCATGTGGAAATTTTATGCATATACACTCACAGGCATGTAAGTAGATTTTATGTATACAGTGTAACTAATGTATTTACAGTTGTATGTGATACAAGCATAGCCCTTTCTGCTCTTCTATAAAGCACTACTCTTTTTCAAGGATTGCCAGACAACTTCAGAGAGTAAAATTAAAAGATGTAGTAAATGTTTAATATGCTACTTTTGCAATTTCATTCAGTGCAATGTAATTTTGGAGATAATGCTGTGAAAAGCAGTGCTGAACAGATGAAATCCAACTTCTACTTCTGCTTCTCCCTGCCCTATCTTCTCCCTTTCTATCTTTATTACATTCAATATAATATACTGTTCATCCTTTGTGCTGATATTACCATGCTGAATGCATCTTCACCTTGCAATAACCAGGTTTGTTGAGGAAGGGAGTAGTAAAATATGTTAGATATATATGTTAGTATATAGAGTAAATTGGCCAAAAATAACAGAGATAAATAACAAAGAAACTGGACAAAGGACTACCATTTTTATTTCAGTAGACTGTTTTTGTACTGTATTGTTTTTAATCTTGCTATTTAAAAAAAATATAAGAATGATCAGTGCTTCAGGTTGTAAAAGATTTTTAAAATTGGGATTTTTCCTTTATAGTAACATGAATGCTAACATGAAGTATGTTGTCATTAGTTTTTCTCCTATAAAGCCCTTCTCCAAAAATCCTGAAAACTGTACAGTATTGTACAGTACTGAGTATTGTGTATAGATCATGATAAAAGGAGTTTTTAGAGTTTGTTTATATCAGAGGACTATGAATTTTAAAAACATGATCAGGGAAAGTATATTAAATATTCATGAACAATTTATACAGATTATGGTCCAATGTGTACAAAGCCTCTGTTCATTTCAAGATATTGTGAGCATAAAGGATTATAGTTTTTCCACATTTAAAAAAATGAAAAAAATCCACAGATCAAGTATTGTTTTTCTAATGCAAATAATAAAGCATTATATTTCCTATAATCATAGCCTTGATTGCTGCTGACAGTGAATGAAACACTTGCTGTCTTCACCTGTCCTCACTTGAATTGCTTTAAGTCATAATGTACAAGTATGAATGCCTTCAAATTGTAGCAGATAAAGCATTATTCTATCTTGCCCTTAGACTTTTCATGGGGCATATGAAATTCATTCCTCCTTTTGCTCCTTGAAGTGGTACACTCTAATCTATTCATTAGCATTGATTGTTTCAATTATCTGACTTTGAATATGACATTCTGTAAATTATATTTACAGATTTTGAGAAACTTATACACTTTTAACAGATTTTTTTTTTTAAAAAAAAGCTGATTTCCTTTCTTAAAAAAATACATTTTGCTTCTTCAGCTTAGCTCTTTCTGACTCTTGATTTGTATCAGCTGTATGTATTTGTATCAGCTGTGGGCAGTTTTAAATTTCCGGGCATTTATATCTCGAAGGACCTCTCATGGACTATGAATGCTAACATGCTTGTGAAGAAGGCACAGAAGAGGCTGTATTTCCTGACAATGCTCAGAAAAATAAATCTATCTCAGCATCTATTTCTGTTCTACTATCGGAGCACCATTGAGAGTGTCCTGACATACGGCATTCTTGCATGGTATGAGAGCAGCTCTGTAGCGGACAAAAAAACTCTACAGAGAATCATTAAAACTGCCCAGAATATCATCGGACTCCAGCTACTAGCCCTGGACGACATTTTCAAATCTCGCTGTTTGAGAAAGTTGCATAACATTCTCAGAGACTCTTCCCATTCTGCTTACAAACTTTTTGGACTGTTGCCTTCTGGCAGAAGACAAAGAACAATTAAAAGTCAGACCACACGTTTTCTGAATAGTTTTTATCCCAGAGCTATAATTGCACTCAACAATGAACTAAAGCCACCATCAGTGAACTGTTGGACAGTATTACTTGGTCTGTTGTGTGGATGTTTGGGTGGTTTAGGGGTGGGGAATTGTGCTGGGTGGGAGTGTGCTTGGTGGGAGCGTGTTTGGGGATTTTTATGCGTGTTGGATCTGGTCTTTGGGTGTTAAGTGAATTTCGTTGTATGGATATACTGTATATACACATACAATGACAATAAAGTTATTATTATTATTATTGGTTAATCTTTAGTGAGATTCACAGCCTTTGAGGCTGGTTAATAGCTCAGCAGCTCGAGTCCTAACCAAGGACCTAGGAACCATTAAGGTATCATCAGAGGATGTAAGCTGTTCCGAGTAAGGTGGTTTTTTGTAGAGTCAAAATGTTCAAGTATGGCAAATTTAGAATTTCTAAATAGTAGCCCTTTGGGCATTGCTCCAATTACAATCGGGACAACACATGATTTCTTTTTCCACAGTCGCTCAACTTCAATTTGCAAGTCCCGGTACTTTGTGATTTTTTCTTGCTGCTTATCTTCAATCCGTGCATCACCAGGTATTGCAATGTCAATGAACCATTTTTTCTTTTCAACTATTGTTATGTCAGGTGTGTTGTGGACCAAGTGCCTGTCAGTCTGAATCCTAAAGTCCCACAAGATCTTGAGTTTCCCATATTATTATTATTATTATTATTATTATTATTATTATTATTATTATTATTGAGAATACTCATAATATGAGAAATTATCCACAAGATAGTGTCACATAAAAATCAGCTAATGGTGTTGGTTGGGTCATTTAAGATTAAAAATTCATCTGCAGAGCAATCAGATCCCATCTTGCAAAAAAAAATGTTGATTTCAGAATGATTGGGAGCCAGCTCTAATATCTCTAGCACAAGCAATGAATTGCCATCACTATATGTATTCAACAGATTATACTGTCTTATAAATAGTGATTCTAACCAACAAACAGGGTTTTGCATTGCAAGCACTTAGTGTGATCAAACCATATTCAAATGTATGTATCATTAGGATTTATCCACGTTTCTTTGCAATATGCATTTGCCAATCAAAGGGTAAGCATTTATAAAATGCAAAGGGTAAGCATTTACAACAACTACTTCATTTCATCTTGTTTAAGTTTTGGAATCAAAATGGAAGGGCATCTTCTTCAGCAACAGAACCCATTCTAAACTCTTTCCTCCTTGCAAAATACACAGAACATTTAAAGATAATTGTACATTATGCATACTACTCAATTAGTACCTTTCACCCATTGAATACTGTGTTATCGAGAAGGGTTCCTTTCCCTGGCTTGATACTGCAACCCTTGTTACAATATCAGAATTTAGATTATTCATAGGTTTGAAAAACTCCCTGCTTCATTTACTGTATGTTCTAAAGTTAAACATGTCCTATTTGTATTAATGCATATTTTATATTTGCATTTTTATAGGCAGACTTCTAGTAGAGAATGTTTCAAAACACTCATATAATCATGTGTTTGTGAGAAATAGAGAGGGAGATATAATACACAATATTCATATAAAATTCTTGCAGCTGTGAGAGAAAAGGAAGCTCCAGAAATCAAGCTTATTTCCTTTCCATTGAGTTAACCTTCATCAAGACCTTCAGATACTATTTTCAGGGAGTTAAAAACAAAACGTTATTACCCATGCAAAATAGACTAAAGGGTATGAGTACGTGTGTGTGTGTTTTAATACCGTGCTAATGATTTTCACCTCAGTGAATTTTAATTAAGCAAAAATAACTACCTAGCTTGATAGCTCTTCATACTGATGTGTGACTATGAGAACACTACTAGTGAATATATGGAAATAGAAATTCGGACACTACAAAGACAGGAAGAAGCTTTGAGAGGAGAGGGTGTTGCAAGAAAGAACATAAGTTATTCACATTCCTTCAGTTAAAATACCATTAAATATTAATAGCTCCAGTGAGAAATATTTAAGCAATCATTTCAAGTTCTTGGTTGTGGAAGAGTAGGTATGTGAGGAAAAGGAGGATTGACTCAGTCATTTGAGACTCTAAGCCCAGATTTAGCCTGCAATTATTCTGAAAGAGGAGGGGGTTTTTGGGAATATTTCATGCTATAATGCATTACATATTGTAAAAATTATAATGTGATATTTTTGAGTAAGTCTGTGAGAATTTTTATCCAGCTTTGTTTTAATAACCTTTACCTATTTCCATGAAATGACAAGCATGTTAAGTCCTTGATGTTTTTTAATGGAATTGCCTAGAATTTACACTTAGACCACAACAATTAATAGAATCTTCAGCTAGTTTGCCTCTGTCTGAGAATTTGAACTGTGCAGTATCCTTGGGTTGAGAACAAAATACACAAATAAACCTGCATTTTCAGATAGATCGCTGATGCCAAAATTATGAAGCATTCCTCAAAACACAAACTACTGTATTATATTTGCAACACAATAACAAAATAATATTTAACAGCCAGTTTGTATTAAAATGCAAACTTTCATCACAAGTGAAACATGCATTTTATGCTTTGACACTTTTGTGCTTTGACACTTTGTGCTTTGACACTTTTGCAGAGCTCCGTAACAGGATATTTGTTTTTTGCTATTAACATTATACAGCAAAATGAATTGAAATTAATTATACATCCTGATATATTTGGAAGGAACAGCTGCACCTATATAATCATCTTCATTGCATAGGAAATAATCAGATCAATTACCATTGGTGACATACAACATTCTTCATCTACTCTTTATTATTCAAAAGCTACTTTTACATAGAAATTCAATATATACTTCTGCTGTTGGGTCTCACAATTAATTGCTCCGTAAAATATGAACATTATCTAAATATCCTTAATTATTTGAATTAATTAATTAATGGAACTACATCTATGGAGAGGACATACAGTGGGATACTCTACGATTGTGTCTTAGGCCCAGTACTCTTCAACATTTTCATAAACCTTTTAGATGAGGGGATAAATTTGCAGACATCACGCTAATACTTTAGAAGATAGATTCAAGATTCAGTACAGAGTTGTCCTATCTTGAATAACTCTTACAGAGTTGGTCCTACCCAAAATAATTCAATTCAGTGGTAAAAAAATTAAGATCTTACACTTAGACAAGAAAAACCAAACACATATTGTAGTTGTATCTTGAACATTGTTATCTGGAAACATTTACATATTTTGCATAAGCTTTCACTTTAGGTCATCAAACATCTAAAATGTGCATTCACTCTGAGTTAGCATTATCTTCAGTCAGCTAGCATGTTACTGCTAACCTTTAGCAGCTAAACTGAGTTTATGTCTGTGTATGGACATCCCATTCATATATGCATATATATTTATATATATGTATTTTGGATTATAGAACATATGTATATTGCTATTGTGTTTACAAGTAATCTTTTATCTATCATCTTGCCATGTAATAATACCAAATGTTGTAATCAGTGTCCCCTAACATTATCATCATCATCATCATCATCATCATCATCATCATTATTGGTTAATCTTTAGTGAGATTCACAGCCTTTGAGGCTGGTTAATAGCTCAGCAGCTTGAGTCCTAACCAAGGACCTAGGAACTGTTAAGGTATCGTCAGAGGATGTAAGCTATTCTGAGTAAGGTGTTTTTTTGTAGAGTCAAAATGTTCAAGTCCGGCAAATTTAGAATTTCTAAATAGCGGGGTAGCCCTTTGGGTATTGCTCCAAGGGCTCCAAATACAATCGGGACAACACACGATTTCTTTTTCCACAGTCGCTCAACTTCAATTTGCAAGTCCTGGTACTTTGTGATTTTTTCTTGCTGCTTATCTTCAATCCGTGCATCACCAGGTATTGCAATGTCAATGAACCATACTTTTTTCTTTTCAACTATTGTTATGTCAGGTGTGTTATGGACCAAGTGCCTGTCAGTCTGAATCATTATTATTATTGTCAATGATATTTGTGATACATTTTTAAATATTCAGTTGACTGAGTTTCATGTTTAATGAATAAGAGATAATAGTGATAATAATAATTTAAAACATAAAAATTAATAATAAAGTTAATAATAAAATTAATAAATTAATATTGATTCATTGATCTTATATAAATATATATTATCATACTTGAAAAGCTTTGTCATGTACAGTATCACCATAAGAAATTAATATAAGAAGAGTATAACACTGATAAATTTCATGAGCAACTAATTTGGTGGGCATTATCTGTGCACTACTTCATATAATTATAAATTAAAACTTCTTTGAAATAGAAAATAGGAGAAATAGACAGACAGACACAGACATACACTTGAAAGACATTAGACATGTTGATATCTTTCCTCCCATACTTTCAATGTACAGGGCCACTCTGCACATGGGTTTTGTTAACATAATACTTACTAGCCACATTTATGAGTATGACAATTTTCTCTTACACTTGTCTTTTATTCATCAATAGGGAGAGGGAGGAACCCTTAACATCCCCATTGATATCATGGATCAGAGAGATAAATTGTCATTTTAAGGACACAGTCTTGGAAATAATATCCTGGCTACCTTATTTCACTGTGCTAATTGTACTTTTTAAAAAACTATAAGTAAACTATAGTCTTTCTGTAATTCTCTAAATATTTATCTAAAAGTTCTTTAATTCGGTGTTACTTCTTAATAAATATCACTAAATTTATTGAACCATGCAATTTTAATTAAAGGAAATATATATAAAATTTTAAATACTGCAGTTTTATGTCCTTCACTATCTGGGAACAAAAGAATAATTTCCTTCAATATTACAGTTGACTTTTATAAGACATTTTCAATCATTTGTATTAGCATAACATATTATTTTAAAATGCTGCAATTTCCTCATATTGGGAGTGGGAAATAAGCCAGAGTATGTCTTACAATAATAATTCCATCAAAATTGCAATAAATGATTGTAGTGCAATGCACAGTATTCATTTATCTATCAAATGTGAAACTGCCCGGCCTTCTCACAAAGGGACTCTGGATAGTATACAAATAAAATATTAAAAGATGAAAACAGTATATAAAAGTTAAAAATTTAAAGGCAAGGATGATTAAAAATCAATACTAAAAGTAAATTGAAAAGTGGGAGCAAGGACCCATGTAAAACAAATTTCAATAGTTCAAATGATAGATGACCATGACATATATTATTTATATTTCTAGACAACCCATTTCTCTCAAGGAGAGGCTGTGGGCTGCTTTTATACAATGCTGACCTAATTTTCTACATTTAAAATAATTAATCTATTATTTTTACCATTACATAAGTGTCTGTTGCATTTTATTATTATTTTATAAACTGTATGTCATGAGTGATATACAAAATCATATGGCAAACAATTAAAATATAATTAACAATGAAATCCAGCTTTATGTCCACATCACTAAAATTCAGTTAATCATGCAAATGTCTAAAAACAAAAATATGAGCTAACAATTATCTTCAATATTACGTAAACATAAAATTATGTTTATGTTTATGAAGTTTAGAAGGTCTGATGTCAAAAAAAAATACAAAATAGTAGCCAATGTATTTCGGCTATGTCACTTTTATATTCCTTATGTTATTTGGCTTACATAAGAGAAAGTATAATGAACTTTTGGAAAGGACCATTTAAGAGGCTAAGTCAAGCTCATTGTTCAGTACAGAACCTGTATTCCTTTGTTTAATATCTTCCTTAGTATTTGAAAAGTATTGTTTCTCCCATTTTAATATTTTATTGTCAAGATTAACCTTGATCTGTTAAATTAGTATCATAGGCTTCTAATCTTACTATTATTTGCCCTTCTCTGAACCTGTTCCAGCTTATTTGAATTTTCTTAATATTTGTTATCCAAAACTGTACTTGGGATAGAGTCTGATCAACAGTGAAGATAATAGAGCATATTCTGGATGCTATTTATTGATGCACTATAAAATCCCCTTGCCTTTTTAAAGGAAGATTATACGTAATCAACTACACTTTCAGAATCTTTTTTATAAATACTATCAAGCTTCACACCAGGACATGTTAGCAAATCTCAGCTTTTCAGATACTTAACTCCTTGTTCAACAATTGACTTAACTTGTCCGAAAACTCTTACACAAGACTTGATTAGATTAGATTCTGTATTGCAGAGAAGAATGAAGTCTGATTTACACAAGAGATAATTTGCCATCTTCAGTTTAAAGAAGAGCTTTCTCTGCTTGCCCATTGTCTTGACAGCCTTGTGAGACAACTGACCTATGTTCACATAATAGCGCTCCTTAGATTGGGAACTGCTGGATGCCACTTTACCAAATTTAGTCCTTCAAAATATTTAAAATCATCAAGTGGAAGAAGAGTTGACTTATATTTGTTACTTGCTTCTTCAACATTAGCTTTCTTACATGTATTTTAGGATACATGTGCATGTATAATCACATACGTGGTTATGTAATCATGAATCAGCACTGGATTCTGTATTATACAGTTTCTGTATTATCTTCAAAGGCAATTCTGTATAAAGCACATTACAAACATTCACTCTTAAGTTTAGCAAGATTTACTGGTTCACCTAGTGGTGTAATTTATCAGTATGTGACCAACCATAGCCTAGGCTTTTTCTGCTTAAGAAATAAGTAAGTGATAAATCAACCAGATGTGGGGAAAGCTAGTTATCTGAGCTCTTATATCCAGATGTAGGAGAATTCTAGGTCATGTAACTCATCAACCATGGTGGTGCAGTGGTTAGAATTCAGTATTGCAGGCTAATTCTGCCAACTGCTGGCAGCCAATTCTCACCAGCTCAAGGTTGACTCAGCCTTCTATCCTTCCAAGGTTGGGAAAGCTGGGCTGAGCTGGCTGATTGGCTCACTGACTGGCTGCTGTTGGCTGTCTAGATGGATGGATGGGATCAAAAGACTGGGGAGCTATTGTCTGATTATTCTTCAATTAAAGAAGATATTAAATAAAGTAAAGGAGTAGAAAATGTAGAGTTTTGAACCAAGCAACTATCTTATTTATTTTATTTTATTTTATTTTATTTTATTTTATTTTATTTTATTTTATTTTATTATTTTATTTTATTTTATTTTATTTTATTTTATTTTATTTTATTTTATTTTATTTTATTTTATTTTATTTTATTTTATTTTATTTTATTTTATTTTATTTTATTTTATTTTATTTTATTTATTTTATTATTTATATTTATATACCCCCCTTCTTCCAAAGGACTCGGGGTGGTGAACAGCCAACAGATAAAACACAAGAAATACAAAATTTAAAAACAGTATTAAAATCGAATTAAATTAATTTGGCCCACAATTAAAAACACTCCTGTATTAAAACCCATAATTAACAATTTAAAAATTAAAACAATTTTAAAAAGTTAGGCCAGCCCGGCTTGCTGGAATAAAAACATCTTTAGGGAACAGTGAAAGGTGCGAAGATTCGGGATCCACCGTATCTCAGGGGGCAGCTCATTCCAGAGGGTAGGTGCCCCCACAGAGAAGGCTCTCCCCTTGGGGGCCGCCAGTCGACATTGTTTGACTGACGGCACCCTGAGGAGCCCCTCTCTGTGGGAGCGTACTGGTCGGTGGGAGGCTATCGGTGGCAGAAGGCGGTCTTGTAAATAGTTAAATATTTTTCCTCAGATGGCCTAAAACTCATAAAGGTAAAAAGCTTTCTTGAGGTCTCCCAACTTTGGTAGTAAAATAACACTGAAATGCTAATGTAGATTTCTTGGAAAACATACATTTCATTTATTTAGCAAATTTATATAGCTGCCCATCTTATTAAATGTGATTCTGGTGAGCATACTACCCACAACAGTTATACACAATATAACAATTATTAAAACAATTCAACATAAGTAAGAAACAAGTTTTTTGGTAAAATAACACTTAAGCACAATACAATGATGTCACAGGCTCCCCAGGAGATCCACAAAGTTGTTGGAAGAGTCACATTTTAAGGGCTTTCCAGAAGGCTAACAGGGAAGGATTCTGGTTGGGGGTGGAGGGAGAGGATGTTGTAGAGTTTGGTAGCCATAGCCAACAAGACATTTCTTCTGGATCCTCTCAGATGGAACTCAAGACCCACAACATATCTCTCCTGCTGGACCTGATGGAATGAGTTCCCTCAAGTAACCTTGTTCTTGGGAGCACTCCAGCAGCCAATGCAGTTAATGACTGCTTTTTTCAAAAAATATTATTTATTTTTATCCTTCCTGTATAATTTTTATAAATAACTCAAGGTGGTAGACACATAGAATACTCCTCCCTTCATCTATTTTCCCCACAACAACAACCCTATAAGGTGAGTTGGGCTGAGAGAGAATGACAGATCCAAAGTCAGCCAGCTGGATTTCATGCCTAATGTGAGAATGGAATGGAATGGAATGGAATGGAATGGAATGGAATGGAATGGAATGGAATGGAATAGAATAGAATAGAATAGAATAGAATAGAATAGAATAGAATAGAATAGAATAGAATAGAATAGAATAGAATTTGGAAGGGACCTTGGAGGTCTTCTAGCCCAACTTGATCAAGCAGGAGACCTACACCACTTCAGATAAATGGTTCTCCAATGTCTTCTTAAAAACTTCAAATGTTGGAGCATTTACAACTTCTGCAGGCAAGTTGTTCCACTGATTAATTGTTCTAACTGTCAGGAAATTTCTCCTGACAGTTCTAAGTTGCTTCTCTCCTTGATTAGTTTCCACCCATTGCTTCTTGTCCTACCCTCAAGTGCTTTGGAGAATAGCTGACTCCCTCTTCTTTGTGGCAGCCCCTGAGATATTGGAACAATGCTCTCATGTCATCCCCAGTCCTTATTTTTATCAGACTAGACATACCCAGTTCCAGGAACAATTCTTCACATGTTTTAGCCTCCAGTCCCCTAATCATCTTTGTTGCTCTTCTCTGCACTCTTTCTAGAGTCTCAACATCTTTTTTACATCGTAGTGACAAAAACTGGATGCAGTATTCCAAATGTGGCCTTGCCAAGGCATTTTATAAAGTGATATTAACACTTCACTTGATCTTGATTTTATCCCTCTGTTTATGCAGCATAGAACTGTGTTGGCTATTTTGGCAGCTGCAGCACACTGCTGGCTCATTTTTAAGTGATTGTCCAGTAGGACTCCAAGATCCCTCTCACAGTTACTAGTATTGAGCAAGGTACCACATATACTGTACCTGTACATTTTGTTTTTCTTATCTAAATGTAGAACCTTACTTTTTTCACCATTGAATTTCATTTTGTTGGATAGTACCCAATGTTCACGTCTGTCAAGATCCTTCTGTATCTTAAGCCTGTCTTCTCGAGTGTTTGCTGTTTCTGCTAGCTTGGTGTCATCTACAAATTTGATGAGTTTCCCATCTATTCCCTCATCCAAATCATTGATGAAAATGTGAAGAACTCTGAATCTCCTGGTTTAAAGCCTGGTGCCTTAACCACTGCCATACCCTAAGACAGTGAACCCCCAAAATGCAATGCAAGTGCCCCCGTGCATGCGCCCTGCCCCCGCACATGCCCCTGTCCCCATGCATGTGTGTGCATCCCATGCATGCACACTGCCGCCCCCCCCATGTATGCACCCTGGGCCCCCCAGGCCCCATTTTGGCTTCTACGTTGGTGCAGGAGGCTTTCTAGGCCCACAATGGGACACGAAGACCAGCTGGCCGGTGGGAGGCACACACACATGTCCGGTGGAGCTTGGCTGGGGTGATGGCTGGTGTGCCTGCAGAGAGGGCTCTGTGTGCCACCTGTGGCACGTGTGCCATAGGTTCACCATCATGGCCCTAAGATTTGGCTTCCTATATCAGCAACAAACAGACAAACACACAAACCAGAGCAGAGAAGATTATTATTACAACACAGTGCAGGTTCTTTGAGCATTCAAGGCTCAAAAAAAAACAAGCAAGCAAGAAATCCATTACCACATTACCACATAAAAGTGGGACAGAAAGATATAAGATTTAAATCCTGGGATATTACATATTTTAGACTGGAGTAGTAGATTCTAATCTTTTTTGTTATTAAGGCAATAAAAGCATGGTCCTGACTGTTCTGCTACTAGCTACTGCAGTTTCATCTTTGGCACTCTATACACAGCTAAATTATCTCATTACTACTCAATTCCAAGTTCAGTCTCAGATCTTTAATAAGGATATAGGAATTGCATTACAGATGAGTTTATCACAGAGACAAATGATCCACAGAAATTAAAAAAGAAATACTAGCAATTCTTAAAGTTTACTGAGTATAGAAATGCTTATTCAAGCATGTATGATTGCTTGGTTATAAAACGCTATTGCTGGAGAATGTCACAAATATTAACATAAACTTTTACTTTAAATCTTTAATATATCGAAAGTGCAAAGTACCAGAAAAGGCTTCAGTTTTATGCAGTTCATTTATACAACAGCAATCCCCCAAATGAACTGTTGTGGTAAATTCAAATTGAATGCAAATTTAAATTGTTTCAGGATACAAATAATTAGGAGTACCTTTTATCATTCCCAAAAGATAGAGAAGTGAATATGTGATTACAACCTAAAGATATTATATTGTACAGTTGTGTCTGAAACAGCTATTAGAATAGGAAAACTGATTGTCATTGTTAAAATGAGAAGTAAATTAAAATATAAAAACAAAAAATCCTTGGTATTTAAAAGCATATATACTGCTCAAAAAAAATAAAAGGAACACAAGCAGAAGACATCCGAGATCTGAATGAATGAAATAGCCTGATTAAATACTTTGTTCTTTACATACAGTAGTTTATACACTGCTCAAACAACTAAAGGGAACACAAAACTACTGTATGTAATGAACAAAGTGTTTACTAAGGCTATTTCATTCATTCAGATCTCGGATGTCTTCTGCTTGTGTTCCTTTTATTTTTTTTTGAGCAGTGTACATTCCATCCTCCTTAACTACTCTTTTGTTCCTTAGCTGAACCTCCCTTAAGCCTGGAAGATCATTGCAGTGTCCTTTGATTCAAAACCAAGAATCTTGCAGCTGAAGGAACTGCACTGATATAAACAAAAAGGAGCTGTTAATAAATCAAGCATTTCATTCACAGTATTTCACCTTGTGTTACTTTCTGTCTCCCCCAAGGCAATTCATAAAAAATTCATGTTCTGTTTAACGGAGGGAAAAATAATGCTGACTTCAGCCCTGCTTACATACAAGATTTTCTATACAGACCGATAAATGTCAGGTCTGATGTTTTAACAGAAGGTTCATATTGTGTTTAAATAATTATTCTGCTCCTTCCTTTGGAATGCTATTCATACAAACAGTGAAAAAAGTGTACCTAATGAAAAAGGGTTAGCATTGCTTCATCAGAATTCTTCATATTTTGGTGTTATCACACAATGCATTTTTTAAGACTGAAGAGTGGTTTGCCAATGAAAAATTTAGTACCAGATTCAGATTTCTTCCTGCAATAATGACAGTAAGTTTCAAAGGAGAATCACAGTCATTTATAGAAACACTGCAATGAGTTTGAAGTTCAACTCAGCTGTGTATTCAGCTGATGGACAGATCTTATACTTGGTTACCCATATTTAAAATGGAAAGTTGCTTAACGCATTGTAAGCCGCCCTGAGTCTCCGGAGAAGGGCGGCATATAAATCAAATTAAAAAAAAAAAAAAAGTGGTTTGGCTTTGCAGAGTACAAATATATGAGGCAATAATGTATTCTGTATATTATGAAGGACACTGTAATGGCAAGGCATAATTCTTAGTTCTGAGAAGATACAGCCATGTTTGCCAATGTCAGCAAACTCAGTAGAAGAGCCTATGTGATTTGTAGAGATGACATAACTTCTTTTTATATTTTTAGGCAAGGAAAGATAGAAGCCTAGGGTGAAACCTACATTCATTCATGAAATTCACTGTTTTCCTTGGCACTTCACTGCATCTTATCTTAACCATATGTTGTAAGGATAGAATTGGACAAAGGGATGGGTACCCACTGCAGATTCAGCTCATATCAAAATGTAAATATGTACTCTGTGGCAATCATGAAATAAACTCTATCCTTATGTAAAGTAGTTGGGTAAAAGTATTTAGGTCACATATTTTGCACCCAAACCCTTGTTTTTTCCTATTCCACTGTGGATGCTGAGCTCATGGAAATTATATATGTAGACTTAAACTGCTTTAAATTAAATAAATATGGGGATGTCTAATGTAGAATGTTCACAAAGCAGTAAAAGATACACTAAATGTGTTATGACACATTTCAGAAATGGTGTTTAGTTGAAGGTGACTTTATCAACATTTCTCGATTCTTTATAAAACTGAAAATTAATACCATAACTTACAATGTTATAATTTACAATGAACTGCAAGTCAAAGACATTGTTTTAATGTGTTTTTCATTATAAACTAATAGTATTAAGGGTTCAAGGATTCTGGTAAAATTAATTATTTAGTACAAACTTTGAGTTTTTTCCTTTTATCTCCCAGATTGGATTACTGTATTTTTGAAAGGTACTCTGGATTTTTAACTACAAAACTACATATAATAGCTTTTGCTTTGTTTTATCCTTATCTTTCTTGTGATATTACTATCAAAATAAAGACACTTATTTGACTTATAAATGGATGCTATGAGTTAAATTTCAACATGCAGTAACAAGAAAAGCAAATTTTATAAATATTTAAAATATTTAATATTTAAATATATTTAAATAACCAATAACCATTTAATTACTCAACAACAGATAAAACTGATTCTTTATTTAAATTTAAATTTAAGTTGGTACTTGACAAGTGGAGATGAAACTCTTAGTAGAACTTGCAAGGTTGATAATGATCTGAAAGTTATTGTCAACTAATACAAAGATATAGAGGAATGCAGAGATAACCTTGACAAAGGTATGGAAGTATGGTAATAAAAGACAAATCAGTTCTGGAAAAAGTAATAGCGTGAGAAATAAATTCAAAATAACCTTGCTTTGATTCTGTTTTATATAAAAGGCAACAGAGGTAAACTCTAGATCAGTGGTTCTCAACCTTCCTAATGCTGCGACCCTTTAATACAGTTCCTCATGTTGTGGTGGCCCCCAACCAGGGGTGGGTTCTAATTTTTTTTACTACCGGTTCTGTGGGCGTGGCTTATTTTGTGGGCGTGGCTTGGAGGTCATGTGACTGGGTGGGCGTGGCTAGCTGGTCATGTGACCGGCTGGCCATGGCTATGTGTATAGGGACTACTCAGAGGGCTGAAAAAAGTCATTTCTGACAGGTCCTCACACTTTTGACTGGTCCTCACAGTTATGACCATCCTCACATTTATGCCCGTGCAGCATTCTTAACAACCATGTCACTCATTTCACAACTGTTTCTCTTCACCATGGTGACAAGATAGGGCAAAAACGTAAAATGTGAGGACAGTTGTAAGTTCTAGGACTTGTCAAAAGTGCGAGGACCAGTCAGAAATAACTTTTTCAGCCCTCTGAGTAGTCCATATGCATAAAAGGATACAGCAATAGAGAGGGATGAAGGAACGGAAGGGAAATTAGAGTAGGAGGGAGGGTAAGAGAGGGAGGAAGAGAGGAGGAGAAGGAGAAAGGAAGAGGAAGTAGGGAGGAGAAGAAGAGGGGGAGGAAGAGAAAGTAAGAAGGAAAGAAAAGAGAGAGGTGGTAGGTTTGAGGAGAAAGATTGCTGTACAATAAAAAAGATGAAAGGGAAGAAAGCCAACCCCCAACAAATATAAAGATATTAAGATAAAGAATGAATTGTTAAACTTTAAAGAATAAAAGAGAACAAATATGAATAAATAACAATAATTAGAAACACACATACAAACATACAATGTATTTTCTTTGAACAGAGTATTTGGCCGGTTCACAAATTTAAACAGTGTTTAGTCATTTCAATTAAATTTACAATTTCTATATTTCCTTTTTGCCATATTTATTCCTCATCTATTTTTGTAAAAAACCAATATTACCCTTCATCCTCATCTCTAATCTTAATCAAATTCAATTTTTCCCTTCTATTCTATATTATACCCCTTCCCATTGTCATCTATTTTTATATCCATCCTCACATTGGTTATGTAATATTACAGTTGTTTAATATAAATTCAACATTTTAATATAAATCAATTAGTTATATAACTACCTTTTTTATATATTAATCAATATGAACATGAATATTCCAATTATTTCCATGCAATCCAATTTCTTACAAATCAATTAATTATATTTACCAATAATAATAAACCAAATAATTTCCCCCATATATTCCTCCAAACTACAACTTAACCATTTCTGCTTTCAACACAATATACAATTAATAGTATCTCAATTATTACAATTCCCTAGTTAAATAGAGCTTTTTTTCTTTTGTGTTTTAAAATCTTGAACTCCTCTTTTGCCCTAAATTTCCCATTGTTTGCACCTACCTTTTATGGTGAGGAAAAAGAAATCTGATGCCTGATTTTCCAATGTTGCAGCAAACAGCAAAGCTAACAGCCTGTTTTACTTTCAGTTTCATTTTGAGCTTGGTTTGCACAGGGAGAAAAAAAAGTCTGCTGCAGCAATTTAGCAAGCGGCAGAGCCCTGAGCAAAACAGCTGAGAGCAAATCAGCTGAGAGTCAGGAGCCAATCTAATCAAGGGCTAATTAGCCTATGCTGAAGCTCCATGGGCCAATAAAATTACAAAAAAACACCGAACCATTTGTTAAATTGCTGGCTCGTCCGCCCCTCGCCCACCACTATTTATAGGCAATAAATAGTGGTGCGGAGGGGCGGGGCAAGCCAGCAATTTAACAAATGGTTCGGCCGAACCACCTAGAACCGGCAGAATCCCACCACTGGCTATAGGGCAGCCCTTTGAAGCCCCGCGGCAAGAATTTAAACAATTTCTTTTCCTCTAGCCATCAGCTGGGACTCAGGAGGCAGCAATAGATTGGGGGTGGGCAGGGTAAGCGAACGGGCGGCGATCCCACAGAGCAGAAAGTGAGGGTGAGTGAAGGCGTGGGAGGGTGAGAGAGGGCTTTGGCGACCCCTGTGAAATGGCCGTTCGACCACCAAAGGGGTCGCGACCCCCAGGTTGAGAACTGCTGCTCTAGATGCTAACATTGTATTCCTCTACCTTACAACAATAACGTGGCATACCTGGAATCCTGAGAATATTTGCTCCTTGATTTGGTCTGCTTTAAAAGGTTCCATGGTTCATTTGTCAATTTGGAATATCTGAATTTTGTTTAACGTGTCTTCTTGAATACTAAATAATTGCAAAATTTTCCAACTTCCTGCCAGGATTGCAATGTTTATTATTTATTTGTTTGTTTGTTTGTTTGTTTTGAATTAACTTGTCACCCATCTCCTAACAGAATGACCCTGGGTGATAAATAAATTAAATAAATAAATATAAATATATAATAAACACTGCAGTCCTAGGAGGAAAGTGAACACAAAGCATGTTGTAACTTTTGGCTTTAATCCCTGCAGCAAAAAATATGCTGCAATTAAGCTATCAAAATCTAAACTAGTACTGCCATTCAAGTCTCCTCTAATTATTATTGTTTAACAAAATAAAAATAAAACACTTTTTAAATGTCACCTTTGAAATGAATTTGCCAAAGGTAGAGTGCATCACTTTTGATAGTTCAACCTTGTGCAATTTTCTTCATTTTCTTCATTCTTAAATACATTTAAGAAATAACTATAAATCTACTTCAGCCTTCCTTAATCTAGGGCCCTCCAGAAAACATCATTTCTGAATTTTATGTCAGCATTTCACAGGGTTTACCCTGCTCTTTGCAATGTGGATATTTTTTTAAAAAAAATACAACTTAGCGGTTGAAGCCAAAATCTATATGACATTATTAACTCAGTGCATAGGAGAAAATGGCCATGAAGACTATAGGATAATATGGAATAAATCTAACTTTATAAGCCTCAGAAACAGATTTTCTGAAGATATGGATGAATTAAGCAATCTTAAAAAGGATTAGTAAAAAGTTGCTGATCTACAATTAACAAGCACAAGTTTTTAACTGTTCTTAAAAGAAGAATGATTACCTACCAGCTTTAAAAATGATCTTAGGTTAGTTATTTCCAATTCTAGAAAGCATAGAATAAAATATTCATAGATATTTTATTTTATTTATATAAATTAATTTCTTCTTCAATTTACTAAAAATCAAACATTTCTGAAAAATGTGCTTTTTTATCTCTAGTAACCAGATCAAGTGCCTTTTCTATTTCTGAAAAGTGATAAGAGACTGATTGTCACTGTCAATTGATTTATCAGTTAAGTTCTGAAAAATAGTTGCATTCCAACTATGCCTTCCAGATGCTTTAAACTACAGTTTCCAGAATTCTCAACTGGAAATTTAGGAAATGTAATCCATCTGGAGAGTGCCAGGTTGGAGAAAGTTGCCCTTACAAAAACATGATTGCTTTGATGATTCATGTATGAAAAAAAAATAACTTTTAAGCACATGCTGACTTTAGAGCAGGGTGTCAAACTCAAGGCCTGTGAGCCAGATACTGCCCACAAGGTGCTTAGATCTGGCCCGCAATGCTGGCCTGGAAATAGCAAAGTACTGGCCTGCGGTGCCTTTGCTAGGGACCCCCTGTGGTCCATTTTTGGCCTGGACAGCCTCCTGCAGCACTCTGCCAGCCAAAACGAGCCGTAGGGGCCTCCAGAGGCCTCCCCTGGCCCATTGCTGGCCAAAATGGAGCCTCCATGGGTTGAATCCAGCTCTCCAAGGCTTAGTTTGGGCCTCCAGATGTCTCCCTCAGCTTGTTACAGGCCGAAATGGAGCCTCTGTGGGCTGCATCCAGTCCTTTCCACCCCATTCCCCATGGCTTTACTGTACTTAATTTTTGAAGAGCTCCAAGAGAGGCTGACCCACATGGCATAGAAGTCAAAGTCTTTTATTCAGAAGCCTGTGAAGCTGTAAGAAGGTGAGATGAAGAAGTGGAATCTGGGATGCTAGCAAAGCAGGACCAGTCTGTGCAGATCTGGAATGGCAGGATTGGGGGGACCCCATGGGAGCATGAGGTATCTTAGTGGATTGCGGGAGAATTTGGATGGCCTGCTGCAGCACTAGGCTGTTGATTAACAAATGCTTTGGGGAAAGCAGGGAGTGATCACGTTCATTTAATGTGATTCAATCAAATGAATCTTCGGGTTACTAATGTAATTGGCAGGCTCTATTACATTTGTAACTCCAGGATTTCCTATATAATGAGACTGAGAGAGGGTCTCAGGAAAGTCCTGCCTTAGCACTTGGCCACCATAGGTGCTCCCCCACATGAGTCCTGTGTCATGCTTACCATGGCTATGTCCAGGGGTGAAATGTTCCTGGATTGGACCGGATCGCCCAGTCCGATAGCGATTTTGGCCATTGGTTTCATGATCCGGTAGCAATGGCAGAGCAAGCTCCACCCTCCCGCCTGGGTGTCATTACTTCCTGGTTTTAATGCGCTCACACATTACAGGCGTGCGCACATGCAAGCGAAGCGAGCAAGCACACAGTGCATGCACTTCCGAACCAGTAAGGAAGGTAAATAGATTTCACCCCTGTCCATGCCCCCCCATCTGAGGTCAAACACAACCCTGATGCGGTCCTCAATGAAATCGAGTTTGATACCCCTGCTTCAGAGATTGTACATATGTTTAGATGTTTTAAAACAAATACAATAAAAAAAAGTAACTTTAGTCTTTTTAAAAAATAAGCATCACAATAAAGTTTCAAGATATGATAAAACAACAAATATTATTGGACCTTGTCATTATCCTTGTCAACTAAATAAATGCATCTTGGCAACTAACATTAAGAACTAATATTATAACATCTAGATTTAGATTTTATGAAACAGAATCTGTTTAGAATTTTATGGTACAAGAAATATGGATAAACATTTTTACTTCCAATTCCTGTGAAGTCCTATTGGCAAAAACTCTTACTTGATATAACTTGAATGATTTTTCAGTACATTAACAGAAATTAATTATTGCTATGTTAGTAATAATAATTTATATAGCACAGTTGTGCTTCTTTTTCAAACACATTAGTCTGAAATCTGCAAGAAAACAAATTTTATTCTATTTTTGTCAAACTCTTTTAAAAGAACACCTGAAATGCTACAAAGTTTAATAATATAAAACATGGAGCTATCTATCTAATTATCTATTAGGCCAGAAAGTTTTTTTCAATTTTCAAACAGAGAAGAATATTCCTATGTTTGCATGACTCTACTAGATTAGGGAGAATCCCAAACTCATCCCATAAGATGCTCCAGAATAGTATTAAATTAAATTTTCTGTTGATTTTTGTTTTGCACTATTCTTGTCAATATCCAGATAGAATGCTTTTCCATTTATTGCACCTTACAAAGATCACAGAAAAATCTTTATTTTTTTTATATCATAAATTTGTAGTTTGTTTCCAAGTATAGCAGTGAAGACATCAGATTTTTGTTTTCATGGAAATAGGAAAGATAAACTTACCATGGCTCTTTATATATATACCCTTATATACACACAGAATAGATAGTATGAAGCCTTATAAACACACAAAAGATAGATTTTCCCTTATATACACACAGAAAAGATAGTATGAAGCCATGAGATGGGCTATAGATACGTTCTCGATGAACGTTTCTTTCTTGAAGAACATATCTTTCTTGATGAACGTATCTTTTGTTTTATGTACACTGAGAGCATATGCACCAAGACAAATTCCTTGTGTGTCCAATCACACTTGGCCAATAAAAAATTCTATTCTACTCTATTCTATTCTATTCTATTCTATTCTATTCTATTCTGTATTTTGCTTTAGATGTAGCAACCTTCAAATAGTCAAATTTTAATAAATTGGAATTCTTTCAGCTATTTTCAAGCCAGTAACAAATTCACATAATTGTCATGCTATAGAGCCAACAATAATTTCAAAATTAGCATTATTACCGTGCTTTGCCAAATGTTTTACTGAAATCAAGATATATTATTTGTGAAGCATTCCCACAATCTGCTAGGAAAAATATTAGTCAAAAGAATGAGATTACATTATTCTGGCAAGAATTATTCCTGACAAACTCATGCTGATTTTTGGTAATTATTGCATTGTTTACACTGTATCTACAGATCAGTTTCTAAATACTTGCTATAGAATCCTCACAGCAAATTGTCCTGGTTAATCTGTAGTTTTCCGAATCTTCCTTTCCCCCTCCTCCCACCCCTTTTAAAATATATATATATATGAAAAGTATTTGGTTTCCACCAATCATCTGGAATTTACCCTTTCTACAGATTGAACAGATGTTTCTAATAAAAGTCTCAGCCAAACTTCAGCACTATATAATTTCAGTGCACTAAAGATAACTGGGCTGCAGAAGCTGTATCAATAGCTTTTTATCATTTGCTGGTGTTTTATGCCTTGTTGAAGATAGGAGAAAGAAACATAATGTCTTCACTGATCAACAAATCTGTCTTAAAATCAGAATGATTCTTGCCATCAGTCCATTACTGATATCCCCATTTGTATTCCTTTGGATAGGTGAAAAGATACGAAGCGAAGATAGATCTTATTTTCACCTATTCTTATTTAACTTCACTGTTGTCCAGACTCTTGTCATGAATAATGGCAGTTTCTGTAGCAGATAGGGATTTTGACAGATTTATTTTACCTTCATGCTCATTCCTGTTCCCATTTGACCGTCTTTTAGTTAGTTTATTTTTGAATTTCCATTACTTTCATGTTTTTACTACTTTTGCAAACATATATTGTTCCAATCATTAATAAGTAATATATTCAATTTGACTTAGTCTTATTTTCTTAGTTATGTCTTAAATATGCCTTATTTTAAAGTTTATTTTCTTTTTTCTATAAGATTATTAATAAAATAGTTGTATATTATCTTTCTTCCTTTGACATTGGAAACAATGTCAAAATCTTCTCTTCAAGGACTGTACTAATATTCATGTCTACGTATTATTAAAATATTAGGCATACCACACATCCCTACACTTTTAAACCCATACTGAATACTGAGAGTGAGAATGGGCCAAGCAGAGATACTTCTCAGTAATTACTGAGAATTACAGAGAGCTTTGGGAATGTTGCCAAAGTTGTTTTAAAAAGCAGCTACTGGGGTGAAAACAAAAAATGCAACTCAAAGTGCATCTGATGAATTATGTTTCATTTTCCCTGAAGGGAGAGCATTGGTGCAAACAACCATCCAGATTAATGCCAGACAATCAATCTACTTTCAGAGCCTACCACAGAGTAGACTCTGGAACCTGCATGCTTTTTGATAAAGTACTGCCCTCAAATGAAATAACCATTTGAAATGATAGTAATCTACTTCTGGCAATTTCAGTTTTGTCACAGTTCTTCAATTTAATATCAGTTAATATATCAACAATGTTATGATCTTTTGAATTAATATAAATAAAACATGCCTACAGTTTTTTATTATGATGATGATTTTTCAATGGAATGTATTTTCTTTTTAGTGGGACGCTATAACAGAAATGGATGAATATAATCGTCCTATCCACACATACCAGGTATGTAATGTTATGGAACCCAACCAAAACAACTGGCTTCGTACAAATTGGATCTCGCGTGATGCCGCCCAGAAAATTTATGTGGAAATGAAATTTACACTGAGGGACTGCAACAGCATTCCATGGGTGCTAGGGACATGCAAAGAAACATTCAACCTTTACTATCTGGAATCAGATGAATCCCATGGAATTAAATTCAAGCCAAACCAATACAGCAAAATTGATACTATTGCAGCTGATGAGAGTTTTACTCAGATGGATTTGGGAGATCGCATCCTGAAACTGAATACAGAAGTTCGTGAGGTGGGACCAATAAACCGGAAAGGATTTTTTCTTGCCTTTCAAGATATTGGGGCATGCATTGCTTTGGTTTCTGTCCGTGCTTACTACAAAAAGTGTCCTTTCACTGTTCGGAACTTGGCTATGTTTCCTGACACCATTCCAAGGGTTGATTCTTCTTCTTTAGTGGAAGTACGAGGTTCTTGTGTGAAGAGTGCTGAAGAACGGGATACTCCAAAGTTATATTGTGGAGCTGATGGAGATTGGCTAGTTCCTCTAGGACGGTGCATATGCAGTGTTGGCTATGAAGAAGTGGATGATTCATGCCATGGTAAGACAATAGTTTTAATTAAATTCCAAGAGAAGTTTTGAGCTATGCTCAGCCATATGGGTTATAGTCCTGCTTTTAACTGAATTTCATTTATCTATAGAGAATGCATTAAATTCATTATTCATTTAATTGTTGGGTGAAGTTCATATATTGAAAACAAGTATGTCATCAATGAAGAATGATGAAAGCTTTATTTACAGAAAAAATGTGTATTCATATGAAAAATATGTAAAATGGAATCATTCATTGTTATTTGCTCTTGAGTAAACAATTTCTAGTGTGTATACTAAGCAATTAGGAGCATAATATAAGTTGGTATAGGCTATATTGTTCAAATATGTAGTAGCTTTGTTGGCCTTGATTTTGCTAGCTAGAGTACCAAAACACTTCGAAGACTTGAAGAATGACATACTGTACAATTATTTAATTTCAAAAGAATACAGAAGTGAGAAACACTATAATAGGTGACAAGTATTGTATATTGGAAAAAGCATATTATTTATGAGAAAAAGATGCAAGCGTTTTACTTGGATAAATTACTGGGAGAACAAATATATGTCACATAAAAGGTATTTGCTACGGGGAAAAGACCAGGGGGAAAATATAGTATTTTGCTCTATAGAATCATAGTGATTAGAATCATGGACAATTTTTTTTTGTAATCAGAGTATGATCTTTAATTTTGTCAGTGAAAAAAAATATATTGCTAATATATGGATGGAAAGAATAATGTTTCCTAAGTAAAGGGAAAGAAATTGATTTTATTAATGGATGAAAAATATTTGTGCATAACTATATTAAGATTGGGATTGCTTTAAACTACATAGAATATCATAGTTTAATCCTGCAGTTACCAAGAACTTTTACTAAATTGAATTTATGCTGGTAATTAGATATATTAGCTACATAGATGTTTGTTTTGATCAAAAATGTTGCATTGAACTAGATAATCTAAAAGCTTCAATGTATGATGAACCTCTCAGAATTTAAGCAAGAAGCAATTAATTGCACATTTTCCTATTGAACAATGTATGAATTCTTTACAAACTAAGTTTATTCCAGCATATTTTGATTCATTCTCTTCAGGCTCTAAAATTTGCTGATAATTGGCATTTGATCAACTAAATCTTTATATATTTTTATTTATATTTAAATTATTGAAAATGAAGATTCTCAGAACGGTATTTATATAAAAATAAGTTCATTAAAAATCCTGTAGCACGCAATTAAATCTATTTCAAACAAAACCACAGAAGAAAGGGCATGACTTATATGGTAAAACAAATAAAATTAAATTATATGGTTTCAGTGCTCTCAAATTTTTTGCCCCAAATAACTAGATAAATAGATAAATAACTAAATAAATAGATCTCATTTTGATCCATGTACAAAAATATTGCGTAACACCGTAAAACATTTCATGACGTTTTCCCATTTGATAAGGCTACTTAAATTTAAAACTTCTGCAATTAATGTAATAGTAGAATAAAGTAATAATTATTATGTTTTATGCAAATACTTTAATTTAAAAATACAAAATAGTGAGCATAACTTCCTAACTGAACGGGTTAGCAAGATTTTTTTTAACAACCTAAACATGGAGACCCAAATATAATCATATGTTTTAGAGTAATTGCAGGACTAGAATCATTCTCTGAATATTTTCTATTAATTTCCATGAGGTTTTCTCTCTTTTTCTCTCCATCTCTCTCTCCCTCTCCCCTTCCCTCCCTCTCCCCCTCCCTCCCTCTCTTTCCAAAACAGAGTCAGTTTTCCTGCTAAACAAGTATTTAGTAGGAGCATAATAAATTTCAGGAGTACCTAAAAGTATGTTTATTTAAGTATTTTTATTTAATTGCTTAAGGAATAAAAAATTAATGTTTAAACAGACTATGTTTTAGATCACTATGTTTAAACAGACTATGTTTTATTTACTTCCACAGTGTTTTAATGCAGAAGTATTATTTTCCCAGTTTGACACTGTACGAATAAGAGATTTTATAAATTTTCATACATCTGTTCATCTTTGAATTATTATTTTAACATTGTGCTGCACATACTATGCTTTTAAATTCCATACCATACATTTGTGTCCATACATGTGTGAATAATTCTACGGAAAGCTGCAATATTAAGAGCTCTAAAATTGGTCTTCTGTCCACAAACTATACTACAAATCTTAACAGTAACAGGGAGCAGCAGAAATCTTCTGCTTCAGTTGCCATTCTGTTTATTTGCTATGCTACATGACAGTCTGGAAATTCAGTCTGCAAGTCTTAAAAATATGCAGTAAAAGAACACGAACACTGGGTCAGTAATAAGAATTTACCATGTCATTTTGTTCTTTGTATGTCTCTATATAAATGAGTATAACATAAAAAATATATGTTTTTACTAGTACCAGAATGAATCAGTGTTATGATTCTCACTTTATCTTAAGAGATGCCTCACCAAATTACTACCTAAATTAATTTAGAATTTTCTTAAAGCCACACTGTATCATTGATAAAAGAGGAACTCTGCTTTGTTCTTTTTACTACACAAAGTATTAGCTAAACAATTCCTTAATCTTTTTGCAGTTCCACTGGTAAAATGTCATACTTTTCATCTGAGGAACACATTCTTTGATCCATAATAATTAATGCAGTGAATGAATAGTATCTGAATTAAATCTTCTCTTGAGAAAGTAGAACTCTTTTGACACTCAGTTTGCATTATCAAGATACTAGTTTTAATATTTCAATTTGTGAAACCAAATTAAGTAGATCAGATACCACCCTTCTTTCTATCTTCAGCTTCTCATCCCCATCCTTATCCTCAGCCCAATAAATTTGCTTTCCTAATTTTCCTTTCCAGAATCTATCATCTGAAAGAGTATAGGATTATGTATACTGGCATTTGATAGTAATAAAGATGATTTAATTTCTATCTGTTTTGAATCATGTTTCAACTCTGGCACCATTTATTTTGAGGCTTCAAACAAGTGCCATGCTTGTGATCCAATGCTGAAATCTCGAGGTCACAGTACTGAATCACCTAACTTAGTATTTGTGACAGAAAGTGTGTGTTTGTATATATGTGTCAGTGTGTGATAGTGTAAGCAACTAAGTTCCCTTCCTTCCTTCCTTCCTTCCTTCCTTCCTTCCTTCCTTCCTTCCTTCCTTCCTTCCTTCCTTCCTGTTGTTAAGTAATTCTTATGAGAAAACAATAATATTCTTAAGGCAAGCTAAACTGCTTAACCAAACCTGATGACTACCCATGTTATTTTTATGAGAACAATTCAGTTCCATCACAAGGACTTTTATTCAGTTTCCCAGTATATTTTCAATTGATATTTCTGGTAGTTGTAACCTCTTTATAAAATTATTATTATTATTAAATAATCATTATTAGAGAGTATTAGATCATTAAAGTCCTAAGCAATATATAGGACCTCAAAGTGTAAGATATCTTCTCTTCTTGTTTTTTTTATTGCAAAGTAGCTCTTGTCCCTGAAGCAGGACAAAAACAGACCACAGTATTTCTTGATTCAATATTGCCACAAAAATAGTTCTTTCTTATTTTCTGACATTGCAATTTAGTAGGGAAAAATATGCCATATTTTTATTTAATTGATTTATTTAAATTATTTATATGCTAAATATACTGCAAAAGAAATAATTGTAAGAATCCTTAATAAATAAGCTCCATTTAGTGGTTCGCCCTAGCAGGAAGTTTGTAGTAGGTATATCCAGTTTATTTGTCACATAGCTGTACTTTTCCTGTAAAACGATCGTTGAACTTTTCCAATGTAAAGACTTTTCTACCTAAATATCTCTCCACTTTCTTGATCACCTGATCTTCTAAGCCTATTAGTTCTGTTTAGAAGGCAACATTTTAGACAGCCAAGTTCCCCAGTCAAGGAGTTCAGTTAAATTCTTCTTATATAGCAGAATGTAGATAACTTAAAAAGGTGGATATTGATTAACTAGTCCATGTACTTGTTCTTGACCAATGACAATTGCTTTGGAGGAAGAAGAAAGGACAAATATAAAAATAATATATTAAATAGAAAACTACATGTAACATGAAAACAGATATTTTCAAAATTAAAATCATAACTGTTAAAAATAGCTGTCATACAAAAATAAAATATTTGTTAGCTCTGTTAAACAAAAGACAAAAGATAAAAGAAGAGTGGAGGAAATTCATTACAATTCTGATCATCATATTTCTTTTATTGCTACATTTCAGGAAGATAGATAATAACTGAATAATAAAAATTGAAATCATTGGCTTTCCAGTAAATATACAAATATATTTATATCATAAACATAATCAACTACATTGATTGATTTATTTGCACTGCCAAAATTCTCAAGGAACTATTTTGCCAAAAGTGCAATGATTTTCAACAATAGCTTGATTTTTTACAAGGAAACATCTTTTGACACTCAAATTTATTAAAATTGTTCCTTTCATTTAATATTAGACTGTACCAACTACTTATGATAGTTTGATTTTTCATAAATTAAGATATACATGGCAATTCCTGAAAATGTTCACTATTTTCATTTTAAGCAACACATCATATAGAATAATTGCTTGAATATAACATTACTAAAAGTTATTTCAGAGTGATGTCAATATAACACTATACTACATCTCTGCAGTCTTTACCTTTGATAATAAAATGATGCTTTGACTACTTGTTTGAAATTCTTGTGCAGCCCCAGGAAAAGACTCAGTTGCATTAAGAGATTGACTACAAGTGAAATATCCTCACAACCATATGCAATTTGGAATCAAATACGATGAACTTCACAGTTTTTCTATCTATTAGCAAAAATTGAGCTTTCAGGACCTCTTTCTATTTCTATTTATCTTTCTCCTTCATTTGCATTTCTCTTTAAGAAAGATGCAAGATGAATCAAGAGCTCAGTTTCTAAGAAAAGTTTAAAGTGTCTCCATTTAAAATATTTCTGCAGCACCAGCTTAATTACAGTTGCTGAATTCAAATGATCTGAAACATATTTCATATTATAGCACTTTTGCTCAAATTACTTCAAAAGGAAAATGTAGTTTCTATTCATCATTTGAAGTTAGCTATAAGAAAGATAATGATTAGGTTGAAGACCATTTTATGCATCAGGCAGTTGATATGAAAGCAGTCCCACAAGTCTTATTTTCCCTTATTTTCTATAAAATGAAGTATATACACTAAATGCAGTGCCTAAGAGTAGCTCCTCAGTACTGGAAAGACTTTTTTCCTAAAATTTTGGACCTGTAAATGACTTAAAAAGAGTCTCTACTGCTTTTTTCATGAAGTATTTAAATTTGGGTATTTAGGCCTTCCTATTGCATTTAAAGTCATAGCATCATTTTGAATATCGGGTTTTTCAAACTATTTGTATTAGACCAGTGATAGGGAACCTATCACATGCGTGTCAAAGAGGTGAGACGCTAGTGTTCACCAACATCCAACCATGATTCTCCAAAGCATGCTCTGTTCTTGTGCAATTTTTGGAGGCTACAAAGGCTATGGTAGGGAGTGTGATTGCACGTGGCCTCTGAAACCTCCAAAAGTTGCACAAGACAGCCATGGTTTTATGTGGTTTTCAGATATTGCAGAGGCCATAGAAAAATGTTCTCCAAAGCTGCTTCAAGAATGAAAACGGTGTGTGCCCAGAGAAGTTCAGGTTAGTTGCAGGCATCAATCAACAGAAAGAGAGCACCACCTTAAAGAAAGAGGTACAGGGCAGATCCCGAGGATGCAATAAGAGGATGCAATAAGAGGAGCTGTTCCCCAATGCTCACATGCTGTTAGGAGCTGTAGAAGTGCTAGAGTTCAAGTCAAGGCCCAGACCTTGATTTGAGAGCCAGTGTTGGCACTACTCCAATGTTCATGCTGTTCAAGGTGGCCTAGATTTGGGGGTAGATAGATAATTGTTTCTCTTTTGTTTGGCGAGGTGGTTGCATGTCAATAGAGTCAGATAGCATTTTTAAAATTTTTGACACGCCAAGCCCAAAAGCTTCATTAGATTAATTGTAGATGAATCATAAGGTAAAGGTAAAGGTTCCCCTGTCACATATGTGCTAGTCATTCCTGACTCTAGGGGGCAGTGCTCATCTCCGTTTCGAAGCTAAAGAGCCAGCACTATCTGAAGACGTCTCCGTGGTCATGTGGCTGGCATGACTAAACACTAAAAGCGCATGGAAAGCTGTTACCTTCCCACAAAAGGTGGTCCCTATTTTTCTACTTACATTTTTTACATGCTTTCGAACTGCTAGATTGGCAGAAGCTGGGACAAGTAACAGGAACTCACCCCGTTACACAGCACTAGGGATTCGAGCTGCTCAACTGCTGACCTTTCAATCGACAAACTCAGCGTCTTAGCCACTGAGCCACCACGGCCCCTAAGATTAATCATACGAGTAGATTAATTGTACTAGTAGATTACTACTAATAGCTGAAGGTTACTAACCTTTGTAAGAAACATGGTCCATTATGATGGTTTGCCTAACCTGTTTCCCCTAAAATAAGACATCCCCTGATAATAAGCCCAATCAGGCTTTTGAGCGCATGCGCTAAAATAAGTTTCCCCCCCCAGAAAATAAGCCCTCCCTGAAAATATTTAACCACATGCGCAGCCGGTCCTCGTCATTTCCTCTGATTAGGGTTAGGGAGACAGAGCGGGAAATCAGGTATGATGGCAAGAGGAGTCCCATCTTGCTTCACATGCCCCAAAATAATAAGACATCCCTGAAAACAAGGCCAAGCACTTATTTTGGGGTTCAATAAAATATAAGACAGGGTCTTATTTTCGGGAAAACACGGTATGTGCTGCAGAAATTGTCCAGTGATAAAAAAGAAGGTCTACTACAAAACTTATTGTGTGGTAGTATTTTGGACAATGGTTCCAAAATAAAGAGGTGGATTACCTTCTAAGCAGTGTCTCTTCTATAGCAGATTCCAGGATGCCTATAGTTTAAGAAGAAATGGTGAGATGTGAAGCAGCAGAGCTGATGTATCTTGCAATAATGGAGGAAAAGGAGTAATCAGTATAATTAGATACAGGTACAAACCCATGTTAGAATCAAATTGCAACAATGAGAATGGGAAAATATCCATATTTCTCCAACTGAATTGTTTCAAAAGAAAAAAAAATCCAAGAGCAGCATTAAAATAATTTGCACCCTTTGGTCAAATGATCAGATAGAAGAGATTCCTTCATCAGGCCATTGTGACAAATTTGCAAGCTTTGTGACAGGTTTGCAAGACAATTTTTAATAAAATAATTGAAATTCCCTAAGAATTAAATTCTGTACTACCCAAATTTAATTAAATAATTAGATTATCATTTTGCAAAGTCATACGAGATTATTTTGAGGTGGAATATTCTGAAGTGCTTATCAGGATTCTTTGATATGTCTAGATTTTGCAAACCAAATCCAATGTTTCCTTCCAAAGTTCCTTCAGACAGTTCACGTCAGATGAAATGCTGAATTCAGCAGCTGGTTAATGCCTCTGAATCAGTGCTTTGAAGCAGATGGTGATGCACTTTATCTGAAAAAAAGCACCTGTTAATCGAGCAGTACAGGTGTAGCTCTTGACTTATGACCACAATTGGGACTGCAACTTTCATAGCTAAGGAATGTGGTTGTTACATGAATTGGATCTGATTTTACAACCTTTTATACTGCAGTCACTATGGGAATTAAATGAATCCAGTTTCCCCCATTGACTTTGCTTGTCAGAAGCCATCTGGGAAGGTTGCAGATGGCAATCATGTGATCCTTAGATTTGGCAACTATCACAAATAAATGCCAGTTGCCAAGCACCCAAATTATAATTACATGACTACAACAGACATAAGTGCAAGGAGCAATCCGAAGTCACTTTTTTTCATCACACTCATAACTTTGAATGGTCACTAAATAAATGGTCATAAATCAAGGACTACCTATATTAGATAACACCTTTCCAGTCTATCCTTTCTAGGGGAAAGTGGAAAACAACAGGCCTGGGTGAGGAACAGAAATGGCATTGATCTCCCTTGTGATGACCTCTCTTGCTCTTTTGACGGTACAGATACAGTCTTTTTTTCCTATTAGACCTTTCTCAGCTAGTGACTTTGAGCAATTAGTTCAAGCCCTTAGTTATTTCAATTAGAAATGCACAGTTACTAAAACATACAATTTATAATTATTTAAGTATCAATCAAAATAAATTTGCCTTTGTTAAAGGTAAAATCAGACTAAACAAATATAATTAACTTTTTTCTAGTGAACTGTTTTGATAATGTAAAATATATTTCTCCATTTGAGTCAGTCCAAGAGCCTATGCGCTTCACACATAGAGAAGTGGCAGAATAACCAGGTAAAGTGAATGATCATATATAAAATATATATATGCAAATTTTGAATCTTAAATTATCGTTCATGTTGATGGTGTTGATATGCCATTACAGTATCATTTATTTCAATATTGTGTATTTAATTTCCAGATTTGCTAAAATGATTTTCTTTTTATGCATGTTTATTGATTTACAAAAAACATAATAAATCTATACATTTGAAATATTTTTCATTACTATGAAATTTGAAATTGGTTACTGATGACCAGTACCCTGGTCCTCAACTGCTTTGAAACTCATTGAATTTGATACTCAATGCATTTTGACACAAAAATGTCCCAGCATTCATTGTTTGTTTGGTGCTCAATGAAAAAGCTAAAACCTGTCAGTATTAGATGCCTTGTTACTTGTTATATTATTCCTTTTGGGAAAATGTATATAATACTCATCATATTTGGTAAATGGAACCAATTAACAATTATAGTACTGTATATGACAAAAAGAAGTCATGCATAAGAATAAATGGAATACTTAAGAGAATGGATAAACATTGAGAAATGTATAGTGGAAGGAAGTGTTAAAGATCTTTGTTTAATGTCTTAATAGTATACATGTAAGAAATGCTGGTGGTGACATTAGATGTGTGTTGGTTGGCGATGATATTTAAAGCATATTTTTATGCAGATGATGCTTTGTTGGCTATGAACCCAAACTATTTGCAATGAACATTAGATACACCATATGATGGAACAATAAATATGAATGTTACATTAATATAGCAAAATTCAGAAGTATTGTTTTAAACGGAAGTAGAGGGAGGGAAAAAGAGGGAAGGATTTCCCATGCTGACTACCAGCTTCCCACAAAGAAACTCAATGGGGAAGCTGACAGGAAGTTGAAAGTTGTTCTTGCTCCCACTGATTATTTTTCCCAGCCCATTATCATTTTGTTACTTGATTAGATAAGGAAGTATATTTGAAGATATGATCCAAGAGGTCACAGGTGTCTAATGTTCATTAAAGATGAGAAAAATGGATACAGAAATTTTAAGATGTGCAATTACATCTTAGTATGGTGAACTACAGCATGGTAGTTCATAGTAAGTGATTTTTTTGAAAAAATGAAGGTTTGTTGAAAATAGCAAAAATAGTGCACCATAAAGTGTTTTTGCTACTTAGTTATATGGAAGTGAGAGATAGATATGTCAAGACAAATATGAAAGTAATTTATATGCAGTGAAATGGATTATTTGAGAAGTGTGAAAACAAGATACTTTATAGGATTTATTACTATTATTAACAGTTTAATGTCTGTTCAGGGCAAATTGGTAGAAATAGTAATCAAAGACAAAAGCAGCACATGAAGACAAATCGAGCATGAGATAATAACAGATTCTGCAGAAATAAATCTAGAATCACTAAACTGTCTGGGTTTTATTGAGATATCAACAGACTCATGAAAGGAGGTACCCTACAGTCTTATACAGTTGGATTTTTCCAAAAGACTTTGACCACGTTTATCAAAGATTCTTAAGTAACCTAGGAATTGTGAGATAAGAGAACCTGTCCTTTTTTACATTGTTAATGTGCATTAAAAATCAAAAGTAATACTTGGGCATTTATCTCAATGAAAAGGTGTTTAATAATCTGGATTTATCTGCAAGCTGTCCAAGTTTGCAAATGACACTAAATTATTTGGGTAGTAAAAACTGAAAGTGATTGTAGGCTTCTGAAATATTTCTTTGACTAAGTGACGGTCAATCAAAGGGAAACATGTTTCATTTAAGTGAGCATAAAATGATGTGTATATATATATGCTAACTTCACATGTACACAGAAAGAGACAAGACCAATCTATAAATGAACCAAGAAAAAGTATTTGGGCACAAAAACAAGAAATTATGTGAAGATTGTAGTTCAGGAAACAGTGCAAACCAGGGGTGGGTTCTACTTACCTTTACTACCGGTTCGCATCGTGCCTGCGCGCATGCACAGATCACTTTTGATGACGTCTGGGTCAGTGGGAGGAACTCATTACCGCTTCTTGCGAACCAGTCCAAACCAGGGGACCATTGGTGCAAACCAATGTCCTGCAATCAGTTTAAACTGCACCCAACAGAACAAATGATTAGCTAAGACTTGAGAAAGGAATACAGTCAATTCAGATTAGGGCTGAATTGGAACTGGAAGATGATAATAGTTTATTGGCTCAAAATACAATTCTTCCCAGCTGAACTGACTCCTCTACTAGTAAATACCTTTGCCTCACTCTGGAAGCAGATGGTGGAGCATACATGAGATTCATATAGGTTCACTGCTCTTAATATCATTAGGTTCTGATCAAGATAAGCAATTAATTTTTCAAAGAACAGGGACATGAAGTTGCAGTTTGAAGTTAGCATGCATGACAGAATTTGGATAAACAGGGGCATATGGGAACTAGCAAATTATTTACTAAATCTTACTTTCCCTAAAGTCAGAATCATTTTCTTTAATATCTTTCTTTCTTTAAACCTGACCCAACTTTCTTCCATTTGCATTTCTTCAACTAAGGTATCGTAAAATTTCTGTAAGTGTATCTGTCCATGTGGTTGTGAGGAAGTTGAAGCCATTTCACACATATTATTATGTTGTACATTTTTAGGAACAATCTTTATTTTACTCCTAATAGATAAATTCCCCAGGAGACCAGATAAATTTTATCTGAACCTTATTTTTCAGGATCTAAAACCTAAATTTTGTATTGCTGCAATGAAAGGAAGACAAAACTGGTAATGTAATGACCTTTGCTTAAATACTACTTCTGGCTTGATATATCTTGACTATTAAATCATTAGGGATATATAGTTTATTTTAGATTTATAATTTTATATTTACTAGGATTACCTATTAATATAGTAATAGATGAGTAAATACTTTATTACTTACTTCGTTAGTTACCTACTATATTATTGCAACTATTTACTGCATCCTGCTTATGTGGTTTTTTTTTTTAAATTTTTGCTGTTAATTGATCAAATAAATAATATTGATTGATTGATCTTGGGACTACAAATCATAGGTCAACAAAGGCAGCAACCATGAAAAGGAAAGAGAACAAAAATTAAACTTCTAACAACTGTAATGACTATAGATAAATCTATAGTGGATCCACATCTGGAATATTTTTTATAGTTGTGAATGTCACATTTGAAAAAAGATAGTCTAAAAGCCTAAATGCAAAAGCAGAATGTGAACATCATCCTTGTGAAAAAATGCTGAAAGATTTGGAAGTTTAATTTGGGAAAAAAGTGGTGATACATGATCAAAGAGAAATATCATTAATGATATAAAGAAAACTAAATAGAAAAACATGCCCGCCTCCGCAAGTTATAGAGTTTTGCTTTGGTATGGCCTCCTAACATAGTTTATTTTTAATATTTAATAGTTGGATGATTTTTATTACTCTTAATGCTTGTAAACTACCCATAAATGAGTGGTGGAAATAAAAACCTACTAAGTAAAATGTTTTTTTTAAAAAATATGCTCATTCTTAGCTAAATCTAAATTTGAATAGAATGTTCTTCCTAAGGATTAATAATATTTATACCATAAGACTATCTCATCAATTTTCTGGAACCATCTTTCCCTGTTTTTCAAGCCTTGGTTAGGTCCGTTTCTCTTGAGAGTTTCAAACCATCATATATGCTGGAATCTCCAAAGTCAAGATCAGTTTGTTTCACTGCATCATTGTTTTGGTAATCCAAAATAAAATAACCCAGCCAATGCAATTATTTTATAGATCAGTGAATCACAAGCCAATCTCCAGCCAAGTCAGATCCAATGTAATCATGTTCATAAGGAAAAAAAAGATTTCAAGGCAAAATCAGGGAGGAAGTTCACTATTACTTGAACATTAAAAACTCTCTTCCCGTATCACTATTTCCGAAATAAGTCAAGTTGTATCTGCCACATTTAATTAAAAAGTAGTAACTAGGAAATACTGCTTTATCTTAGAAGCACTCAGCTGAGCTTTCCAATAACATGATTATGCTGATCGCACAACCAGATAAGCACAGTGACTATGAATTATACATTACTAAAACTAAGATTTTAATAGTAAATTAGATCATTAGTTATACCGATCTCTATTAGTATAATAGGTCCATTACTTATAGTACTGCATTCAGTTTTCCTTACAGTTAAACATCCTTGCTCAGTAAAAGGTCAAATGACATGCTGTTTATTTACTCGCTACTTTTCTGATCACACAATAACCAAGTGAATGAAATAAAACATTAATTAAAAGTAATCTGTCTCAGTAGACTTTATTAAAGAGACTTCCTTAATAAGTTTCTGAGTGACTAATTGTGTTTTATCAACTGAATAGATTGCCAGATTTCCTTAGATATCCTAATGCTGATCATCCATGCTGACAGCACACTGGATGTTGTAGTTCAAAGAAAACTAAACTCAAAAAAATAATTCACCTTATTGTATATGAAATATCGATTTATTGTTATAAATTCCTAATTTTCTTTAGCAACTAACTACACCAAATATAATCTCAGCTCTTTCTGATTGCAAAATCTACCTCATTTTTTATTTCTTCTCTAATTAAATATATTTCCTTTCTTCCCAATTGTTTGGTTTGTTTGTTCCTTTTAAAGAGTTTGGAAGCATTACTGAATACACACACACACACACACACACATGAATCAATTCATATCTGGTTCAATTCATAAAAGCTCTCTGGGATTATTTTTAGTGCCTTTATGAACATTATTGCAATTGTATAAACAGGCTTACTCAGCAGAAGACTTTATTAGATAAAACTCTACTAAAAACAACAATAAAACTATATACACACCGATTATTTGCCTTCTGCACTCAAAGCCTTTATATAGATCTATATTTAGAACTGAACTTTGTTTTCCTATTTTTACAAATTAGCGTATTCTTGGCAGTTTGCTTGATGGTCCAATCTCAGCTCACACGTTAATTTTTAACTATTTTTGTTTAATCAATTTGCATAGTTGCCTATCTCAAACAAGTGACTCTGGCCAGCAAACAATCATAAAATCAATTAAGCCAATTAAAACACAAAACAACAAGAAAAATGAAATACATGTAGCAGCTGATAGATATTATAATCCATAATATTTCATAAATGTCAACATAACCTGCAAACAGACCTTGCACACACTGAAGACTCAAAACCAACATGGTCAGGACTATCTCAAGCTCAAGAGGGAGAATATTCCAGAGGACAGGCAGTATGCCAGAAAAATCATGTCTCCTGATCCCTGCCAGCTGACATTCCTTGACTGAAAGGATATGAAGCATTGCCATCTTGCCAATCGGTGCTGGACAAGAAGAAACAACTGGGAAAGATGCTGCCTGAGTTAACCCAGTCCCAAGCCATTAAGGGTTTTCAGGGTGACAAATAGCATATTAAATTGCATTTAGAAACATACTGGCAACCAATGCAACACATGCAATGGTGTTACACGTGCCAAATAACTAACACCATTCACAACCCACCAGCTGCATTCTGTACCAGCTGAAGCTTCCAAATGCTCTTGAAGGGTAGCCTTTGTTGCAATAGTCTATATGGGAGGTTACAAGTGCATTAGAGACAAGAGCAGAATCCAGTCTAGTAACAGGCATAACCAGCAGACAATCTGAAGGTATGCAAAGGCCCTTTTAGCCCATGGTTACCATCTGTTCTTCCAGCAGGAACCAATAGTCCAAGAGAACCCCCAGATTGTATACAAGGTCAATCTTAGACAGTGCCACTCCATCCAGAAACATAGATAGAAAAAAACAGACACCAGAAGGCCTAAGCACCCAAAGCATTGTTCAGGAAGCTCAGGATGGAGATATGAAACTATTATGAGATATGAAGACCCTAAAAGTTAAATCACCTCACCCAGTGACCTCATGAACAAGTTAAATAAAGGAACACAGAAGACCAAGCTCTTCAGCAGCTCACAAATAGAGGCTATGGACTGGAACTCTCTCCTATCAACATTAATTGGAACTAATCCCAGACGAAAGAAGAGAATCAGCATCATCTTGCCACCCATCTCAAACTCCTGAAGCAGTACAGAGAGATACATTGATCAATGGTATCAAAGGCTTCTTCCCTCAACAAAGCATTAACCATCACCAGATCAATCATATGTTCTCCGAGGCAGCTTTGACCAACCAGGAAAAGCATGGATCTAACACAAAAGTGGCTGAACAAATAGCTACAAGAATCGTGTTCACTTGCACAGGTTTAAAGGAATTGAACTCGTCCAAGATAACCATGCAAGACTCAGCCATGTAACTTCCACTGGTCCTGCATTAAGGCTGAAGTACAATGCAGAGCAAATCCAGCTGATTATATCTGCAAGTTACTCAGCATATTCCTGACAGTGACACTGAAAATGAACTTCAGAATTACTCCCTCCTAATCGGGACTAGATCACCCAGAACCAGGCTTCTGGGCAGTTAACTACTGATGTAATAAGGGCAGAACAATTATGTTTTATTGTCCTTGGCACACGGGTGTCAAACTTGATTGTGTCATGTGATGTATTATTATGTATGTGATCTTTTTGCCTTTGCAGAGCTGTGGTGGACATTGTCTGTGAGTGACGCATCTGGCCCACTGGCCGCCAGTTTGACAGCCTTCCCCTAGCACCATGAGATAGACTTTAATTTTAATCATGTAAGAATCTTCCCTAAACTGGAAACTACTCATTTCTACCAGATCAGATTTAGGTTTTATTAACATCAGACAAAAGCCATAGAAGAAATAATAGCAATTTATGTTTCATAGGAAATACTAAAGCTGAGTCTGTTGAGGAATACTGCTTTTTTAACATGTGACTTTGTATACAGAGGAGATCCCAGTCACATAAATATGTGCATATTGAAAGTGTTCATAAGAAATTATATTTCCCACATGAGAACACTTTTTAACAAATTATTACTCTTCTTATATAAGAGAAAATAATGTCTAAATTTGTATGATGCTGACATTTTGTGTTATTTATCTTAATAAAGTTGTTCTCTCAAGCAAATATGAAACTGGTATAAGCCACAAAGTAAATGTTCCTAGAAGATTAAAAAAAAAATAGGAATTTTAAGCTTACATTATGTAGTTTGCATTCACCAGGATACATTTTCTGAGTGAAAAATAAATTATGTAAAATAAGTTTCTACCTACTAGTGAAACATCTAACGGAGCTGAAGGCTGCACTTGAAATGTCTTTTTTAAAACAAGTTTTACTTCAAAGGGATAATGATCAAAGTATGCATAAATTCCCAAAGGACATGAAAATATATGCACAGAAGGATTTTAGTCTAAAATGCCGACAATGGATGTATTTGGAATTTGCTTATTAAATAATACTTGCTATGAATGAATAATATATTAATTTCACTATGACTTGTATTCCCACAAGTTAAATATTTCAGAATTGATCATATAACCATTAGCCAACCAGATGAAAATGTTAATTCTAGTTAAAATGATGCACAGTCAAATAACATTCCAAATATGGTATCATCAGTCAAAAAAAAAAAGTATGACTATATGATGAATTCTATTCAGGGTCAAAATTTTACATCTCCTTTTTGTTTCCTGAGGTATTTTCTGAGCCCAGGAAATGCAATTTTTTGTTAATATTTGCATTCTTGATTATATTTTACAGAAGTTATACCCAAGAATACTTTTGAATGTTAAACTATTAAATTTAATTCATTTTGTGCTTCAGTCTGGAATTGTGCATAAATGTTAAAAGACTTTCAATCATAACCAAATTTTAACTGGATTAGTTGTCTTTGAAAAAAGGCTGTTTAATTAGTTATACCAAGTTTTGAATAGCAATGAAGCTTTTTTTTTGTACCCCCTAAACCTTTAGAGGGTGATGACAATGTCATATTATATTTGTTAAACAACTTCCTGATTTAACTGTGTTTAATGAACATATCTGCTGGAAGAAGACATTTCCAGAATAATAGTTTTCTATAGCAATAACAATAATACTTAGACTTATACACCACTTCACAGTGCTTTACAGCCAACTCTAAGCACTTTACTTTAGTGTCAGCATATTGCCCCAATAAAATGGGTCTTCATTTTTACGAACCTTGGAAGGATGGAAGGTTTGAGCCAGTCAGGATAGAATTGCTGAACTGCTGGCAATCAGCAGTCAGGAGAATTAGCCTGCAATACTGCTTTCTATCAAGCTAGGGCTTATGTTTGGGATAGGCCTTATTTTCAGGGAAAATACAGAAACCACTGTGCTATCATGCAATATGCATTGTTGGTTAGTAGCACTATGCTTTGATTTGTGTCCTAAATTTATATTCCTTGAACACTTATGCATACCAACTTGTTGAATGGGATCCATTAGTTTTTGGAACTGAATTAGATTGAGGAATATACTAAGGAGATATGAGCAAGCAATGTGACTTTAATACATTCCCATTAGTATGAGCTATTGATTTTATACATGTGTAGTAGCTGTTATACCTGAACTTACTCTGCATAAAAATATGCTGGATATAAATGACTGATGCATGAACCTGTCACAAGTCTTATAGATCTGTTTTAAACAGCTATTATAAAACCACCCGACATTTGCATGTATATGTTTTGTACTGACATTTTAAAATTGCTACTTATCTTGCAAAATGCCAAAATTTAAAGAAGGCTGTACTCAAGTTTTCAATAAAATCTTTATATATGGTTATTTAAATATGCATAGCATAGCTGAAACTTTCATATTCATGTTCCACAGTAATGAATCATTAATATTATACTATTAGAACAAAACTATTTACCAAAATACATCTGGCTCTAAATACTGTGTAAGTATGTTTATAGCATTAAATGTTCTTAGGTAATACACCAAGTTTTTTGTTCCACTCTTTCACTTTATAGAGGAAAATGATAACAAAGAGGATCCAAAAGTTGCTTTTTATATGACGAAACACTATTTTTACTAGGTTGTTACTAAATTCAGCATATCCAGGATGTTGCTAAAAACTATGCACTTGTTTGTCATCCATAAATAAATGAACATCAATGGATATAACCTATAATTCTTTTTCCAGTTACCCCTTTGTACATTATAGTTCAGGGAACTATAAAAATCTAACACTGGATGGCTCTGGATGAGGAAGTTGTACCAGTTTCAAAGTGGTAACCTTCTATATGTTAGGCAATATCATAATCATTGTGCATAATCTGTCAGGATTCCAAGTAATAGCAAGCAAAACCCAGAGGCAGATGAATTCCTCAAAGAATAGCTTTATTGGAAATACCATATTGGCACAAATCTGGTGAAAGCCGACTCTGAAGGTTCCCATGGTTTTCATCTAATTAAAAGATAAAGTTTTCCCACAACCCCAAACAATCAGTCACATGGTCCAATCAAGACGCTGTCTTGGTTGTCTGGTGACTTCACTCCTTCTTCCACGGTTCAGGTGTGAGAATGTCCTTGATTCCCAAGAAAAAGTATTTTATTTTGGCTATACAACCCCTCCTATCTCTAATCCCCCCCTCCCTTTCCCTCAGATCCAATATGGCAACACTGAAGCTCCAGTCAGGTCAGCTTCAAGGTTGATAACTTTTATTTAAATTTCAAAAATGTACATAGTTCTGGTATATTTTAATATGCTCATACTGTTTAATGAGGTTTCTAGCCAGAGTGTTTAGTTTTTTATTTAAACAATGAAATCCTACTTTTCCTACTTTATTTTGCCTTATTGTACAACTGATTTTATCACAGACTTTACAAGCAAAACTATAGCCCAGATGTTATCACGCTAACTATACATTGAGATACTATTTAGATATTTCTATTGTTCAGCAATAACTAATTTAGCTGATAGAAGAAGAAAATTAATCAGTTTTTTTTATTCTGCCAAAGATATGTAGCAATATTAACTTGGGAAATTCTTTGGTTATACAGATAGTCTCTGATTAGTGCGGTTAATGAATCCCAAGAAATGGCTACATTATTCAAATTCATGCTATTCAAGATTATATTTCTATGGAAAATAAAGTAATTGGTTCCAATTTGATGGAAATAGGCAATAAAAATTTTAAAACATAACTTTTATATGTTTATTAATGAAATATAACAGTAAAAGAGTAAAAGAATATAATTACAATTTAAACATCATCAAAAAAGCACAACAAAGAATGTTCTTTCTGAATTTGGGCTTGTATTAAATATGATCTGGTATCAGTTTATAGTTTGCATCAAGTAAAATATTGTACTATTGATGACCTACTTGTATATGACATTTCAAAACTCTGATACTTTATCATATTCTCATCAGAAGTAAAAGAATGCCCCATTTAATTTGCAGTCTCCTCAGAAGCTCACTTAGAAGATATATGTGAGATTCTGATCCAGGTTTAATATCCCTACAGATGTTGAAAAGAATCTCCCACAATGACATAAAGACAGCCAAGTATTATTATATAATTGCGTTTCTTAATCTAGGTTCCAGGATTTTGATAGGTATCTATTATCATTTCTGTTTTGCTGGGGTTCACTACCAATATAGAGCCTTACCCTTCGGCCTTTCCTCTGCTCCCCGTAGTTTCACCAAGATTTTGGCGGCCTTAGCGGCTCACCTCTGGCTTCAGGCCATTCGTCTCCAGTGTTATCTGGATGACATCCTCATTATGTCATCCTCCCATCAGCAAGCTATGTCTGATCTCCGTATTACAATTCAGTCGCTAGCGTCACACGGCTTCTCTGTTAATGTGGAGAAAAGCCACCAGGTTCCCTCGACTAGAATCCTGCATTTGGCGGCTATTATTGATTCAGCGCAAGGAAAGGTTTTCCTCTCCCCGGAGCGACAGGCCAGGTTGAGAGCCATGGTGGCAAAGGTTATGAGAGACAAGAGGGTTTCCCCTCTTTCTTCCAAGCTGCTAGGCAAGATGGTCTCGACCATCTCTATTGTTCCCTGGGCCAGGTTACACCTTAGAGACCTCCAATGGTTTCTCTTGCCTTTGCAGAAAACGGGCAAGGGATCCTCTCGGTCTAGGGTAGAAGTCCCAAGGGCGGTTCTCTCATCCCTTCGCTGGTGGCGATCTCCCGCGATCTCCAAGGGCTGTCTATTCCTGGAGCCCCAGTGGGTAACCGTGACCACCGACGCCAGCAAGTTCGGCTGGGGAGCTCACTGCGAGGCTCGGGTCGCTCAAGGCACTTGGTCCACCACGGAATCTACCCGCAGCATCAATTGGCTGGAACTGTGGGCCATTTATCTGGTGCTTCAGGCCTTTCAGCTACAGGTGACCGGCGAGCATGTGTTGGTTCTCACCGACAACACTTCCACCAAGGCACATGTCAACCGCCAGGGCGGCACCAGGTCCACATCGTTGATGCGGGAAGCCAACAGACTAGGCCTTTGGGCAGAGAGGCATCTGGCCTCCTTGAAGACGGAACACATATCGGGTGTCTCGAACGTGATGGCAGACTGGCTGAGCCGCCAACAATTGGACCACGGAGAATGGAGCCTCCACCCGCTCCTATTCCGAAAGATAACAGCTCGTTTCAGGAGTCCGAAAGTAGACCTCTTTGCTTCCCCTCAGAACAGCAAGTTGCCTCGTTTTTTCTCCCGCTTCCCTTCCCATCAGGCGGAAGCTGTGGATGCTCTGCGCTCCCCTTGGCCGCAAGGCCTACTGTATGCCTTTCCTCCGATTCCCCTCATTCCGAGAGTGATTCGGAAACTCTTACTGGAACAGGCGGAGGTTATTCTGGTGGCACCACATTGGCCGAGGAGATCATGGTTTGCAGACCTCATGCACCTATCAGTATCTCCTCCTTGGAGGATTCCGTGCACCCCGGATTGCCTCAGCCAAGGAACAATGGTGCATCCGGAGCCTCAGTGGCTTCAGCTGACCGCTTGGCGATTGAGAGGGAAGCTCTACAGCGGGACCACTTCCCTTCTGATGTGATCCATACCATCCTGTCCTCCCGGCGAGCATCAACAGAACGTATTTATTCGGCTACTTGGCCGTCCTTTTCCACGTGGTGTGCATCACAAGGGTTCTCTCCTCTTCGAGCTTCAATTTTGCAAGTCCTCCGGTTCCTACAGTCTGGTTTGGACAAGGGGCTGTCTCCTAACACCCTCAGGAGACAAGTTGCGGCAATTTCGTCCATCCTGATGTATAATTCTATACATTCGCTGTCTCAACAACCTATGATTCGGCGGTTTCTCCGAGGTGCAACTAATCTCTGCCCGCCTGTTCTGCATCGGTTTCCGTCTTGGGATCTTTCTCTAGTACTGGACTCTCTTATGGGATCTCCGTACGAGCCTCTCAATTCGGTCAGCTTGCGCCTGTTGTCGGGCAAGGTGGCTTTTCTGGTTGCAGTCACTTCGGCGCGCAGAATTTCTGAACTAGCAGCATTATCTATTAGGGATGATTTATGTGTTTTTCATGGAGATCGGGTGGTCCTCAGATTGGACCCTATATTTGTGACTAAGATTAACTCTCCTTTTCATTGTTTACAGGAACTAGTTCTACCAGATTTCTATCCCTGTCCTTCCAACCCATTGGAGGGCCAGTTACACACCCTGGATGTCCACCGGGCTCTTGAACTCTACATCCAGAGGACTGCTGCTATTCGGCGAACAGAATCACTGTTTGTTTCCTTTCTACCATCTTCCTTAGGACAAAAGGTGACCTTTTCCACGGTTGGGCGTTGGATCAGAACGACGATTACGACCGCATACGAACTTAGGTCGTTGCCTCTTCCTTCCAATGTCACAGCCCATTCTACCAGGAGTGCGGCAACCATGGCGGCTTGGTCTTCGAATGCCTCTTTGGACGAGATCTGCAGGGCGGTGACTTGGACATCTCCTTCCCCCTTTATCAGACACTATAAACTGGATAAGTTCGCCTCTGCGGAGGCTGATTTTGGGAGGAGGGTGTTACGCCGTGTTGAAGCTTGGGAGGGGTGTTCTGCCCAGACTGTCTCCGCCCGGGAAATGGGACAGTGATCTTTGGTATGTCCCACGTCTGGCTGCTGTCTCCACCCTCAAGGGAGAAGGGGCGTTGGTCCTACCTGATACGCCCCTTCTCGTTGAGTGGAAACAGCTGCCAGCCGCACCCTGATTTTCAGTCTGGTCATCCAGGTCATTGTTTTATTGAATTGTTGTTTACTGTCTTTTTTCCACACACCGAGTCTGGATTTCCTTCGACAAAAGCTGGAAGCCCTAGTAACAGGGGGCGGTTTTAAGAAGAATTTCAGGCTCAGTCCAACCTCTGACCAATGAGCACAACCCACGTCTGGCAGCTGTCTCCACTCAACAAGAAGGGGCGTATCAGGTAGGATCAACACCCCGTTTCTGCCTAGAAGTGAGAAAACCATGACATACGCTATAATATTTCCTTATACAGTAAGTGAGATGGTGTGCTTCGGTAATATTGATCAGTAGAGGCTAAGTCCACCTTTTTTCTGCCTGGGAACAGCTAACATCTTTGCCATGATTAAAATTAAATTTAACAAGGTCATTAATGTGATTCCAGTAGGTGAACGGCCTAATTAATTCCTTATTTTGCTTGAAAACTGGCAGGGTCCAGTTGTTAAATAGTCTGAAGAGCCTTTAAGTATGTGTGTAATTCTCAAACAGCAAATCGCCATCTTACATTAAATATTTCTTCTTAAATCAAAGAGACCTTGAAAGCTGATTTTTATTTTGGATGTGCTAGGTCAGTTTAAACCAGTGCAGGAGGAATCATGTCAGACATTCCAAAGACATATGGCACATCTGGAACAGAATTTAGTAGTGAATAGATGGTGAAAATAAATTGAACACTATAATTACAAAAGTCATCAGTCTGCAACTATGAATAACTCCTGACTAATTCATTGATTGGGTTCCCCCTCCCAAAATAAATCATGCAAAATTTATATTCAGTATCTTATGTCCATTTTTTAACACATCCTTCTATCTGTTATAGCTTATTTTTTTATCTTTGCATTTAAAGATTGAAAATATATAGTGTACAAAATGCAAGTGTTCCCTCAGGAAAGCAGCCAGGATTCACCATGTGTCTGCAGTTAGAAATGTTTATCTCCCTTAGGAAGTGATGGTTTTCTCTTCAGAAGAAATGTCTGCTGGTCAGTGCATTTTTAATTCTCTCAGAACAGCAATTTGCATATCAAAGGATTGATATGAGTAAACATCGTCATGCTTCCATCTGTGGTATCATTCCCCCATTGAGACCTAAAATAAGAAGGAACACTCATATCAGTGCTGTTTTTCTTTAGTATTTTGCAGTGAGTTCTGCAATGTTGTATTTATTCTAAAGGTTTTGCAGCTGCCTCTTTCCAGTTAAAACATATTTAAATAAAACAAAGAATATGGGGGAAATAATTTCCTGTCAACAATTTTAAAAGAACCCTTTTGCAGATTTCAGGATTGAGCAGAATAATTGCTCAACTGATTTCCAAGCATCTTAAAATGTTATGATTGTTTTATTTTGTTTGTAGGAACAATTTTAATGGGGGCGGGGGAAGAAAGGAACTTTGGGTTTAACAAATGATCAATTAACGTTTCCCACAGAGTTTGCATTTTATTAACAAAACAATCAAATGCATATTCACGCAGAAATAAGTCATACTGTGTCTTCTGGCACTTAGTCCATAATAGATGCCTTTAGGACTGAAGCCCAAGATCATTCCATTATCACGATATGTAATCACCAAAGCAAAACAAGGGCTTTGGGTTTTTGTCAAGTGTGGTGCCAGATTTATATGTACTTCGCAATATGTCCTGGCTTGCTAGAATAGAATTAGTATTTTCCTTTTTTTTTTTCCACCTCTTTCAGTTTTTCTACAATGATAAGTATATTGCAAGACGTAAGTATTTATTTCACAGAAAAATAGTTTATTGATTCTGGATAGGTTGAAGAGTTATCCGCCAAGAGCTGCTAGGAGTTGGAAGGCAGAGGTAGGTTTCAGCAGGTTCTGACCACTTCTGGAGAACCAGTAGCAGAAATGTTGAGTAGTTCAGAGAACCAGTAAATACCACCTCTGACTGGCCCCGCCCCGATCTATTCTCTGCCTACCAAGTCCCAGTTGATCAGGAAGAAATGGGGATTTTGCAGTAACCTTCCCCTGAAGTGGGTAGGGAATGGAGATTTTACAGTATCCTTCCCCTTCCATGCCCACCAAGCCACGCCCACAGAACCGGTAGTAAAATTTTTTGAAACCCACCACTGTTGGACGGCATATAATTTAATAAGTTATTATTCATTATTATTGTCTCTATGAAAGAAACAATCTGACTTCTCATTCACATGAGTATATTTGGTGAAACATGATCATTAATGTGTGGCTGCTGGAGAAAATAAATCCAGTCCTTTCCTTCCCTTTCTTTTTTCCCTTCCCCTTTCTTTTCTCTGATAGGAGTAGCAACTTCATGAAATGTATTCAGTGAGGTTACTGTTCCAACCAATCTTTGGCCTGACAGAGAGATTCCATGGCTTAGGACCTGGTTATCTACGGGACTGCCTACTACCACCAATAGCCTCCCACCGGCCAGTACGCTCCCATAGAGAGGGGCTCCTCCGGGTGCCGTCGGCCAAACAATGTCGACTGGCGGCCCCTAGGGGGAGAGCCTTCTCTGTGGGGGCACCTACGATCTGGAACGAGCTCCCCCCGGAGATACGGAGGATCCTGGATCTGCGCACCTTCCGCCATGCGCTTAAAACGTTTTTATTCCATCAAGCTGGCCTGGCCTAAATCTTCTCCTTTTTAAAATTTTTAAATTTTAAATTTAAATTTTAAACATGAATTTGATATTATGGGATATTTTTAAAATTTAGCCAAACTGTTTAATCTGTTTTAACCTATTTTAAATTTTGTATTTTCTGTGTTTTTATCTTTTGGCTTGTCACCGCCCTGAGTCCTTCGGGAGAAGGGCGGTATAGAAATCTAATAAAACAAAACAAAACAAAACAAACAGCAGTTGTAATCAAGACAAGTGGATTCTCATAGCTTTCCTTGATCCTTTAAACTTTATACCCCAATGCAGGCATTTCCTAAAGAGGGAAGGAATGCTTTCTAATATACTTTGCTTCTTTCAGTATAGTTCTTCAATACAATTGCCATCAATTCCCACTTTTCTTGACCCCAAACATTCAGGACTCACAGTACATAAGGAACCACTAAATTCAAAGAATAGTCTCATAAGGTTGCTTCTCTTAGCATGCAAGAACCAATAATCACTAACAGAATTGTCTTTTCTGAAAACTTTATTAGCCTATCTACAGAAGCATGTTAAAAGGACTGTTGTTTGAGTATAGTTTTAGGAAATGACATATTTTCCTCCGATCACCGAAACAGGGGGAACACATTGTTTGACTCTCTGAATGCTGTATCTTTAAATCAACATAAAAGTAGAAAACAAGTTTTCAGTGATACAAACATTACAACATACAAACTAATTTTCAAATCCTGAAAATTCACCAATCTCTCTCCTATATTTCTGCAGTCAATAATAGTGTTTTTTCAAATTCATGATATTTTTTAAAAACTTAGCTGATATTGGTATATCAACAGAATTTCCAGTATACCCTGAATATCAAACACAAAATGCAAACACTCTAGATTGGCACTTTAAGATACAAGAAGACAAAGAAATAAAATCAGTATAGATTACTCCCCATTTCTGACCATCTAACCTGACCTGTGCTATCAAATATTACTCACTAAATGCCTCAGCTATACACATCATTTGCTGATTTAGCATTCAGCAACTACAACAATAGCAGGCCAAAGGATAAGTCAATGTGGCTCTTATAGTCCATTTGATTTGACGAAATAATCAGAACAGGAGATAAACCTCTCACTCCCCTGTCGTTTTTATGTATTATCTAGTTACTTTAATTCAATAATCTTTATCATTCTATGTCCAGTTCAATATTCAAAGAAGTTACTTATTTAATTATGAAATTACTTATGACTAATTTAATTTATATATCATTTGTTGAAATGCAAAATTTCAAATCAGATCTTAAATGTGTGTGTATATGCATGTGCATGTGCACAGCCTTCAAATTGGCTTTTTTTCCTACTGTCCACCTGGACTATTATTCCCTGCAGTTTTCTTTTCAAAATGTTTAAGAAGTGCCTTCTTTTTAGGGCTGAAAGAGACTGATTGGTTCCAGGTAGCCCAGCTGGCCTCAGTTTTATACCTGATGTCTTAACTACACCAAACTGCTCTCTGAATCAGCATAGCTTTTATTATTATGTTATCATTATATTTTCTTTGGATATGGTCCCTCTTCCCAAAGATAAGTGCACTGGTTGAAATGGTCTTTTAATTTGAAATAAATGTTCCCCAAATCTGTGCTTAATTCTATTCTAGATATTAAGTGTCCAATACAATTTGCATACTTGCATAAATTAACAAGCAATACTGAAAATTCTGCAAACCATTGCAGGTTTAAAATTGCACAACTTCTACATATCTGATATTTGATTCCATATCTGAACTAAAATTCATTTCCTCTCTTGTCACCTTTTTTTTAAAAAAGCAACTTGCACTTTTCTGGAAAATAAGAAGTCTTCAGAGTTTTTTTTTTTTTAATGGAATTGTTCAGTAATGCTGGATTGTCTTTTTAGGTGAACTTTATCACAGTCTAAACAATTCAACTCAAGGTTAATTCTGGGCAACTATTTTGGTCACTCTAGGAAGCTGGAGTTACAGAAGGTCAAGCATTTTATAGAACTGAATTTACCAAAAAGGCATACTGGGGCTCTCTGGATTGTTTTTTTCTGCAAGTCATGTCAAAATCAGACAGAATTCAACTGAGGCTATTACTTCTGTTTCTGTATTGATTTAGCCAGCAGCTAAAGGAAACAGAACTGAAAATTTATAATTTGACCAGCAGTTTGACTAAGGATAAAGACAGTTGTGCTACTAACTAAACTGCAGTTTTTCACTTAACAACTGTGGCAAGAAAAGTCATAAAGTAGGGCAAAATGCACTTTACAAATGTCTCACTAGCAACAGAAATTTTGAGTTCACTTGTGGCCATAAGTCAAGAACTACCTGTATTTATGTTTCAAAAACCACTGTACAGACATTTTGGTCCAGGATAGTAGAAAAAGTTAATGAGTTGCAAAGAGGCCTTGTACACTTCAAAATAATTCATAATAAAGACTTTGGTTTTCACGTAAGCAAAGCATCTCATTGATGTTCATTAAAGCAATGTCAGGCTTTCAGACAAGCCTTTAAAAAGATGTGGTTGCTTGAAGTGAGCACAATAATATAATTCTTAAAACAGTTCCTTTTTTGTTGTCAGGATTGTGCAAAAGCCTGAAAAGGGGTTGTTTAATGGATAGCAGAGAGAAGTTTTACTGATTTAAGATTATACTTTTAAATTATTTTTGAATTCTGCATATCTCTAACAGGCAAGTCTCAATATAGAGCTTTTATTTAAATAAATCCCTAGGCTGCTCATAAACTAATAACTGAATGACTGGATTCACACATCATATTAAGCCCAACAAAATCAGCCAAAATTAAAAGAAGGGGAAATTCACAAGAGATATGGAGACTGGTGAAAAGGCTCCATCATAAAGCCAAGGAAGAAGTATATATGCATGAGAGATCCAGCATATATATCAATTTGGGAAACAAAGAGATGATCAATTTATAGCAAGGTCAAGAAATGTAGGGAGAGCCCATAAGTAAGTTGATTTATACAATAAATAAACAGCTACTGATCTAAATGACAAGGTATGAGCAGGGATACTTCATAGAACAGTCCTAGAGAGTGTTTGAATGTCTAACTTGTTTGTTAATTGGATGAATCAGATTTTGTGCCATCAAATAGGAATATAAATCCAGTACCCTGTCTTGATTTTTCCTTCATTTCAAATTAATTTTCATTCTGTTACTAGACCTTTAGAAAGAATACTAAAAACATTATTTTACTAAATTAAAGAACAGGTGAAAATGAAATTAGGAAGACTTATTTCATTTACATTTGGAGAATGACACTTTTTTCTTTAGATTTAATATAATTCTTATGAATTTTCTCTAAAAAGTATCTGTATCAAAATGCTGTTCTTTTCCAAAATTGTTATGTTCTCAGATATAAATATCTAATGCATATCTCTGAAAAGTATTTTTCTATAGTCAGACTAATTATTTTTAAAGCATTCATTTCATTTGAAGAATATTCAAAATACTTAACAGTTTTTTCTTCAGTTCAATCAATTAAAACTTTGGGGGTGGAAATGTCTCATTTAAAACTAGCAGCACCAATTCAACTTAACTTCAAGTAACTATTGTAATGTTCCTGTTTATTAACAATATTGATTAGAACCTAACTGAGAATTCTTATTTAAGAAAGTTTGGTTCATATGCTGTTATATTTTCTTTTATTGTTTTTTGCCTGGGCCCTCAGGAATTAAAATCATCAATTAGTTCTTTGAAAACCCTTTTGTTTGAAAACCCTTTTTTATTGCAGTGTTTCTCAAGTTTATAAGAACTTTGACTCTGGGTAAAATGATTTGTCTCTAGTTCTCTCAGTGCAATACTATTTGACCTTTTATTTTTAATGGTAAATTTTCCAAGATATATGTTTCTTAAATTTGATTCTGTATCCACTACCAAACATAATTTAGTTATTGGTTATGTTGGTTGTAAAATTCACGCTTAGTGTTCAACAAAGTTTTCTTGGCTACTAGGTTTATGATTTTTTTCTTCTGTACCTCAAATCATTAATTTTTCATGTTTCCTCTGTATTCTTGTAGAGAAAGCAAGATTTTATTCTAACAGTGGATGACCAGTAATCTACTATTTTGCATGCAACTGTGCTCCAAAATTATATTTGGCTACTTGACAATGGGGTCAAATTCTGCTTTCATAAGAAAGAATGCAAGATTCTTTTAGAAAATAGTATCTTACAAGCAATTATATCCAAGACATATGTTTTCTGTTAAAATAGCATACACTTAAAAAGGAATCTACTTAACTAAATAGATGTGAAGAATGTATCAGTCACTGGTTTGTGTATTGTTATTGCTATTGTTATTTATATGCTGCCCTTCTCCGGAGACTCAGGGCGGCTTACAATGTGTTAAGCAATAGCCTTCATACTTTTGTATATACCTGCTGAGTAGGGCTTTCGGGCCCCCTTTAAGTGGTGTTCTTTTTATACAAAGTCAGCTTATTGCCCCCTCAATCTGGGTCCTCATTTTACCTACCTCGGAAGGATGGAAGGCTGAATCAACCTTGAGCCTGGTGAGATTTGAACTTGCAGTAATTGCAGACATCTGGCAACTAAGTGCTACTTAACACTTAGTCCGCTGCACCACCAAGGCTCCTTAACCTTATAACCCCTTAGCTACAATTAAATATAGATTATATATATAGACACACATATATAGACATTTTAACTTCATATAGATTATAAGAAAAGGGAAAATGTAAAAGACTTTCATTTATAACCCATTTTTATTTCTATGTATTTGCCTACCCCAGTTAATGGTTTTAAAAATATTACATTGCCCATGAATAACATTGTTCTTCAACGCGCAGCTTGGAGAATCCAAAGCTTCGGGTAGTTCAGTAGTTGGGTAGCCTACACTGAGTGTGTTCCTTTAAGAGATTTCTCTTCAGACACGCCCACTTGCTCAACAGAGTCCCAGTTTAGTTCACTCAGTTGAGCCTGTGAGACTATCTGAAAATTTCTCTGCATTCTACCTGACTATTGTTCCTGAAGCTTTGGATTCTTTAAAGTTTTAATTTTTTTCTCTTCATTGTGAATTTTTTTCCTATCCTCATTGATTGCCTGGGGTGAGTTTTTACCTTGACAGCTGCCTCAGGCAAGCTGTTCTTGGGCAGTTCCTGCCCCAACGGGAAGCCCGGCCACTTCTTTGAGTCTTCCACCCTGTTTAACAGCCGCTGGCGTGTGGGTTGGTTTCCAGGCCCGACGGCACACCGCCCCCGCCTTTTTCAAACCTCCTTATTACTACGAGCGGCTTGAGATTATTGCCCTGCTCTCAGCGGCACTTTCTCTCTGTTTTTGAGCTGGCCTTCGGCGTTTGGATCACTTCTGAGTGATCGCACGCCTGAGGAGCGCAGGGAAAACGCCGCGGCCCATTTTTGCTGAGCCCTAGATTGTCGGACCGCCCTCGCCTCGCAACGGTCTCTCCCTCCTGGCTCCGAACACTTTTGAGGCTTCTGCTGCGCTCCCCTCACTAACGACTCTACTAATTGCCCTTAATTGTTTAGAGGCGCCGATTTGAGACTCTGGCCCTTTTCGCGCCATTTTTTTGTTCGCCTCGGCGCTGGGAGCTCGAATTTGACAGCTCGCGCCATTTTTGCCTGCATCTGCTAACGACCTAATTAACTCTCGAGCCTGATCGTTTGGGACATCTGAAGAGGACTGGAAACTCAGCAGATCCTTTTGCAAGTTCCTCAACTTATCTGCAGTCCTCGCCCTGCTCCTTTTATTTGGTTCCTGGCCAATAAATCTAACGGCTGTCATTTTCTGCCTAGTGACTGTCTTGTGCATGAGCAGTTAGCTGATGAGTGCCAATTTCTTCCCTTGTTAGCAAATTCTGGCAATATCTTCTGCTTTTCTCCCCAGTTCCTTCTGGACTTACCTGTTGTAGTCTTCCTCAGCTCTCCCTCTGTTATTTAAATTTCAGTTCATACCTGCTAAAAAAAAAAAAGATATAAAGATTGACAATTAATAATATTCTACTGAATTAATATTAAACAAAAAAAAAGAAAAGAAAAGAAAAAGAGACAGATACATTTCCTGTTGTTCCCAATTCAATATGGCCAAACGTGACCTTTCCTCTGACCTGGAGGATGTCCACAGTTCGCCTGAACGGCACTCAGAACAAAACAGGCAGCATAAGAGGTCTCGTAAACGTTCTGCACATTCTTCGTCTTCGTCTGCCGCCTCAACATCAAAGAGGTCCAAATCTTCTTCTGCTGCAGTCAAGGACGCTTCCAGAAGGCACAAGGCTCTGGAACGACAATTTGAAAAAGCCTGTAAGCAGTCCAATCTAGCTTCTTGCTCACACTTGCCAGTTCCACTATCACCGGTGTCTGAAGCCAGTGATCAACCCTGCCATCAGGTTGACCACCTACCTCTGCTACATGGAATTCAACACCCTGACATGAGCGGTTTACCTGAATCAATTCCGCCCCAGTACGAGGAACCGGTGGACCTCTCCTGTACCAACGCTCAATCTCGAAGGGCTCAGCGGGAGGCAATGTTCACCCCCACGGCTGCAGGGTTGCGGGCCTCAGAGCGGGCACCACCGTCTTATCCTTATGACATTCAACAAGTCATATCAGATACGGTATCGCGCACTCTGGCAGCAAAATCAAATCATCCAGTCCATTATGCTACATGGCCTCAACCACAATATCCGCCTCCTCGACCTCTGCATCGGGCATCCCAACCGTCCCTATACCAATATCCCACCATGACACACGTAGACGCTCTTCATCCAGATCTCGGTCACGGCAGGGACTCATCTTCGGAGAAGGACGAGGGCACCCTTTTGGATATGGACTTATCCGATGATGCTGATATGCCGCCTGAAAAACCAACCTTCTCTGGTCTATTCAGGCCCTCGCTATTTAAATCTCTTCTACACAAAGCCAAATTGGCCACAAAGTTGGCAGATCCGACTCAACAGGTCGATCAACCGGGCCCTTCGCAACAACATGAGGCCCTGTTCACGGCGCCCAAGCCCGAAGCGGACTTCATTCCGTGCCCACAACTCTTCTCCGAGGTGATCCAGCATTCCTGGTTGACACCCTCCTCCTTGCCGGCCCCATCGGGTCTGGACAAAAAGCTGTATTGTTCGGCACCTAGCCTCCAGGAACTCCTACAGTTGCCAACAGTGGACACCCCTGTGGTCAACCTAACCACTTCTTCGGTGATCTCCAACGATATCGCCGATGGCCTGCGAGCAGAGGATCGGAAGGCTGACCTCACCTTTCAACGTACGCACAATGCAGCCGCCTGGGCTGTTAGGGCCGCCACCTCGGCTTCCTTCTTCAGCCGAGCGTCCCTGATCTGGCTCCGACAACTTCAGGAGCGCCTCCCTCCTGATGACTCACGCCTCCGCCAAGATGTGAACAAATTGGTGGTGGCTACAAAATACACGGCAGACGCTTCGTTCAATGCCACGAAGTTTGCTTCACGCGTCCTGGTGTCCTCCGTTACATCTCGCCGCTTATTGTGGCTTAAAAATTGGAAAGCTGATGCTAAGTCCAGATGGCGCCTAGCCTCAACTCCGTACAAGGGTTCCCGTCTCTTTGGAGACGCCTTGGACCCCATCCTAGTCGAGGACAAGGATAAGCGGAAGGTAATGCCATCTTCTTACAAAAGGGCAGATCGAAGGTCTTCGTCATACTCCACCAGGCAGCCCTTTCATTCCGACACCGGACCTTCCGGGTCCTTCTCTTCCAGGCCCTACTATCAAGGGTTCGACTGTCCTTCCGATAGATCTTCCTTCAGAGACCGTGGACGAAAGGCTCCAGCGCCCAAACGACCCTTCCGAGCTACAGGATCCCATGCCTTTAGAAGAGGAAAATGACTACACCCACCTTCCAATTGGCGGCCGTCTGACTCATTTTCTATCTCAGTGGGAGTCTTCGACGAGAGACGCCTGGGTGCTCCAGACAATCCGACTGGGCCTTACCCTCGAATTTCGCTCCCGTCCCCCCTCTCACTTTGTCCAATGTCCTCTTTCATCCAATTTGACCAAGCGTCAATTAATGGAGGCAGAAATCCATCACCTGCTCCAGATTCAAGCCATAGAACCGGTGTCCCCCCCCCATCATCGCGGGACCGGCTTCTATTCAATATTTTTTCTGGTCCCCAAAACATCGGGGGGTTACAGGGGCATCTTAGACCTCAAGAGGCTGAACGACTGTATCATCTACCATCAGTTCAAAATGGAGTCCCTCCGCTCGATTCTGGCTTCCATTCGACCATCGGACTGGATGACGTCTATCGATTTAAAAGAGGCGTACCTCCACATGCCCATACGACCGTCCCATCATCGTTATCTCCATTTTGCCTACAACAACAGGCATTACCAATACAGGGCAATGCCCTTCGGCCTCTCCTCAGCCCCCAGAACCTTTACGAAACTCCTGGCAGCAGTGGCGGTCCACCTACGTCAGCATCCGGTACGGCTCCACTGCTACTTGGACGACATCCTGGTACTCTCCCCTTCCCCGGCCCGAGCCTTTCGGGATCTAGAAGTGGTGTGTCGCTGCCTTCGTCATCATGGCTTCTCCATCAACATGCCAAAGAGCCACTTACAGCCCACTACTCGAATTCCCCATCTAGGGACAATAATAGATTCAGTGGCGGGCCAGGTGTTCCTGTCACCGGATCGATGCTCCAGTCTCCAGTCATTGACATCCCAGGTCCTGGCGTCTCGGAGGGTGACATTGTTGCTTCTCTCCCGCCTGCTAGGCAAAATGATATCCTGCCTATCCGTCGTCCCTTGGGCGAGGTTTCACTCCCGCCAGCTCCAATGGTTCCTCCTTCCCTTTCAGAGGACCAGGAGAAGCAACTCTTCCGCACAAGTATTCCTCCCACCGGAAGTCTCAAGGACTCTTCTCTGGTGGTCCTCCCAGGGTCTACAGCAGGGCTGCTACTTCCAAAACCTACAGCGCCTGGTAGTGACAACAGACGCCAGCCTGTTGGGATGGGGAGGTCATCTTCTCTCTCACGTTGCCCAGGGTACGTGGTCACCAGAGGATCGTCTCAAAGGGATCAACTGGTTGGAGCTCCGTGCGATCCGCCTCTCCCTCCAACATTTTCAGCAGATTGTGGAGGGGCACCATGTCCTGATAGGCACGGACAATGTAACAGCAAAGGCACACGTGAACCACCAGGGGGGGACCCGCTCGGGACCACTGATGGAGGAAACGACCCTTCTTCTGATCTGGGCGGAGGCACATGTCCTGTCCCTAGTAGCGGAGCACATTGCCGGGACCACAAACATCACAGCGGACTGGCTCAGCAGGCAACATCTAGACCACGCCGAGTGGCGCCTTCACCCGGACCTGTTTGCAGAGATTGTTCACAGATTCGGGACGCCTCTGGTCGATCTGTTTGCCAGCCGCGAAACACGCACCTTCCCAGGTTCTTCACCCGGTATCAGTGTCCTCAGGCGGAAGGAGCCGACGCGCTCGCCTCCCCCTGGCCCAGGGGTCTCCTATATGCTTTTCCCCCTCTACTGCTCCTCCCACGTCTGATCCGCAGGATAATAGCAGACAGGGCCGAAGTCATTCTGATTGCTCCCCACTGGCCTCAGAGGTCCTGGTTTGCGGAATTGGTGGACCTATCGGTGGCACGGCCTTGGAGGATTCCAGGGAACAGGGTCGTCCTCAGCCAGGGGGTCGTTCTGCACCCAGATCTCCAATGGTTGCAGTTGACTGCCTGGCGTTTGAGCGGAACTTGCTAAGGAGGATCAACGTACCTAGCAATGCGATTCCCACTATCCAGGCATCCAGGCGACCGTCTACGTGCCGCATTTACAATACAACTTGGGCTTCCTTTTGTTCCTGGTGTGCGAAATCCCACCTGGACCCAACGTCTGCATCCATTCCTGAAGTGTTGGGATTCCTACAGGAAGGTCTGGACAAGCACCTTGCGCCTAACATTCTTTGTCGCCAGGTTGCCGCACTAAGTACTGTCCTCTCCACTTCCACACCACTTTCTCTCTCTCAGGACCCTATGATTCGGGACTTTCTTCGTGGGGCAGCCAACCTGCGCCCACCGGTTATACATCGCTACCCGACCTGGGATTTGACTCTGGTCCTTCGCCCTCATGCATCCACCATTTGAACCTCTCGCCTCCATCAGCCTCCGTTTTCTGACACTTAAGGTGGCGTTTTTGGTCGCTATCACTTCGGCTTGCCGAATATCTGAACTTGCGGCCTTGTCGGTGAGAAGTGACCTCTGCATTTTTCACACCAATTGTGCCGTTCTGAGACTAGATTCATCATTTCTGCCTAAAGTAAATTCTTCTTTCCATCGAGCCAGGAATTGGTTCTCCCAGACTTCTGCCCGGAACCTCGGCATCCTCGGGAAGCAAACTGGCACCTCTTAGATGTCCGCCGGGCTTTGCGCAGATACATTAAATGAACTGAGCATTTCCGAAAATCTGAATCGCTCTTCATTTCCTTTCTGCCCGCTTCCATGGGCCGGAAGGTTTCTCCTACGACAATTGGGAGATGGATCAAATCCTGCATCTCCAGGGCTTATTCGGCTCGGAACAAACCGGTTCCACAGAGAATCCTTCCACACTCCACCAGGAGCGCCGCCACCACGGCTGCCTGGGCCACTAATGCCTCCGTCTCCGACATCTGCAGAGCAGCTACCTGATCATCCTTAAATCCCTTCATCAGGCACTACAAGGTGGACTCCTTTGCCTCGGCGGAGGCATCCTTTGGTCGCCAGGTGCTCCAAGCTGTATGCAACTCTTCAGACGACGTGCAGCAGCCAATCTCCCTCCCTGTCTGAACTTGCTTGGGTAAATCCCAAAGCTTTGGATTCTCCAAGCTGCGCGTTGGAGAACGGATGTTGCTTACCTGAACGTCCCTTCTCGACGCGCAGCTGGAGAATCCAACCCACCCAGTTGGGCTGCTGAACATTTCTTCCTGACGCTCCTTCTTCATGAACAAAACTGGGACTTTGTTGAGCAAGTGGACGTGTCTGAAGAGAAATCTCTTAAAGGAACACACTCAGTGTAGGCTACCCAACTACTGAACTACCCGAAGCTTTGGATTCTCCAGCTGCGCGTCGAGAAGGGACGTTCAGGTAAGCAACGTCCAATTTATTGACATTCATATTCTTCCTGGTTTTATTATATCACTAAGGGTAACATGGTTTATTTGGTTTTACTCCTTCATAAGGATACCAAATTAGGTCTGCAAATTTACAGGTTGTCTCTAGTTCATAGCAAAGACCTGATTCTTTTCTGTTACCCTGTTTTCCCCAAAATAAGACATCCCATGATAATAAGCCCATTGTATTGAATAAACCTTGGTTACAAAAACAGTAATTTACTTAAATTTCTAAATTTATTCAATTATCTATTTTTATTACAATCATAAAAATAAATGTACGTTAATGTACTAAGGATTGGATCTTTGCATTAACAAAAATATATTGTAAACAGTACTGCAGGCCTGAGGCCATGCATTTATTTATTTAGTAATACTGCTGCAAATAGGAGGTTCTTTATTATTCTGGGTGAAGAGCCAGCCTCTTAACAATACCTTCACTCAGTGTTATAATCCATAAGTCATTTTAACCAGGCTGTAGCAGAAAAACAAAGGAGACCTATGTGTCACACTATTTGAATATCTGCCATTTTGGTTCTTCCTCTCTTTGAGCAATTTCAATCCAGCTGGTGATCATTAACAATTTCCAGCTGCATTACAACAGTACAACTGCATTTTCTACTATTGTGTTAAGAATTTGTTTCTATTTTATGTTTTCCATTTCTCTTCTTTTCTCTTTTTTAAACATATTTAACATAAAGAACTAACTTTACAACTCCTTGTGACTTATTCATCACAAAGGGTACTTTAAGATATTTCTCTGCCTTTTTTGCCTCTAAACTTTGTCCAAAAGACATTTGTTTGTTTTCCACACATACACACACAAAGCACGTATATTTTTACTTCCTTCATGAAGAGATGTACAACTAGACTTTGCCTATCTCTCTAGCGTATTTCATTAAATCTCCTTGCTTCAGTAGTTAAAACTTAGATTCCTACTCTCACAAAACAATACACCTACACACCAACACAAATACACATATATTGCTTATTTTTTGTCCATCACAAGGACAATTTTCAGATTGATATGCACATTTTATATGCTTTAGATATATTTTAAAAATACACTAGGCATACCAGTACAAATCTAATTTTGAATGAATGATTAAAATAGTACCATTCATTGTAAAAATGTACTTAAATCAATTGCTTATATGTTTAATGAATTGTTTTGTAAACAATCAAAAATGTAGGAAATCTGGACAATGAAAGAGATTTTTCTAATGACATTACATATTAATAAATGATCCAATCAACACAAATATTTCTTTGAGATAAAGATAATAAATGAAAACATAAAAAATCAATATTTTACCATTTACATACTCATTGACGTCTTTTATAAAAAGTTCCAGATGGGCCATGTCCTTTTAAAGCTATTTTAGTCATCATCCTGTACTTCTGATTGAGAAAACAATAAACTCATTAAATGATATAAAATGGAGTGGGGGGAAACTCACACTGATTGCAGAGGCAAACTCGTTATGTAATAGAGGAATATTGTAGTAAGTTTAGTGCCTAAAAGCAAAAAAGAAGCAAAAAAGCAGTAATAAATAAGAGGTTGCTTATCTGTTGCTCCAATAGTAAAGTATGAGCTGTGATTACTCATCTATGTCATATTTGACGTAGCAGGGAAAGAATATTCCATTCAATGTCTGAATCAAAAATAACTCATAAATAAAGCATTGATTTTTAAACTAACCTTTTTTTTCTTCCTAGTTTTTTCCCACAAATGTAAGGTCTGCTTTTTTTAAAAAAAAATCAACCGAATCTTGAGCCATTGGTTATGCTTGAGCTGACATCCTGGTGTGACTAGAACTCACAGTCTCCTGTTTTTTAGCCTGGCTCCTTTAACCACTAGACCAAACTGTGGTGGTATATTCTGTTAGAATCGATAACTCCAGTCTAGTCTATTAAACATCATCTTTTGAGATCAAGGAAATGTATCTTCTCTGTCATAGCTCCCACCCTCTGGAAAAGCATTCCCCAAAATGCTATCCAGAATGTTCTCTCTTCTGGGCTTCTGGAAAGCTCTTAAAACCTGGCTAAGGTCCAGGAATTGTCCATCAATGTTTGGAATTGATGTATTAATGTATTTCTGGTGTTACTGTATAAGTCTGGGTTGTTTTAGTCTGGGTTGTCTGTTAGTTTTTATGTTTTATCTGTTTTATGGATTTTTAAGTTTTGTATGCCACCCAGAGATTATTGGAGGTGGCTGGCTAATTAATGTGAATTAATTAGCCAGCCAGCTCTAATAGTAAAGATTTGATCAAATTTGAGAATGCTGGAAAAGAAAAATTATTATATAAACCTAATATTGCCAATAAACCATAAATAAAAATTTATTGCCTTAATTTGTTCAGTAATAGCATAATCAAGTTGCAGGAAATTCCCATTGTTGACAAGAAGAAAATCTGAATTTACATTGCTTTGCTTGTTTTCAGTTTGTGAGAAATGTCTTACATGGCAAGTAGCATTAGAAAAATGCATTTTCTATTCAAATAGCATTTCCTATCAATGTAGCTATTAAAATGAAGCATCTGGAGAATGGGAAATAATGTGTTCCTATGAACATGATATTATTAGGGTTTTTACAAGAGAAACATCCTTCTCATTCATTATATTCGTTGCATTGTGCTTGCAGATATTTGTCTGTTCCTCCCACATGACAGATTATCAGAAGGACTGCCCTGACTGGACTTCCTTGCCAAAAAAAGGCAGCATGGAAAGATTTGAGGATAGAAGAAAATGACCAGATGCAGCAGCACCTGGTACCCTTGTACCCTTTTGTTTAGCTGCTATATATGGACATTTATACAGATAGGAGGGAAGTATCAGCAACACCAGTGTAGAAAGATCACATAATTTAAAATATTACATCATTTCTTAAAAGGTGGAAGCTACAATATCAAAGTATTGATGTGGTGCATTTAGTAGCGTTGAAAATTTTAAAGGAATATTTGAAAATGTAATGGAATATTTCTAATGTACATAGATAAAACAATTTTCTGCTAAAAAGGTAATACTGTTAATTATAGTTTATTAAACCTGGAAAATAAAGTTCTATTTTCAGTTAATCCCTTTAATAAAGTACAAAAGCAAATAGTGATAAGAAAGATGTAGTAACATAGTACACTGATTTAGTGATGAAGTCTAACAACAACCCTGCCAAGATGCAAACCCATCCCAAAGTCATCAGGATGGGTAGTTATCTCTGCTTTTAGTTTTTGCAAAACAAGCAGAAATTCTCCTTTAAATCAGTTACTTTTAAAAAAGAAGGAAGGGAAGTAACAAGATATCATTTATTTATTTATTTATTTATTTATTTATTTATTTATTTATTTATTTATTTATTTATTTATTTAATTTATGGACCAGCCTTCTTACTACAGAAGGGATAACTCTTCCCGTTTAACATCTATGATAGCATTCCTCCCAGTTATGTGCTACAAGATCATTATTTTTTAATTGGTGTTGAATTAATTTACAATTTAAGGCTTAGAATCTATTAACTGATATGTCGTATCAAGGCTTGCTACTTGTTATTGTATGCATTATCTCATTATTGTAATTTATTGAAGTATTTTAATCATGAGATTTACTTAATAAGAAGTAAAAATTATGTCATTAGTCTCATAACTTTTCTCATATGGATCTTACCTACTCCTTATATCTAAGAAATCAATCCAAAAGTAAATCTCACAGATAAGTTTTTGTGCTTGAACCAATTGGTAGCTGTGTAGCTTTCCCACTGGATACCCTATTTAAATAATAACCCTTTTTTAAAATAAAATTTATTTTCTTTTAATACAAGCATTTCATCATTCATTAAACAGTGTGTCATCTGGGTACAATTTTTTGTGTCATAACAGTTTAAGCTTACCACCATATTCATTATTCATATCTACTCTTATTTTAATACTAATACATAATACTTAACATATCTATTATTTTAACATTTCTCTTCTTAACTTATTTAATTTTATTATACCTTACTTTCATATTTATTCTCTAATCATTGATAAAATAAATCCCATATATTATAGTAGTCAGATTCTTCCATTTCTTTAATTGCAAGTGTTAATCTGTTCATTTCTGCACATTCTAATATTTTCTTAATCACATTTTCTTCTACAGGGATCTTTTCACCCTTCCAATTCTGTGCAAATACAATTCTAGCTGCAGTTATTACCTGAATAATCAAATATACAATTTCTTTACTATAATACCCTGGTAAAATCCCCTGGTAATATCTCAGGTTTTAAATCAATATGCGGTTGCGTCATCTTCTCCAACCACATACAAATTCTTGCCCAATATTTTTTTTGCTTCTACACACGTCCACCACATATGATCCTGGTGTCTGATGGCATTTGCAACATTTAGTTGATTTATCTTTAAACATTTTTGCCAGACTTTCAGGTGACAAATGCCATCCATAAAACATCTTGTACAAATTCTCTTTATATGCAGTAGACATTGTTAACTTATAATTTCTATCCCATAATTGCTGCCATTTATCTAGCTCTATCGTATGTCCAATGTATGCTGCCCATGTTATCATTGTTTCTTTAACTTGCTCTTCTTCTAATTCGATACTCAATAAATAGCTATACAATTTCTTATCACTCCTTCATCTGTTCCTGTTTATATCTTATCTAGTTCTTTAAGTTCCATATAGAAACCATATAATTTTGCATATTTTTCATATCTAGATTGTATTTGCAGTTGTGTATACCATACCATATCAATTCCCTGCTTTTCCAAATCCTGTTTCGTTTTAAGTTCCCCCTTTTCTGATAAAATATCCTTATATTTAACAATATTTCCCATATTAATAATATTTGGATGTATTAGTGCTTCCATTGTCGAAAGCCAAACTGGTATCCTCAAGTAATGTTGTTCTCTAATTTTCTCCCATATTAATAACTAGCTGTACCAGGCCACATGTTGCTGTGGCCCAGTCTGGTGCTTCCACTGGGCTAAAAGACATTTGGTGGGCGTGGCCAACTTGGCATCACTCACTTTCATCAGTCATATGACAGCCCCCGAGCCACGCCTACACAGCTGGTGATTAGGGCAGAGAGCCAGTTGCTAAAAAACAATGGGAACCACAAAATCCTCCCACTCTGTCGCCCTCTCTCTCTTTGTATCTCTCTATGTCTCTCTTTCTCCCCTGTCTGTATCTCTCTGTCTCTCTCTCCCCCTCTCTATATCTATGTGTCTCTCTCCCCCCTCTCTCTGTATCTGTCTCTCTCTTCCCCCCTCTCTGTATCTCTCTCTGTCTCTCTCTCCCCCCCTGTATCTCTCTATGTCTCTCTCCCCCCCGCATCTCTCTATGTCTCTCTCTCCCCCCTCTGTATCTCTCTCTGTGTCTTTCTCTCCCATCTCTGTATCTCTGTCTCTCTCTCCCCCCTCTGTATCTCTCTATGTCTCTCTCTCTCCCCCTCTCTGTATCTCTATGTCTCTCTCTCTCCCCCCTCTCTGTATCTCTCTCTGTCTCTCTCTCCCTCCCTGTCTGTATCTCTGTATGTGTCTCTCCCCCCCCCACCCCGGTCTCTCACATTTCTCTATGTATTTCTCTCCCTCTCTCTCTGTTTATCTCTGTCTCTGGCCCAGTTTCTTCTGCATCCCCCGCCATCGCCCTTACCTTTTCAGGCCAGGCCTTCGCAGCTCTCCACACCACAGCATGTTATGTTAACAATATATTTGTTTCTACTCTCCTACCTATCTTAAGATAGAGCCCATTACTTTAATTTACAACTATTTATATTTTATAGAATTATGAATTTCTATATCTAAGTTTCTATTGCTATGTTTGTAGCACTATATTTTTCTTATCTGGTTTTGAGTTCTTTAAATCTTTCCAATTGAATCCAATCAATCTTTAATACAGGTAGTCCTTAATTTACAACCACAACTGAAACCAAAATCTACATTGCTAAGTAAGAAATTTCTTAATTGAGTTTTGCCCCATTTTACCACTTTTTTTTGTTGCCACATTTGTTAAGTGAATCACAGCAGTTGTTAAATTAGTAACCCTGTTGTTAAGTGAATCTGGTTTCTCCATTGACTTTGCTTGTCAGAAGGTTGCAAAAAGTGATCACATGACCCAGGAACAGTGCAACCATCATAAATGTAAATCAGTTGTCAAGCAGCTGAATGTAAATCACATAAGCATGGGGATGCTGCAATGGTCATAAGCATGAAAAATGGTAATAAATCAGTTTTTTCAGTACTGTTGTAACTTCAAATGGTCAGTAAGTGAATTGTTGCAAGTTGAGGACTACCTGAGTCTTCTGTATCTGGACTGCTGATATTTTTTTGTTGATATATTTTGGAATTATATCTAGTGAAAAATTTGTGATTTAATTTTCAAAATTCATGTGGTAAAATGTTCATTTTTTTTTCATGGCATTGCCAAGATTTGTTACTAAGTGATTTATCTATCTTGAAAATTATTGATGACATTTCATAACCAGTCTGCTTTTCCCCAAAATTCCCTTCATCTGTGCTTTCTATAAGTATTCAGGTATATATGTGCAAATGCCCATTTTTAGACATTTCATTCAGTAAAAACACAACTGCAGCTGTAGTGTAGTATGTTTCCTCAGAGAACAGAGCAACAATTTTTATAGCATTTTTAAACATGTAAATGTATGTGCTACCTGAGTCTTCTGTATCTGGACTGCTGATATTTTTTGGTTGATATATTTTGGAATTATACCTACTGAAAAATTTGTGATTTAATTTTCAAAATTCATGTGGTAAAATGTTGGTGTGTTGGTTTTACGTCCAGCAGGTGGCGCTGTTTTTCAATGTTTGTCAATGTTTGTCAATGTCTTTCAATGTTTTCCAATGTTTTTCATGTTTTTACCTGTCACAGGTGTGACATGTATATAATATAGGTATATAAAAACACACCTATAGTCAAATGCAACGTTGAATCAAAATTTGAAAGCAATCGGTGAAGAACTTTCGGAGATGTGCGGTTATGTACAAATGGACATTTACATTTTTATTTATATAGATAAAGTATTTCTTATACATTGTCTTTGAAAGTAACTATGTATCTTGTTTTCCCCATACCATAAAAAGGCATGCCAACCAAAATGCAAGTCATGTCCCTCCAATGTCAATAATCAAATAATAACCCTAAGTGACTCATGACAGACCCCACCTCATCATCTATCTAGGATGTGAGATAGAGTAGAGAATGAACAACTATCTGTTAGTTTATGGATGTCTGTATTTAATGCAAAATCTATACTTTATTGAATTTTAATGTTTTAAAATGTATTATTTAATATTTTATTCCTTTGATTGAGAGCCAATCTGGTGTACTGGTTAAAGCACCAGGTTAGAAACCAGGAGATTGTGAATTCTAATGCTGCCTTAGATATGAAAGCCAGCTGGATGTCTTTGGGCCAGTCACTCTCTCGGCTCATGATATCAGGCTCAGGAGACAAGCCAGTCAGTCAATTATGTCACAAGCAATAATCATCAGTACTTGTGTTACATTTGTATATCTGCACTACCAAATTATAATCAAGCTTATCCTTTTCATTTTTTCTATAAAGTCAGAATTGTTTCTTTTTATCAGGAAAATTTAGCAAGCATTATTTCATGGCTACTATCAGTTTGATTCTACTGTTAAATTAATATAACATTTCAGATGAGTGGTTAAAAATCTCTTCTGGCCAACACTGTGCTCTTTCAAATCTACATCTTGATTGATGAGATCATAGTTTTTGACTAACAGCCTAAATGATAGAAGATTCCGGGTCATAAAAGTGTAATAATATTGGTGCTAAAAATAAAGTGATGCACCATATACAGCAGCTAACATGTTCACGCTTCATGTCTTGGTGATTTAATGCCTGCATATGACCTTGCCTTAGATAAGCTGCTTGTTGAATGCTGAAAAGTATTTAGCAATTTTCATGATGTATCACTTGAACTAGATGAATATGACATTAAGTTGTCAACATTTTAACCAGTGAAATGTTATACTGTTTTTCACACATTGCTTTTTTTGTTTTAAATATGGCTATTGCAGCTTTGATTAAAAGACTTGTTTCAGAGCTGATTGACTCAAATGTCAGAATCTGGGATGCTGAATCAAATTTAAAATAAGTCAAATCAATTCTAATATCTGAGAGTTGTTGACTCCATTTCATTTTTGTTTTGAATTCTTCTCCTAGAACCCTATAAAGATTCTATCAACTCTACTGCAAAACATTCACTGAACATTTCAGTTCTGGACTACAAGTTTTTATCTATACTTTTATCTAGCCATTCACTGTGACTGAACTCTACGTTTTATTTCTCTTTTCCTTAAGTCTTTTTCATTTAGAAATACTGGTAGAAAGAAATGAAATAATTTTATTACTATAGCTGAAAATCAGAATTCATTTAATCATCCAAAGATCCAGGAGTAGATTCTTAGCTACTTACTTTGTGTTCAGTAATATCCAGGTTAGTTTGATATCATTTCTTAATAAAATGATATGACCAAAAGTCATGTTTAAAAATAATGTTGTTTTAAAATATGGGTTTCATTCATAGCCTTTTATTTTGTTTTGATTAATATGCCTGATCTATAGCGCAGTTTTAAATAAAATAAAGTCTGTTGGTTGTGGTGAGAACAATTTGAATTAATCAAACAAGAATTCTAAATAAAATAATGTGGTACTTTTGTTAGGTTTTATTATATTCAACAAGATCAAGAATCAGCTTGATCAACTCAGTCTTGTTTGAATAAACCTTGAGTATTCCTACAAATATTTTCTTTTTCATTGTTTATTTCCTAAATTGTGTTTTTTTTTCCCCCAGATTGCTGCTATATTTCTTGTACTGATTTAAATAATTAAACCTATTAGGGTCTCCTGCTTGGTAAAGGTTTAAATTAGATGACCTACAAGGTCCCTTCCAACTCTGTTATTCTGTATTTTGTACTAATAGACTAATGACAATATAGTTTTTATATTTATGTCTGTCTGGTTACCAACATTGAATGTGCTGAATAATACTGTAATTATAAGCTTCACAAATGTTATATTAATACTAAGTGATAGGCCAAAGATGAATAGTGACATAGACAGTTTCCAACTAAAGAGAGAGAAAGGAAGAGCATGAGAGTCTTCTTAGAAAAATAGTGTATGGATTAATAAATGATTGCATAAGTATATGATATCCATGTTTCATATTGATCAATATGCATATTTGTTGACCAGTTATCTTTATCAACATCATCAACATTACAGATAAATTACATATTATATTTTAATGAAAAAAGTCAACTCTGGAAATAAAAAGACAGTTGTTTAGATTTATATTTCCCCACCCCCCAAAAAGCCACCATTATTAACTTATTTCCATGTCCTACATAGTATAAAATGCAAAATACATTGTTTTGACATTTTATCATTGGCAATGGCTGTCCTATTAAGAAAAAGTATGGTTATAATTGAGTAAAGAACATGACATACATAAAAAGACACATTTAATGTCAGCACATTTGATGTTTTGAATAGAAAATAGCATAATAAAAATTAAATTGTCTTTTTAACTACTATGCAATGCACAGTAATTGATAGCTAAAGAGCTAATCATTTAAATATAATTATATTTGATTATTGTAATTGCCCCCATATTTTCTGTTCTAGTAGAGGTCTTATTCACAAAATTGTTATCTTCTTGTAATATAAAATATTAATTGGAAATTTACAACAGTTTATTCAAGATGGGGTGCTAATTCTGTTTTGTTGAATCTAAAATAAGGCCATTAAAGAGGCAATTTTTACGTTGGCCAAATCTGTGTGCAATGTATTGGCCACTCACAAATACTAATCAATTCCTTGGGCTAAATTGTAATTTCTCTCTAAAGTTCTAATAATTCGTTGTCATAAAGTATATGGTGCTTGGAATAATTTACAGCATCTTATTGCAGCAGATCCAGGATGAGATGAATTTTCCACAGAATAGAGATGATTTAGCATTTGTCCTTCCCTCTAAAAAGAATCTGAAGGAGAAATTGATAGGACTTCCACTTATTATTGACTAAGACTGGACTATTTCAGAAGCAATGCAGCCCTATCAGCTGTAAAAGCAAAATGACATTGCCACATTAACTTATTTCATCTATCCAAAAGACTCTTCCAGCACTTGAAATAGTCCTCACCCCTGTGCAGAAATTATACAGGGACAAAAAATCCTGTATAGGTCTGCACAGGTCATGAGCCCTTCAACTCCTATTATTCCCTGTCAGCCAGGACATCAGCATAGAACTGTGGAAAAGGTGTGGCAGGAACCATACCACTTTTTAGCTATTTAAAACTTTGCTTCTTTTACTTACTTACTTACTTACTTACTTACTTACTTACTTACTTACCAGGAGACTGATGAGAAGCACCTCAGAAAATAAATTGCATAGTCTTTTAACCTCCTTGAGATGCTTTGTTCCACTTTTGCATCAAGAGGTATTTTATCAGAGAAAATAATGCATGCCTCTTACAGGTTTGCTGTAGAATGAAGGCTTATCCTTCAATGCATTGTGCAATGTTTTAATATTTTTATTACTTTTTGAGAGCGGATACTCAATATTAAAATGTTATTAATCCCTTTAGTTGCATTTTAGCACACAATTTTTAACTCACCAGTTGGCACCTTGGAATTTCACAATGTAATCCAGAAATAACTAATGAAAATAGCTTAATTTCAGTTGGTCATAATGTATCTTATTAACTAGAATGTGGTCTTCACCATATAAGTTTCTCTTGTTTCCTTATTGGAGTCAATTTCTGTTTTATTTCTACTCTCAGATGCTCTTCTCTTTATTAACAAAAAAGCATACCCTGTGCCAACTTCCTCTTCAGCTATTTTTTCCCCACATTTTTTTCATAGTAATGTCTTAAACATTGTATTGCATCCCCAAGTTGGGATCACAGCTGCTGTCATAGCCCAACAATGCAACAAAATTGTTCCAAGAAGCATTATGACAAAATAGCCACTATAATCCATTGGTATATGTGCAAATTTTTTTGAATTTTCTTAGTTGGTTATCATCACTAAATTGAAAAAAAAAAGTTGTTGAAAATGACAGTGTTAAAATTGTATGGAATTTTAAACTATTGTCTGGAATGCAAATAATAATTTTAAAAAATTATAGAAAAAAATATAGAAAAAAGCAACATATAGCAACTTAATAATAAAAATGGGTAGATTAAGAAAGAGAATTTGCCAAGTCATCTCAATAGTTTTTGGTCCATTAGACTAAATAACAAATAGATTAAACTAATTTTATTTTTAAAAGTAAGATTTGGCCGTATTAACTATGGATTAAAAAAATAATCCATAATAAGATAATAATAGCTTGCTAGACCCATGGTATATATTAAGGCATTACTTAAGACAATTCATAGCTTTCTGGCTATGGAATTTGAATTTCTGAATAACCACTCAAAGATGTGGTCCTCTGTCTTTTCTGTTATGTTATTATTTGATAAATACAACATGACAATACTTTAATATTACATATTCTGGAAGTTTCCTGTGCAAACATCTTGTACTATAATTATTTCTCACAGATTTCATAAATGTCCTTTAAATTTGCTATCTCACTCAAGTTGGCTCAAGAAGAAAGCCATTCTTGTTTCTGCTGAGTAATCAGTTGGCTTAGTGTTAAGTTAGGACAACATTTCTAGCCAAGAAATAAATAAAAGAAGAAAAATGTAAGCAGTAGAACATACAATTGTTGCCAGCCATGGACAGGTTTCCTCATGCTTGCCTGGTTTTCTGATTCATCAACAGCATAAGAATCAACTGTTTCTCACTTATTTCTGACATTCAGTTATTCTATGATCGATAATGTCTGGGAAGTTGTTTTCATATATCTGTTCATTTATTGTACATAACATTACTGTTACCTACATTATTCAAAGTCTGCTGTATGAGTAATTTTGGAAAGGACTCTGAAAGAATACGACTACATTGTTCATTTTCTTTTATATTCTTTTCCAAAATGTTATTTAGGGCTATTAAAAAGAGATACTAAACAATCAGTGCCCTGTTGGGTCATTCTTTTAGAGATATTTCCTAACTTAAATAGGCAAACACAGGCAAAAAAGCAGTGGGAGCAGGATCTTCTTCTCCTCCCCCTCCTTCATTTCTGCATCTCAGTTAGCAATCATGTTGTTCATGAGGTTGTGCAGCGCTACCATCAAACGGATCAGGTGAGGGGTGGAGATGGCACCACGCTGTAGCCCCTGTAAATTTGGCCCCCGCCTTCCAATGTCGTCCTCCAGCTCCACTGCACACCGTCCCACAGTCTCTTTGCTTGCCGCTGGCATCGCCACCTCTTCTGTGTACACCAGGGGGTTGGGGCTGAAGTCCCTGATAATGTGTTTCCCCAAAGATAAGCCTAATGTGTCTTTTGGAACAAAAACAATTAAATAAGTCTGGGTCTTATTTTCAGGGAAACATGGTATAACATAAAGTATCGGGCATGTCCATAGCTGTCTAAGTTTCTCATATTTCTTAGTGCACTATGCTTGCAGTGATATGTGCTAGATCCCTGAATGCATACTTGCAAGTAATATGCAAATAGTGTTTGAGGCTTTCAAAAAGATTTAGTTTAACAGAATCAGTTTAAACCGTACATGATTGGGAAGAGGATGCTATGAAATAGTTTCTGTGAGTTATTTATAATTTTAATCTTGGTTCTGCAGCCATTTTTGTTGCTTCCTTATTAAGTTTAACAAAACAAAAATTGAATGAACAAACCTGAAGGGCATCAGTTTAAAAAGTGCAAGGCTGGAACCCAAATACTCCTAGGAATTATTGCTTTCCTTTCTTCTTTTCTTCCTCTCTCTCCCTTAAGAGGAGAGGCACACATAAATCATGATTGTTAATTATCCCTGACCCTTAGGTTTCAATTATCCCTGACCCTTAGGTTTCAAATTTAAAAAATGTAACTAGGAATAGGAGACTTTCTATCATTTTAAATCTTTATGCTTATCCTCAATTTGGGGAAAGGAGTTTAGATTTCCCCATTTCTGAGGACCAATATCTGCAAATGTTAGCATCATTTTCAGGTACTATTATTGATCAGTTTAAACCATTAATATTAATACTACTGTCAAGAGGGTCAAGGGTTTCAGTCAGATTTTTTTCTGTCCTATCTAAAAATTCTGGGAATTGAATCGGTAACCTTCAGCATGCAGACTTTATGCCTTCCTAATAGAGTACAGCTATTCCCCACATTGACTCCTTTCCTTTTAAAAAATAATGTCTATTGAAATAATGTCATATTAGGACTATGTTCCAAATTGGATAGCATTGTGGGACTGGAATGCACAAACATTTATTACTTTCCCACATAATAATACCGTGTTTCTCCAAAAAGACGACCCACCTTGAAAAGAAGCTCTATCACATTTTTGAGCAATCAAATTAAGCCCCACCACAAAATTAGACCTAATTAAGACCCCACCCACTCAGGGGTGCAGGGGGTGAGGCAAGGCACACAGGTAAAAAATAAGCTAGGGTGGGGATGGGAGGTGCTGCCTTACTTACCAGGCCTCCCATACCCCACCACCTCGCCTTCTTCTGAAGCCATTTCTTCTGTGGCCACTTGCCGCCACTTGGACACATTGCCCTGGCATCCCTTTCACATTCAGATGACTGTGGAAGGCATCTGCAGACAATACCAAAGCTCCGGATCAATCCAGAGCTCTATTATTGGCTGCAGAGGCTTTCCGGAAGGCATCTGCAGACAATAACAGAACTCTGAATCAATCCATGTGATGCGTGCGAGTGGCAGCAAGTGGCCGCAGAAGAAGTGGGCCAGCAATGGGCTCCTGCTAGGTGGGGCTGTCGGTGCCACCACCACGAGGTGAGTCAATAATTAGAACTCTCCAAAAACAAGGCGTAAGGCCGGGTCTTATTTTCCAAAGAAAATAAGACCAGCCTTCTTTTTGAAGAAACACAGTATTGCCATTATAATGGCAATATTTCCTTTTTTATCCCCCACTTTAAATATATAGATGAAAATACATAAAATGCAGAATTTATCTCACATTTTTTTTCATCCAACTAAAATATCATATGTATATATTCAAAGAGGTACAAATGTTTCAGCATGCTGATGGCATTATTCACCTTGTTTAATAAACACAATAGCAAGAGCTTTCTCCCTATTGACTGGCACTCTCTACCCATAGTCCACGGCAGACTGGCAACTAGCAAATAAGAAGCTTAAGCGTATGGTGCCAGTTCTGACAGGTCTACTGCATGCCGATCAAATTATTAAACTAGATTATTGTGTTCTGTGTTGGAAGATTGATATAAACAACAATGCTCCACTAAAAGTAATAGTATAACAGTCTATTCCAGCCATTTCCTGCTGTTGCTAATGCCTCAGATCTCAGCAGAAGAATGCTGACATTCCAGTCACCTGGATTGTTCCACTCAGTTCCAAACAGATTTATGAAATTGAGACTCTAGATTGTTATTATTTAAATAAACAACAGAGTACAGTGCTGATTTCAAGATTAATACCACAAATCTAAAGCATAATTAGGATGGATTTGGAGATACTCCCAGCAGTGTGATCCTTTGGATGGAAAACAAATTTAGGATCATTTTGCTCCCATGAGGCACAATGTTGGCTGGAATTTTCAGATAATTTCCCATAGAGAGTATAGCATTAGCCTTGGCCTAATCCATCATTTATTAGGGTTTTCTCTACTTTCACACCTTACTAGTACATAGGAAGCTTTGAATGACACCAATATTCTCAGAAACAGCCTTTCCAATTCCTAAAGAATCAGTTTTGAATGGCTGATTGAGCGTTTTTGTCAGAAAAAGCATGTCAGCTGGAGAAAGGCTCAATGAAAGGAGAAATTCTAGCAAAAGGGTTGTAGTTTGCTCACTTTTTCTAAATAGATAAAAGCAAAAATAACCGCTAAATATTTATGGTGCTGTTAAACATACAAGTGGATTGTCATATAATATTCTTACTGAGGCTTATAAATTCTAGATATATCTAGCTGAAATTTTTCTCTCTCAAGTTATATCCTAGTGAGAAATTTTTAAGGATCTTTTTGGTCTAGTATCACTCTCTAAAAAATATCCGTTTATAGTAGAAAAGCCACAAATGAAATGGAAGTTTATTCTTGTTGCCAGTTATATAAAATTCAGAAACAGAATAATAATTGAATATAAATCCATAATACAACTGTTCTGTGACAGAGGAGTCAAACCCTCTTTATAGTTTCAGCTTACAGTAAAAAGACTAGTAGTGTTTGAAAATAAATATGCACAACAAACTTTGGTTTTCAATGGGGTTACAAGTTTAGTATTAGAAATGAAACCTTGTTTGAGAATAAAAGGGAAAACTGATTTTTCCATTCATATAAAAAGAAAATTTAGAATATATCACTGTAGACAGACAGACAGACAAAAAGATAGATATCTGGTATCTTGTTTCTCTTCAACTATGTTTTAATTGGGATTTCTATTTATTTTAAGGCCATTTAATCAATTATTTAAAGACTTCATGTTTAAATGTGTCTTTGCTTTCATTTTTTTAAGCTACCAAGGAGAGAGGAATATAACATATAAAGATAATATAAGATCATAAGAACATGAGCATTGGGCTCCCTTGGTTCCATCTAATTCAGCAGTCTATTCTCACAGTGGCTAACCAACCTCACAAAGAAGTCCACTAGCTTCTCAGCAGATGGCCTTCAGAGGCAGTCACACAGGAATCAAGGTTTATAAAAGAAAAAAAAAAGGAAAAAAAGAAAGGCTGACAAAGTAATTCTGCAAACAGCTCCATTGAATAAAAAATGAAAAATACCTACTCTTATGTTCATTATGGTAGTTAAATTGTAAATATATCCAAATGCAGTCTCCACTGAATGGGGGAATGAGCATTTTGAACAGACAGTTACAAATATTAAATATAACAGAGACACTGGACATAGCACTTCAAAACAACAACAAAAAGTAACTTTAGTCATTCCTAATGAAATGAATTATTCAAGAATTACAAGTTATTCATGAAGAAAATCATGATTCCATGGAACATATTGTATTTATGGAATTGTTTTATCCTTGCAACCAAATTTCAATATGCATATTATTTTGAGAGACATATTGTAGATCAAGATTTCATGTGTGCAGAAATGACAGCATTTCTCAAGCATTCCTTGCCAAGATTCTTTTTTAGCATACTTTAAAAGATTCTATTATTTTTCCAGTCTTGCTTAGAAATAGTGGCAGAATTTCAAGTCCAGTCATGTAATTAATTTTTCTCAATTATACAGTGGAAAACGATGGGCTCTTTGTATCTCCAAATTGTAAATGCTGCATGGTTGGGGTGAGATATAAAGTTGTTAAAAGCACATTGCTATTTTAGAGATACTGTACAGTAGTGACAAGATTCTGTGATTTATAATATTCTTTTATTATATGCTGCTAACACATATACAATTAAGAATGCACATACTCATATTTCAGTAATATTGTGATTGTTGTGATTATAAATGGTACCACTTCTTAATGGTACTAAGAAATATAGGTGACTATGAGCTCTTCAGTTGCCAGCACAACAGAAGGAAGTAGCAAATGGTAGGTAAATCTTAATTTCTAGATTTAAATAAGGTACCAATATTTTCATACTCACAGCAGATGCAATAATGTCATCAGATATAGAGATCTATTATAAATCTTATAAAACATGTGACTTATAATGTGGATAGTTAAAAATTATCACATTAGAATGCCCATTTTTGTAAAATCCACATGTTGAGCAAATGTACTGTATCTCTACCAAACTGTCTATTTTCTTACCTTAAAAAGATTGTTTCTCCCATTAATGTAGAAGTCCTGATTCCTTTGAGAAAACATCTGTGCTGTTTTAAATGATTCACCTCGCAAGCTGGTATTATTCAGGTTTCACTACATGATTTCTCCCTCCTAGCCAGAAGGAATCAGTTTGGATTTGCATTAATAAATTTCATGCAATTTTAATAAATTTTAAAAACATGGATTCAAAATGATGTCATATATTTTAATCCTTAACATTGGAACTTTTGTACTTTTTCATTTAAAAAAAACTTGCTTTAAAAATAAAATACATATAATATATATAAATAAATATATAAATGCCTGCTTCTAAAAAGGCTGTTTTGGGAATATTCTGATTCTCCAAACAGTAATAAATTTATTACTCTAGTCACAAAGCATTAAAAGTAAATACATCATCCAAATCTGAGTGGAAGGAAACCATGATTTTTTTTTCATTTTGGTTTCATTTTTTTTTACAGAAAACACATTGCAGATTTCATTTTTATAGATTGTTTTTGACTGTAATTTGGATACAAGTTCTGGAATAGTTTTCAGATTAACAGATCTATTCAAATTCACTGCAACAAATACAATAGATATTTGTTTTCAAAAATATAAACCAATACACACTTCTGGTGCGAATTTGTAGCGAACTAGATGAAGCAGCAAGGAATGCATTGTGATGACAATCGACAACAAGATTATGAATTTTGGCTGTTGCAATCTGCCTGGAAAACGGAAAGATCGTGAGATTGCTTATATGCACTTCAGAAAGGTGTTTCTCATAAGTAGACTGCAGGAACTAAGATGCTTTTTTTTGAACGATTATGAGTTTGATGGCTGAGAGTTGATATTTTTTTTCCATTAAGCTCACAGCCATAATGTAGCTTTTACAGATAGTATAAGTTTTTTTCAGCTTCATTTTTAATCATTTTTGGATGCAACTAATTTGCAGTTAAAACGGAGTTATTAGAAACCTTCAAAGTGACAGGTTTTATAATATCAGGAATATTTCCTTTAATCCTTAACAAAACAAGTCTTAAATACAAATTTGAGGACTTGAAAAAAATCTTTTTTGGAATAAAAAGCAAAAGGTTGATTAGAAGGTTGTTTTTGGAAAATTACAAAAGGGCTAAAGGTCTAGATCCATGATGGCAAACCTATGGCACATGTGCCACAGGTGGCACCTGTAGCCATATCGGTGGCACACTAAGTCAGCTTTGGCATGCATGTGCATGCTGGCCAGCTGATTTTCGAGCCTTCTGGGCCCACCAGAAATAGGGAAACAGGCTGTTTCCTGCCTCCAGAGGGCCTCAGGGGTGGTGGGGAAGGGTTAGGCTCCAGAGCCTTTCTAGGTGGGACCAGAAGTTGTGAAACAGGCCATTTCTCGCCACCAGAGGGCATCTGGGGGGTTGGGGAAGGCCGTTTTCACCTTCCCCAGACTCCTAGAAAGGCTCTAGAGCCTGGGGAGAGAGAAAAACGGGCCTACCGGGCCCACTGGACCATTGCATGCCAGGAGCGGGAGGGAGCGGGGGGGTCATGCACGCATGCATGGGGCAGGACGCATAGAATTATGGGTGTGGGCACATGCATGCACAACCCCCCCTATGCTCCCCCCATGCCTGGCACGCGATGGCAAAAAGATTAGTCATCATTTGTCTAGATGGTTTTGAAATAAAATAATGAAATTAATGATATTTTTTCCCTGTTATTTTGGATTCTTAAAAAATCATGATAGGAATGGACTGTGCATGCGTGTGCCCACACCCATAATTCTATGCGTCCTGCCCCATGCATGCTTGCACATTAAAAGAATCAAAAGGAGTTAAATATTACAATTAAATGAAAATGGCACTAAAATGGTCTAGATGGTTTTGAAATAAATAATGAAATTAATGATATTCTTTCCCTGTTATTTTGGATTCTTAAAAAAACATGATAGGAATGGACTGTGATGGCTCGACATTAAAGGAATCAAAAGGAGTTAAATATTACAATTAAATGAAAATGGCACTAAAATGTGATATATTAATACAGAATGGAATTTGGAGGATATAAAATTGGACAATAAAGGTGAAAAATAGATTCAGACATTTATTTAAAAGTACATGGTTTTACAGGTAACAAGAGCAATAGTATTTAGGCTTATGTGATGTCTCCCTTAGATGTCTCTTCAGATTCGTCCTCAGCAGTCAGCTTGAAAGAAGATGGTCTCATTCCTGGCATGTCAGAAACTGGGTTAATTAATGATTCTATCCGTGTGGCTGAAAGAGATTTTACTGGGCACTTCAGCTGGGGACAGTTTGCAGGGACGGACAGTCAGTGAAGAGGAAGAGGAGAAGCTGCCTTCCATGGTGGATTCCAGAGCATGCAGGACAGGGAAAAGTTAAGGGCAACAGAAATCTGCCAGATTGCTCAGGAGGAGACCCCGCCCATCTTGATGGGCTGTACCAGAAAACTATTTATCACAGCAGGTAGAGGGAGATGCTGCTGGGAACAACATGTTGGATTTATGGCTGTGTGTAATTATTCCTCATGCTTCCTACTTCATTTTGTGCGTTGGAGACTCTGAACTTCTCTTGCCAAGTGAACTCTCATGGATGTACTTTCAGTTTTGCCTGGTGGGTTTAAGTTTGTTTGGTGGACTTACTTGTTAGAGCAACTGACCGAACACTGGTGAGGTCTCATATTAAGACCTACCTAGTGGCGATAAAAGCGGCGAAAACGAGTTATTTTGCCGCTCTTATCGCGTCATCAGATAATCGCCCAGCCGCCCTGTTTAGGGTGACCCACTCCCTCCTTCATCTGGAGGTGCGGGATGATCCCTTGCAGGGTCGTGCTGAGGATTTTGTGCAGTATCTGTATGACAAAATCGCTCAGATTCGGGAAGGGCTGGCCTCTGACTGGGTATGTCCGGACGGGACGACTGAGGCAGGTCTTGAGAGTGTTACCTGGGGGGAGTTCGATCCTGTGGCTCCCGAGGACATGGACAGGGTCCTGGGACGGCTGAACGCGACCACATGTTTATTGGACCCGTGTCCCTCCTGGTTGGTACTGGCTTCCCGGGAGGTGACACGAGGCTGGCTCCAGAAGATTGTTAATGCTTCTTTGAGTGAGGGGATCCTGCCAACCACTTTGAAAGAAGCGGTTGTGAGGCCCCTCCTCAAGAAGCCCTCTCTGGATCCGGCTGTTTTGGCTAACTATCGTCCAGTCTCCAACCTTCGCTTCATTGCGAAGGTTGTTGAGAGTGTGGTGGCGCAACAGCTTCCCCGGTACCTGGATGAAGCTGTCTATCTAGACCCGCTCCAGTCCGGCTTCCGGCCTGGGCACAGCACTGAAACGGCATTGGTCGCATTGGTGGATGATCTCTGGAGGGCCCGGGACAGGGGTTGTTCCTCTATCCTGGTCCTGTTAGACCTCTCAGCGGCTTTTGATACCATCGACCATGGTATCATGTTGCACCGGTTGGCGGGGTTGGGGGTGGGAGGCACCGTGCTGCGGTGGTTCTCCTCCTACCTCTCTGACCGGTCGCAATCTGTGTTGACAGGGGGGCAACGGTCGACCCCGAGGCACCTTGCTTGTGGGGTGCCACAAGGGTCGGTCCTTTCGCCCCTTCTGTTCAACATTTATGTAAAGCCGCTGGGTGAGATCATCCGTGGTTTTGGGGTGGAGTTCCATCAGTACGCTGATGACACCCAGCTGTACATCTCCACCCCAGACCACCCCAATGATGCCCTTGAAGTGATGTCCCAGTGTCTGGAGGCCGTGCGGGCCTGGATGGGGAGAAACAGGCTCCGACTCAACCCCTCCAAGACCGAGTGGCTGTGGCTTCCGGCGTCCCAATATAGCCAGCTGATGCCATCGCTGGCTATTGGGGGTGAATCACTCGCCCCCACGGAGAGGGCTCGTAACTTGGGCGTCCTCCTGGATGCACGGCTGTCTTTGGAAGATCATTTGACGGCCGTGGCCAGGGGGGCTTTTTATCAGGTTCGCCTGATACGCCAGTTACGCCCCTTTCTAGATCGGGACTCCCTACGCACAGTCACTCAAGCACTCGTCACTTCCCGCCTGGACTACTGTAATGCTCTCTACATGGGGCTCCCCCTGGGGTGCACCCGGAGACTCCAGCTGGTCCAGAACGCGGCCGCGCGGGGGATTATGGGGGCGACGAGGCGCTCCCATGTGACACCTCTCCTGCGCGAGCTGCACTGGCTTCCGGTGGTCTTCCGGGTGCGCTTCAAGGTGTTGGTGACCACCTTTAAAGCGCTCCATGGCTTAGGGCCAGGGTATCTACGAGACCGCCTTCTGCCACCAATAGCCTCCCACCGGCCAGTACGCTCGCACAGAGTGGGCCTCCTCAGGGTGCCGTCCGCCAGACAATGTCGGCTGGCGACCCCTAGTGGGAGAGCCTTCTCTGTGGCGGCGCCCACCCTTTGGAACAACCTCCCCCCAGAGTTACGTACAATAACAGACCTCCGGATTTTTCGTCGGGCCCTGAAAACCCATTTATTCCAACTAGCTGGGCTGGCTTGAGTCAAACTTTTAAACTATTTTAAATTGGAACTGTTTTTAATTATGGCCAAATTATTTAATTATTTTAATCAGTTTTTTTAATCTTTCTATGTCTGGATTTTACTTTGGCTGTGCACCGCCCTGAGTCCTATATTGGAGAAGGGCGGTATAGAAATTAAAACAAATAAATAAATAAATAAATAAACTTTCTATTGTTTTATGGACTATAGGCCATTGCCTTGTAGACTATTCTTGGCTTGCTTGTGGCTAGATTTATTTGGGATAGTTCTGAGGCTGGATGAAGAGAACTGCTGGGGAGCATTAATAAACTCTCTAAACCATACTTCCGTGTGTGTGTATGTGTGTGTGAGTAAGTATATTCCTTTTCTTTTTCTTTACTATATTTTTTCTTTTCTTTTTTTATATTTTTAATACTTAATTATTTTAGCATATTTAATTTCTATTAATTTTATCTATTCAGTTTTAGTGCTTAATATATTTATTATAAAAAGAATTTAAACTAATATAGTAGCCAAATTAATATATTTCTCCCAAGATTTTCTCTCTTTCAATTTTTTGAAAGTCCATAGATAGGACTTATCAACATGATTAACACTTCTTAAACACTTTTTCTTTTTATGGACTCTGATTTTATTTTTATTTAAAAGTTATAGCAGTCCATTTTAATGAATATATATTTGTCATAATTCTCTAAAATTTAGCATTTTAGTAACATTTATGAATGATAATAAATAAAATTCAATGTAATTGGAGTAGTAGCTCATTAATTCAAAAGAATATTTTTTTATGTCTTCACACTGCTCTTTTATTTTTCCTGCATTTATACTCAAAATGCTATTTCAGATTTAGAAACTGTTAGGAAGGTGAATTTCAGTACTGAAACTACTTAGATGGAGGAGTTACATAGGCAGAAAACAGTAATTGAGTTTCACGTATAGATTTCAAATTAGCAATACCGGATTTAAATCTTCATTAAAATTAGTGAATAAAAATTATTTTAAGGTAAATAATATAGTTCATTTGCTATATATGGAGGAGCAAAGTGTCCTATTAGAAATGCAGAAACAGCATAAAATGTGCACTGAGGCTGCTGAAATAAACTACCTAAAGAATATTCTTTATTATAGATAGTCAGTGACCTGAAACTTTAGACTGTTGGTTCTTGGCTTGTTGATATGCTAATGTGAAATAATTATTCCAGTGAATTGAAGCTGAAAGTCAACATGTATATTCATTAATTCAATATAAGCATTCTCATTGTTAATCACAGTTGGGAGATCTATTTCCAGCAAGCAGATTGAGAACCTCCTGATTGTGCTTTGCCAACCATAACATTTTATCACTTTTAATGTCATATTTAAAAGACCCATATCAGAAATATTTGTGATAAAGTTTTAAATATTCCACATTGCAAACACAAAAAAGAGGAAAATTATACCAGATATCACTTTCATTCATTCAAACTGAATGCAATTTAATACATACTATAAAATACGAAGTACAATTTCACACCAGTCTATTATTTGAGGAATTATAGTAAATTGCACATTAACTCTGTTTTGTACTCAGAAACATTAATTAAACTTTTAATACATTAAGAATATCTCACTCAGCTTCATAAGAAAAGACCGTTAATTTTTGAGGTTGTACACAAAAATTAATGGGTTTGTAATTTCTGGCAAAAAAAGCCTAGATAATATTTTTATGCATAATGTCTCCATAGACAGATATAACTGTATAGATTTGGCAATGATCCATAAACACATTTTTCATATTTTTAGTCAGGATTATCTAGGAAACTAGTCATTAGTCCTAAACATACCAAACTAGCACTTTGTCTACAGCAGAGATGGGGACTATGGCCCTTTTATGACCTGTGGACTTCAATTCCCAGAATTCCTGAGCCAATATGATGGTTCAGGAATTCTGGGAGTTGAAGTCCACAGGTCATAAAAGGGCATAGTTCCCCACCCTTAGTCTACTTGCAAGCTGAGAAAAATGAAGGTAGGCAGAGTGCTAAAGGGGTTTCTGGGTTTAATTTTACAATTTTATAAAATTCTACTATTGGTTGATATCTGCTGATTAATTTAAATGCTAACAGAGATGTGTGTCTATTTTTACATCAGACAGGTTAGAAGCCATGCTGTTAATTTGTTTGTTAATTCTTTCTATATAACTGTTTTTGCAGTGAACAGTCTTGAGTCCTTGAACATGGCCTTGCAACGTACAGTATCACCATAAATCTCACAAACTGTATATACAGTTTAATTTGTTCTTGTATGTGTGTGTGTGTGTGTATATTAATTATTCTCTACGGTGTGCCCATTTTCTGAAGTTCATGCAGTTTTTTTCCCCATAATAATTATTCAAAAAACTTATTTCGTTGGAACTTTCATTATTGCAGCACTTCAAAATTTGAAGCATTCTTTTCAAGCCCAACTAAGCCTAATGTTGTGACTTTCAATTACTTAGTCCATAGCTTAATGAATCTTTCAACTCATTTTAAGCCTGCTCCTCTGCCACCTGCTCCCAGCTGTGTTACCAGATTTCTTTGCACCTCATTGGAATGCTAATAAGGGCATGAGCCAGGGCCTTTGTTGGGTTCAGAGTGGTGATACAGCTGAAATAATATTTTGCATTATATTGTTGGCATAAAAAATACATTTAGATACAGGAAGATATAGAATTGTGTATAGATATAGGCTTTAATATATATTATTTTAAAAAGTTTTTCCTGTGCTTGCCTATGCAAACAATTTCAGATGCATTAACAAATGAAAATATTACCTGCTAAGACAGCTTTGTTTTGCTCTAATAGTTCTTTCTATATTCAAATTCAAAAGGAGGTCACAATAGTTGGCCACAGTTTGAGTTCACAAATTCTTACATTAAGTTAACCATCTGAATCACAGGTAGCTTTTTTCCCCTCGGTCATCAAGATAAATGTAATTTAGATCATATTAAGATTAATTTAACTACAAAATCCAAATTATTATGAGGAATTCATGCAGAAGACCACTAGGTTGCTCAACTGTGACCTCAAAATTAGATTTGCATGGTTCTTTACTTTATCTTTGAAAAGAGCAAAAGGCTTTTCTATAAGATTCCCAGTATTAACTCAAGAAGAAATTTCGAATAAATTCAGATGTTAGCAGAATAGTTTATTACCAAACAGTATGCGTTCTGAGGCAATGCACTCCTTTATTGAAATTTCAAAACACTATCTCTATAGTATATGTATAGTAGGTGTCATATTAGACAAATCATGGATAACATGGTCCATATGGCTATAATGTGATAAAACTTTCAGATAGCACTACAGCATGTCTGATACAAGTAACTTCTCACTGCTTGGTACTGCCACGCTCCTTCCTCTTTTTTATAGCAAAAAAAATCCAAATATATGCTTACTCAGATTATTCTATAACATCAAAAGCTGCTTTTGATACATATGGGGTTGTCATGAGAGCTGATATTAAAAAAAACCCATTGCACTGCACTAATGGTTTAAGGGAAAATTTCTAGACAATAGAAAAAATATGTCACTTAATATCAAATACCAATGTAAACATGCTCAGAAAATGTTTAAAGATAAAGTTTAAAGAAGATGAAATCATGGTCTCATTTTATGTCACAAAAAACCAATGACAGCACTAATACACAGCATAAATGACCTAACCAAATACACCAAAATTGAAAAATCCGGAAGCATGGATTTTATCAACCTTTATCTGACCATGTACTTTCAGTTCAAATATATCAACAAATCAAAGGAATGCCCATGGGACTACTGTTTCAGGACTAATAGCAGAATCTGTAATGCCTAGAATCTATAGCACTTGCACACACAAAAACTCAAAATATAGCTCCAGTAGGTAGGCGACACCTTGTCAAAATAAAAAAAAGACCAACTAGAGATACCAAAAGTGGTTTTTATTTTGAAAAGGCAACTGGACTTTTTTTGGGGGTGAAAAAAACAAGATGTTTCGCTTCTTATTCTGGAAACTTCATCAGTTGCGAAACATCTTGTTTTTTCTTCAAAACAAAATAAGTCCATTGCCTTTTCAAAATAAAAATTACTTTTCTTACAACTATGATTTGCATAACTCAGAATATTTATACACATTTGACCAACTAGAGAACACTCACAAAACTATCAACAGCATCTTCAAAGGAATAAAATTCACAAGGGAAAAAGAAAACGATAGCATACTACTTGGATATTTTCATTAGCAGAGACAGTGATGGCAAATTTATCATAAACATTCATACCAACCAAGTGCTTCACTATTAAATACCTCTAACTTCACACATGAGGTGAGAAAAGTAAGCAAGAGAACTGTTTATTATTAACAACTTGAACCAACTAAACAGAGAACATTTGTCAGGGGCTGACAGCTCTTTTATAGGCTAGCTGTCAGTCATGTAACCAATCAGATAACTCTAAACTCCCGCGTTATTGTCAGCCCCGCCCCTTAACCAATCACCAGGCAGCATCCCCGTTGCCGGGTTCCTGCCGAGACACAGCACTCCTTCACCCCCGGATGGAACATACATAATCTTTAAGATATTCTGGGCGCCTGCATACTCTAGAAGAACGCCGGAGCATGGGAGCGGAATCCACCCCCGATGGTTCGGGCCCAGAAGGTGGCGCTGTCGGTACTGCATTCCGGCTGTCAGTGGAACTGGCTGACTCAGGTGAGTGCTGAAACGGTGGGTGGTTGGGTGGGGCAGGGATCTGTGAGTTGCTCAAGTGCAGAAACGGTGGGTGGTTGGGTGGGGCAGGGATCTGTGAGTTGCCTAGTGAAAATGGGTCGAGAGCAGGGCTGTGTGGTGGTGCCGGCTGCTGGACACCCTCATTCGATACCCCCGGGTGGGTCTCGCGTCGTCGTCTCAGTTGGTCCACATGCCGGCGACACGAGCGGCCGTCATTCAGTATAATCCTGTAAGAACAGGGGCCGGTTATTTCAGTCACTCGTCCCGGCAGCCACCGTGGTTCACCCCCAAAGTTTTTCGCAAATATAAGGTCCCCCTCCTTAAATGCTCTGATGCTTGCACTGGCGCCTAGATACCGTTCAGGAGCATAGGTGGGGTGTAAACGATCTAGTACTGTTCTCAGCCGACGACCCATTAATACTTCCGCAGGAGTTCTGTGGGTGAGCGGGCACGGTGTCGTATGTTGTGTGGACAAATAGATGGCTATCTTCTCGTCCCAGTCCCCAGGGGACAAACGGGCCAACGCGTCCTTAGCAGATCGCACGGCCCGTTCAGCCAAACCATTCCCAGCTGGGTGGTAAGGGGCAACAGGTGCGTGGCGGATTCCTAAACTAGCAAGGAAAACCTGAAATGTAGCAGAGGTGAACTGCGGCCCATTGTCGGACACCACCACATCTGGAATGCCGTGAGTGGCAAACAGCCGATGTAGGACCCGGACCGTGGCCTCAGAGGTGGTGGAGGGCATGAGTTCCAACTCCACCCACTTGGATAGGGCATCAACCACAATCAAAAAGGACCGACCCCTGTAGGGACCAGCAAAATCAACGTGTAGTCTAGACCAGGGTCCCCTGGGTGTTTCCCACTCCTGGGGAGGGGCGGATGGTGCTGCTGGTCTGGACAGCTGACAACTGCGGCATCCCGCCACCCACTCGGTGATCTCCCGGTCAAGTGAGGGCCACCACACATAACTCCGCCCCACTTCTTTCATGCGCACCACGCCGGGATGACCCATGTGCAGACTAGCCAGGACTTCGGTCCTGAGGGATGGAGGTACTACGACACGATTACCCCATAAGAGACAACCTAGGTGGACAGACAGCTCGTGCCGCCGGGCTTGGTACGGGGTAAACTGGATAGGAACTCGCCCCAAAGGCCACCCCTTACTGACCCAGTGGAGGACCTTGGACAGGACCTGGTCGTGCAGAGAGTGAGCCGCTATGTCAGTGGCAGTCACGGGGAGAGACAATTCGTCCACGAGGAGGACCGACAGGGCCGGTGCGGGATCAACTACAGGGGATGGTAACGGGCAACGGCTTAAGGCATCTGCATGAGGAATAAGTTTACCTGGGCGGTGGACTAAGGTATAGTTATATGCGGCTAGGAAGGTAGCCCACCGGGACATACGAGGGGACAGTATATTAGGCGTTTGACGGCGACCATCCAAAAGGCCCAGAAGGGGTTTATGGTCTGTGATTAACTCAAACGCCCTGCCGTACAAATACTCGTGGAAACGCTTAATAGAGGCTACGGCCGCTAATGCCTCCCGATCAAGCTGACAGTAATTACGTTCTGTGGAGGACAACGTCCTGGAATAGAATGCTATTGGAGCCTCTAACCCATTGGGAAAACAATGGCTCAACACGGCTCCTATGCCGTATGGGGAGGCATCCGCAGTTAAGACCAGGGGTAGAACTGAACTATACTGCACTAGCACGGCTGATGATGACAACAGGTTCTTAACTGCTTGAAAAGCGCGGTCGTGCACCTTTGTCCAAACCCAGGAGACGTCTTTTGATAGCAGCCGATGTAAAGGCTCGGCTACTGTAGCCTTGTGGGGTAAAAATACATTATAAAAATTCAACAACCCCAAAAAGGATTGTAGCTCAGCGCGACAGGAGGGTACAGGTGCCTGTTTAATTGCTGCGACTTTGGCGGTAGTGGGGCGGATTCCTTTAGCATCAACCAAATAGCCCAAGAATTCAATTTGTGGAACGCCAATTTTGCATTTCTTTTTGTTTAATTTGAGGCCAGATTTCCAGAAACGGAGGAGAACTGCTCTTACGCGGTCGACGAGCTCGCTCCGACAAGAGGCGGAAACGAGCACGTCGTCAAAATAAGGCACCACTCCTGGCAACCCCTGGAGTAACCGTTCCATTAAATTTTGGAATAAGCCTGGAGCTATGCTCACTCCGAACTGCAGGCGCCGGCACTTAAATGCTCCCCGGTGGGTCACTATGGTTTGAGCCTCTGCGGAGGCATCATCCACCGGGAGCTGCTGGTACGCCTGGGCCAAATCCAATTTGGCAAAAATGGACCCCGGACCCAGGGAATGGAGCAAGTGTTGTACTACAGGGACAGGGTAGGGATTGGCCTGCAACGCCTTATTTAGCGTACATTTAAAATCTCCACAAATTCTGATAGATCCGTCGGGTTTTATAGGAACTACAATGGGGGTCTCCCATCGGGAGTGATCAGTAGGTTCTAAAACCCCCTGGGAGATGAGTTTATCTAACTCTGCGTCCACCTTTGGTCTAAGGGCGAACGGGACCCTGCGTGGTTTGAGCCTAATTGGGGCGACCAGGGGATCTAAGTTGAGTGAAATAGGCGACCCCACATATTGGCCCAGGGAACCATCGAAAATGTCAGAGAACTCATTGAAAAGATCACCTGAATTGCTCACACACGTGGAGTGAATCCCAGATATTTCCAACCCCAGCGAACGAAACCAATCCATTCCCAGTAAACTGGGAAGGACACCTTTTACGATAATTAAAGGTAGGTGCCCCACAAACCCTTCAGTCTCAATTAGGAATTGACCCTGTCCCAATATTGGGATGACATTACCCTGGTAGTCCCTCAGCTTAACCGGGCAGGGTTTTAACTGCCCCTTTTGAAATTTGGGTAGTAGTCCCTTTAACACCCCCCAAGATAAAATGGACTTCGCTGATCCTGTGTCCACCTCCATCGGGCAGGAAACACCCTCGATCTTTACAGTCATGGATACTTTTGCGTTTCTGGATGGCCTGGAGTGAGCAGTCACCTCAGTGATACGGTGGTCTCGTGAGACGGAGAAACACTCCTCCTTCACTGGGCGGCGTGGCTTTGGCAATGCAGGGTTTTTCGGTGCAGACCGGCAGGCTCTTGCGATGTGTCCCAACTTTCCGCAACGTCGGCAATTCACTGCTCTAAAACGACAGGTTGATCTCGGGTGCTCCTCCCCACAACTGAGGCAGATGGTTTGAGGTTTTTTAAATGATCGCTGCCCTTTGTTTCTGGTCCTTGATGCCTGTAACCGGCTAATCTCTGCCTCCTCGTCCGAGGTTTCGTCAAAGGCGATGTCTTGAGAATTCACTGTGGTTGTGGCCATACGGGAGGGTGGGTAGGACTTCCTTATCTCCGCTGTAGACTTCTCGGACATCTCTGCAGCCTGAGCTTCCTCGAGTGCAGTTTGAAGGTCTAGGTTCTTTTTTGCTAACAGGCGCCGCTGCAATCTGATATCTTTGACCCCACACACCAACTGTTCCACTAGCGCGTCGTCCAGTTCCCTATATTCGCAATCGAGGGCAGCTGTTCTTAAACGAGCCACGTAATGAGCAATCGACTCCCCCTCTTCTTGGATGACTTGCCGGAGCTTAAAACGACGGGCAATTCGAGATGGGGCGGGGGAGTAATGTTCTTTAAGTCTTTGCCTCAGGCTGTCCCAGGAAGCTGTGTGAACGGGGTCAGGTGCGAATAAAGCCCGAGCAGTTGCAAAGACTTCGGGCCCACAAGAGTTTAAAAAGTGTGCCCTTTTTTTATTGCTGGAAAGGTCTGTGAATTCATTAGCTTCCAAAAAAACATTCAAACCTTTCCATATATGCCTCCCACACCTCCGTGGTAGCGTCAAAAGGGGTGAACGTCGGCGGCGCCATTCCTTCTCTCTTCCTCTCACTCTGCCACTACGAGTTAGAAGCAGGGTGGGGGGGCGGGGATCGATCCCACCTTCGTCGCCAGTATTAAATACCTCTAACTTCACACATGAGGCGAGAAAAGTAAGCAAGAGAACTGTTTATTTTTTTTTATTGAAAAAGTTTTCAAATACAAGTTTTCCCCCTTTTTCCCCCCCTCTTCCCTAACCCCCCCTCACCACCCATCCCCCCCTGTGACTTCTTCACAACAATAGGCTATTTCATAACTAGTTACATACATAATATCTTTCCTTTCCCTTACTCCCTCCTCAGAATACTGACCCTTAGCATATTATTCTTATAACTCCCATTTTTACAATAATCTGCCCTTTTTTTCCTCCCCTAAACTTATATTGTTTTATTACAATTTAACATTTAATCTTTTATATATATTAATATAACATTTTAAGGCGGCCTTCTCCCTACATCCAAATTTGACGTTTATTCAGTTCTATCCAATTCCTCCACTCCCCTAAATATATGACTTAAAGATCCTTTTTCTTAGACTAATCAATCAATAAACTAACCTATTTCAACCCTTCAATTCCTGCAAGATCATGCAATACAATTCTAAATATATAATCCACTGCCCACTATGCTAAAGTATACACATATCTATATATACATTCCATTTTGTAAAAAGAAAAAAGACAATAACTTTAAATTTATAATCCATATAATATCTTCTTTGGTGTCTTTCCACTGGATTGTTAAATCCATCACCCATAATAGGGTAAAATAACATGCTGGTGCAACAGTTTGTTCAAAGTCTTCAATCATCTTCTTCCCCCATCAGTAGTAGGTATCCTCGTATCTATATAAAAGTAAAAACAACCGAGTGACATTATAGTTATATCCATATAGTTATAGTTGTGGTATTCATCAGGATTGTTTATTCCCATCATCCTGATGGGTAACATCCAGATCTTCTGCATGCCCCAGCGTAACTCTCCTGCCTTGTAACTCGAAATAATTATAATATATTTGCCAGTAAAAAAAATCCAGAGTAGATGATTCAGATCCAACAAGGTGAGGCTCTTTTCACATCCCAAAATCACGGCATTGCAGAGATCTGCCACAATCCTCAGGATAATATTAAACAGTTGTTCGCCTCCAATATCTTTTCAGATATTCATTCGTTTTTTAAAGTCCCTGGCTTCACTGTTGCATGGTTTAGCAACTACTGTTTCTATGAGATCTGTTTCTTTTCTTTTTCTTTTGCGGGATTTAGTAAAAAAGAAAGAAAAAATAGAAAACAAAAGGACTTTCCCTTAAAAAAACGAAAAAAAACTTCTTTCCAATCAACAACAAGAGAAGGCACAGGGGCGAGGTTTTATCTACAAATGTAGCCAGTGATATTTATTCCGCTACATTGTAGTAATAAGAGACGGAAGAACTTTCCCTTTCAGCCCTTCTCCAGCCAGGGCAGACGCCATTTTAAAAAGCTCTTTTTTTCCCCCTTTCCTCTCCTCTTTTCTCTTAAGTAAATTTTTTAAAGAGTAAAATACTTGCGATTCAGTATTAAGGGTCCAGCTCGCATTTTCTTTGAATATTCTGTTAAGTTCACAGGCTTGCTCTTGACGCCTGGCTCTGCATTAGCAGAGGTCTCCCAAAGCCCGGAGCAACGGCAGGGGATATGGGGCTTCTCATCCGCTCCGTCCCAAAAGTAAAAAAAAAACTTTTGGGACTCTGCGGAGAGTTCTACCCACCCCTGCCGGCTCTATCTCCGTTTCCTCTTGGAAACGGAGTTTTTTCGAGCCGCCATTCCGCTGTGAAGGCGGCTCTAACAGGCAATGGAAGCAGACGATCCCAAAGGAACGTCTGGCGGCGGTCAGCAGCAAACCGGAAGTCAAGAGAACTGTTTATTATTAACAACTTGAACCAACTAAACAGAGAACATTTGTCAGGGGCTGACAGCTCTTTTATAGGCTAGCTGTCAGTCATGTAACCAATCAGATAACTCTAAACTCCCGCGTTATTGTCAGCCCCGCCCCTTAACCAATCACCAGGCAGCATCCCCGTTGCCGGGTTGCTGCCGAGACACAGCATCACTATCAAAGAAACAACCTAACCTTCCAAAAGACAAGCTGTGTAAGAACATTATTTGTTTGAGGAATAAGTCCATTTACTACACATTCATCCTTGTTCAGTTATTTGCTCTGCCATGCAAAGAGCTTTTGCAATCAGATTCAATTGACTATCTTATGGGGCAACACGGAAGAACAAATTATAGTAAGTGGAAACAGTAGATTTGCATTTGACCACAAACAATTTTGTCATGAATGCTGATTTGTACCTCACTGATCAGTTATCTGATACAATATTATTGAATTGTCATATCATTTATAATATGTGAACAAATATTTTATAACAATAATTATGTAAATAAAAGCAAAAAGTCTGGTGCATAGTCATCCTGATTATGCAAATATTATGGATATCCAGTCATTCATATACTTATCAGCAGGACTTTTACCATAATATAAACATTTACCATTTAATTTTGTCTTAATCTCAGATATCTGCAATACGTCAGCATATTCCTAATTAAGAAATGCAATTGTTTACAACTATACTAAATTTAAAAGTCTTTTCCTTGTACATCAAGGGATTTTATGGGCCACATGCCCGATGTTCAAAATATTTTCCTACTCGCTGTTCAGACACTCCTCAGACTGGGTAACGATCACTCCTACTTGCTCAGCTGAGTGTCAATCAAATCCCTCTGGAGCTGGATCCACCTCACTTCCTGCTCCTTCCTCAGACTTTTTCACTCAGCCATTGCAAAAGCATTGAGTGTCTGTTTCTCCTGTTTCAATTTGATCTTTAATTCGGTTTATTTGACTATTTAACTTTAAAAAAAAAAATTCCTTCTTGGAAGTGCTGCGCGTTGCCTGCCTTCACCTCGGTGAAGATTACAGGCTCGCATCGGCGGTTCGGAGCTCCGGCCGCCGTTAGCAGCTTGACTTGGCTGGCGGTTTAATTTGCTGTAGTTTTTGCCGCCATTTGCCGCCATTTGACACTAGTTTTTGCGCGAGGCAGCTGACTTAATTAACGGCCACAGATTCTTTCGGCTTGAGTCCCTGCCGGCTGGCAAACTCATTAGCCTTTTTGGGGGCTTATTACTGCCTGAGTCAGCGCTGTTTCAGTCCGGCCGTAGGCGCTGTGTTTCGCCTGGCTCAGGACTCGATTGGGACATCCAGAGTTACCGCTGTTTCAGTCCGGCCGTAGGCGCTGTGTTTCGCCTGGCTCAGGACTCGATTGGGACATCGCCTCGTGGGCGCCATTTTGGGTCTGTCAACTCGAACCGCGTTTTTGGCTGCTCCGTGGGCATAGCGACCTGGGCCTTGGTTTCCAGGGTCGCTACATTGCCAGCAGGTGTGGATGCTGTCCAGAACAGACCTGTGACTGCTAACCCTGGGAGAGACGAGTTTGAAACCTTCAGGGAAGTACACATAGTTTATTTTTCTATATAAAAAAAAAAAAAAGAGGGGGAGTGGAATATTGACTGTTACCTTACCATTCTGGGAAGGAATTAATTATCTGTACATAGCCAATCAATTCAAGTTATATATATATATATATATAAAATAATAATAATAATATATATATATATATATATATATATATATATATATATATATATATAATTGCAATTCAATTAATTTATACTGAGGCTGCTGGCGATTGATCTACCTTCCTCTGACCTAGATAAGATCCCCTCTCCCTCTCCAGTGCCTTCCCCCAAACAGGCCAAGGGAAAAAGGGCTAAGAGTTCTAAACTTGTAAAGCCCTCTAAGCCTGCCAAGCCAGATAAAGATGCCAACGTAGGCACAATGCATTGGAGAAGCACTTTGCTAAGGCAAGACAACAATCTCAAGTCTCTTGAGGAGCCACTTCGTGAGGTTTTATGCCATGAGGCCCATTGTGACCCTTTGGTCCCACATAATGAAGAAAATCTGGCTAGTGAATTGGGGGAGATTATCCCATCTACTTCTCAAGGGTTTCCATGGTCTGCCTCTAATCAGCCCCTCGTTAGCACTAGATCTAGTTCATCTAGCATGGCTAGCCACTATTCTCAGTCTTCTAGGCTTGTGCCTGAAGCTACCTTTACACCCACGGCAGCAGGCTTCCGTCCTGAGGAGGGTACTGCCTTTGGACAACCAGTTGATTTTCAGTCCTTTTTAATCAAGCCATGTCCCATATGTTTCAAAGTGGTGCTTTGGTTTCCAAGGTTGCTAGATTGGTGGCAGGCGAGGACGCTGTCCTGATCGTACCTGCAATTTGCAACTGCCTGCAGAAAGGTGCTCTGAAAGCCCCAGGGAAGTACATATTGCTTGAATTAAATTACTTTTCTTATTAAAAACAAACAAACAAACAAACATATAGACATATATATATATATATATATATATATATATATATATATATATATTAAGATTTATATTGCTAATATTCAATCATTTCTATAGAATTGATTAGTGTCTATCTACAATTGATTAGTAAATAAATTATGATTCATTGGGGTGATTGATCATGGATGACAGGGAGGAAGTTGCTCTTTCTTCTGATATGGACAGTAGTCCCTCTCCCTCCCCAGTACTTTCCCCTAAACAGCTCAGGGGGAAGAAGTCTAAGACTTCCAGACAGGGGAAGTTCTCCAAACCTGCTACAGCAGATAAGGATGCCCAAAGGAGGCACAAGGCATTAGAACAGCAGTTTGCTAGGGCTAGACAACAGGCCCAGGACCCTGGTCAAGGTCCAGTTCCTGAAGGCTTGAGCCACGAGGTGACCTGTGAGCCCTCGGCCTCTCATAATGTAGGTTGTTGGCCAGTGGTCTGAGGGAGGATGGACCATTGACCTCTCAGGAGGTTCCAATTTCTGCGACTAATCAGTCAAGGCCTAGTGTCGGGTCTCGCTCATCTAGTTTTGCAAGCCATTTGTCTCAAGCTTCTAGGTCAGGTCCTGAAGCTACTTTTCAACCCATCGCAGCCGGCCTCTGTCCTGAGACGGGCCCGGGCTTCCCTCAGCCTGTGGATTTCAGTCCTTTTTTACTCAGGCAATGTCACATATGTTTCAAATGGGGTTGCAGCAAGCCACTGGTGTCTTCCCTGCTCCTACGTGTCCTACTACTTCTGCCTTTTCTATGCATCCCCCTGGTGCACAACATCAACAGCAATCTGTTGCTTGTAGTCTTGTACCTGAATCAGCCCGGGAGGTCGATTTCCTAGATGACTTTGAGATGTCAGAGGATGAGGAAGAGATTCAGGACAAGCCGGCCTTTCCTTCTTTGTTTCCCTCTCTCCTACGCAAGGCAAAAGCTGCCACTAATATGGATTCCACGCCTCTTCAAGGTTTCTCTTCTTCTGCTCCATCAGGCCTCAATAATAACTTGTTCAATCTTCCTCAGCCTGATGAGGACTTTGTTCCCTGTCCGGATCTTTTCTGCCAGGATGTACAAAAGCCTTGGGACCGCCCGCCTCGTTGTCGGGTCCGAATTCATTTGATCGAAAACCCTATGACTTGGCTCCTGCGCTGGATGCTCTCCTGCAGTTGTCTACAATTGATGATCCAGTGGCGAGTCTCACATCGTCTTCCATCCTGGTAGGTGAGGCGGGGGATGGTCTCAAGTTTGAGGACAAACGAGCCGAAATGGGCTTTCGTAAAACACCAAGCGGCGGCTTGGGCCATTCGTGCTGCAACCTCCTGATCATTTTTTATTCGGGCATCGCTGGTGTGGTTGCGTCAATTGAAGGAAGTACCAAAGTACCTCAGGTTTGCGTTTGGAGACCGTCACTTTCAATATCGGGTCATGCCATTCGGCCTGTCATCAGCTCCGAGATCATTTACAGAGTTGTTAGCAGCAGTTGCGGCGTCGCTCAGAGAGGTTCTAGTCCGCCTGGCATGCTACCTCGACGACATTTTGATCCTGTCATCATCGCCCAAGCAGGCGACCCAAGACCGGGAGCTAGTGGTTCACACCATTCAAAATCACGGGTTCTCTTTGAACTTTGCAAATAGCCATCTGTCTCCCACGACTCGCATTCTACATCTCGGAGCAACGATAGATTTGAGTCTTTGTGCGGTCTTCCTATCTCCCGACAGACAAGTCAGCATAAGGAATCTGGTGTCTCAGGTCTTACGCCAGAGGTCGGTCACCTTACTCACTCTCTCCCAACTTCTGGGAAAATCAATATCGTGCATAGACATTGTCCCTTGGGCGCGTTTCCATCTTCGTCGCCTCCAATGGCTTCTGCTCCCTTACCAGAGACAAGGTCGAGCAGAGTCTCTTCTCAAAGTAACAGTTCCGGCTCCAGTTCGCCTTTCCCTGAGGTGGTGGCTGTCTCCGGCCCTCAGCAAGGACTCCCCCTTCCTGGAACCAGATCGGATAGTGTTGGCCACGGACGCAGGCCTCCAAGGCTGGGAGGCTCGCCTCAATCTTCAGTTAGCCCAGGGGGTCTGGTCGTCGACAGAACAGTCGCACAATATAAATTAGCCAGAGCTCAGAGCGGTTCGCCTCGCCCTGCCGCACTTCAAACACCTTGTATATCGCCAGGACATTCTGATTCTAACGGACAATGTGGCCACCAAGGCCCATATCAACAAACAAGGGAGGGCCCGCTCCTGGACACTAATGCAGGGGGCGGAACGTTTTTTGTCATGGGCGGAGCTCCACTTTTCATCGATAAAAGCCGAACACATTTCGGGATCTCTAAAGCGGAAAGCAGATTGGCTCAGCAGAGACAAATAGATCACGCCGAGTGGAGGTTGGACCCCTGCCTGTTCCAGGACCTTTCCAGGAGGTTTGGTCTGCCCTTCGTAAACCTGTTTGCGACAGCTCACAACACCCAATTGCCGAGGTTCCTTTCCCGCTACCCATCTCCAGCGGCGGAGGGTCTGGATGCTCTTCGGAGTCCGTGGCCCCAGGGGCTCCTCTATGCCTTCCCCCCGATTCCAGTCCTCTCCAAAGTCATTCGGAAGGTTATTCAAGAGCGGGCGAATCTTCTGCTGGTAGCGCCATATTGGCCTCGTCGGGAGTGGTTCGCCGACCTCAAGAACCTGTCAGTTGAACCGCCTTGGAGAATTCCACTCAACAAGGTTGTGTTAACTCAAGGGGCCGTCCGTCATCCGGAACCAGAATGGCTTCGATTAGCCGTGTGGCATTTGAGCGCATAAAGCTCTTCTAGGACAATTTGTCTGAAGACGTCATCTCCATTATTCAGGCAGCTCGAAGACCATCAACAATTCGTATTTATAACGCATCATGGGCTACCTTCACGAGATGGTGCGGAGTTCATCACGTGGACCCCACAACTGCGTCTGTTCCGGACATTCTGCGTTTTCTGCATGCGGGGTTCTCCAAGGGCTTGGCTCCTGTGACTCTACACCGACAGGTGGCGGCTCTGGCCACTGTCCTGTCCGGGGAGGCTCGAGTTCCTTTGTCTCAGGATCCCAGAATCTGTTCCTTTCTCCAAGGGGTCTCGAACTTGCGACCGCCGCCGATTCACCGCTACCCCACTTGGGACCTTACCTTGGTGTTGCAGGCCTTGACGGGTCCACCGTTCGAACACATTGCTTCGTCCAGCCTACGCTACTTGTCTTTTAAGATGGCCTTTTGTTGGCAATTACTTCGGCGCGCAGAGTATCCGAAATTGCAGCTTTGTCCATGAGGAGTGATCTCTGCGTCTTCTATCTTGACCGGGTTGTTCTACACCTAGACCCAGCTTTTGTTCCCAAAGTGAACACTCGCTTTCATCGATCCCAAGAACTCGTCTTGCCTAGCTTCTGCCCGAACCCGCGTCATCCTGCTGAGAGGCGATGGCATACTTTGGATGTGCGACGGGCATTGAGAAGATATCTTAAAAGGGCTGCCTCCTTTCGCAGGACTGAGGCTCTGTTGGTGTTCTTCCTTCCCTCCTCCCTGGGTCAGGGGTTTTCTTCGACTGCAGTAGGCAGGTGACCCAAAGCATGTATATCTAAGGCATATGATTAAAGGGAGGCCCCTGTCCCGGGTGGTATACTGACCCATTCTACCCGTAGCACCGCATCATCAGCGGGTGGGCTACCCAGGCTTCAGTAGATGATATCTGCCGGGCGGCCTCATGGTCTTCCCTCTCTTCCTTTGTAAGTCACTATAGGCTGAATAAGTTTGCCTCTGCAGATGCTGCCTTTGGCAGAAGGGTATTACAAGCTGTAATCTCTCCACAAGGCCAGTCTACGGCTTAGTTCCCTCCCTTTTCTCCTCTAACTTGGGTATGTCCCAGTCTGAGGAGTGTCTGAACAGCGAGTAGGAAAATGGTCGTTGCTTACCTGAACGACCCTTTTATACTCGCTGTGAAGACACTCCGTCCCTCCCTTATCTTCGCTGCGTCTGGCCTTGGTGGAGGTCTGCTTTCTTTCCCTCTGTAGCTGTTTGCTTCCTGTGTCACTATCTGGCGGAGCTTCTTCATGGCAGTCCTAATGCTCTTGGACCAAGTTGTCTTCGTGAAAAGTCTGAGGAAGGAGCAGGAAGTGAGGTGGATCCAGCTCCAGAGGGATTTGATTGACACTCAGCTGAGCAAGTAGGAGTGATCGTTACCCAGTCTGAGGAGTGTCTTCACAGCGAGTATAAAAGGGTCGTTCAGGTAAGCAACGACCATTCTCCTCTTCATATTTCCAGCATTTATTATATTTTCAATGTAAGACGGAACTCGCTATATTGCTGTTTTAAGTTTTAAGTTTCAGCTTTAAACACAAGTAGTATATTCCATCATAGTTTTAATTTTCATGCCAAGCAGACAGTGGCAGCTGAGAAGCCATATGTAAGATAGATTTGCTTCTTGTATAAAACTTCGGGGGGGGGGGGGAGTCCTCGTGTTTTTATAACTGTTCCTTGAAATCTGTATTTCTCTTTTTCCGGATAAAATTTAATCTTTTTTCCTTACTGATTTTACATAAACTCTCTTAAATACATGTGGAATTGTACAATGTTCACAAACTTTCCAACACTAAGAGAAGCTTAAATAGCATCTGTTTAAAAACCTTGTTACTAAAATATCTCGAGCATTCATTAAAATATTACGCCAGTCTCATTAAAATTGAATTATTCTCATTTTATTGAATTCCTTTGAGATATATAAACAGAAATGATTAGAATAAACAAGGGAATGAACAGTAGTGGTTAAAATGATGGCTCCATTATTTTTTTAAAAAAGGAAATGAGTGGTTTAATTCTCAGTTTTTATTCATGAAGGACACAGCTCAGTGTTTCACCATATTTTTCCACTCATCTAAAGATCACTAGTTCCATACTTCTTTGCAAACCAAAAGTATTTCGATTTATGTTAAGGATGAAGTTCTTTCAGTTCATAAAAGAAACAGGATCAATAAATATTGTGTTAAAATTACCATTTTATGCTATAGAATTGCATGCCTGATATGTGTTGTTAAATTCAATTTAAATCCATGGGACTAGTTTTGCAGTCTCTCATCTGAAACTGAAAACTATGGCAACTTGTCATCTGAAAAGGCCTTATACCTGAATAACAAAGTTATTTTGCTTAGAGTGTAACATTTTTTATACAGGTAGTCCTCGATTTACAACACTTCATTTAGTGACCGTTCAAAGTTACAACGGCACTGAAAAATGTGATTTCCGACTTTTTCACAATTACAAACTGTGATCATGTAGTCAAAATGATCATGTGGTCAAAATTCAGATGCTTGGCAACTGGTTCATATTTATGACCTTGCTACATCCCAAGGTTATGTGATCACCTTTTGTGACCTTCTGATAAGCAAAGTCAATGGGAAAGCCAGGTTCACTTAGCAACCGGTTTACTATCTTATCAACTGCAGTGATTCACTTAACAACTGTGGCAAGAAAGGTCATAAAAGACCAAAACTCATTTAACAAAAGTCTTACTTAACAACAAAAAAATTCAGTTGTAGTCGTAAGTCGATAGCTACCTGTATCTGTCTGCCTGTTTATATAGATGATCTATAGAGTCTGCCATCTAAAACTAACTTTGGGTAGCATACAACCAGGGGTGAAATCTAAAAATTTTATGTACTGGTTCTGTGGGTGTGGCCTATTTTATGGGTGTGGCTTGGTGGTCAGGTAACCGGGTGGGCATGGCCAACTCGATGTCACGTCTTTGCCCTTTTTTTACCTACAAAAAGAAAATATACCAATTATTGCAATTAATACTTAAATAAGAATAAACAAAGTACACAAAACAATAAGAGGTACGCAAATACTTACATAAGAACAATAAAAGTGTTGTCTTCAACATCACTTCTTGCACCAATGATGATAATGACCTACAAAAAAAAGATATACCACGATATACAAATTTAACCATTTAATACTTAAATAAAAATAAAAGAAGTACACAAAACAATAGAAAAACAATAAAAGAGGTACACAAATACTTACATAAAACTGTTAGTTGTCTTTAGCTATAAGATGTTTCCACATAGCTATATCAGTGGCACTCTCCTCACTTCCACTTTTCTTAAACTTGATGCCAGGATCATTGTCTGAGTGTTCTCTGAACTACCTTTTCACTGCAGAAATAGGGTTCTATTTTGGAAGAGGTAGGCCAGTTATGGTGATGATCATGAGGTTGGTTAAATTGGAAACGGTTAGGCAACTTCTGCTCTCTGAACATATGAAATTCATTTTCGAAAAACCCCTTTCCACTTCTGCAGAACTTGCTGCAATTGTTCTGACAATATCTTTTGCTTTTTTAATACTGTCAGGAATTGCATACCTCTTAGAGTCTTTTAACACATTCTCCACAAAATCTCTATAGTTGATGTTAATGTTGTAACTGAAAATGTCACAAAATGTGCGTAACTGTTTTTCTGCTACTGTCCATGGAACAACTATTTCCTCAAAGTTCCAGTACTCTGGCACCAAAAAATGTAGAAACTGTAGTTTATTTGTGGTGTCTTGCAATTGGCTACCACTTTTTAAATGTTCACAGTCAATCAGTTTCTGCAAATTTTTTATGATGCTTCCTAAAAGTCTTTCCCTATGAAGTCCAACAAATTGATGATTTTCTATGAAGTTTATATTTCTGAAGGTTTCTGAAGTAATTAGTCCATCAACTTTTCTTATGTATGGGCCTTTCCCTTTGTAATCAGTTCAAATGCTTTTATTGATCTTCTAACCAGTTTTTCAGCCTCTGTTATGTCCATATTGCGTGCTTGAAGTGCAGTTTAAAGAAGTGAGATTTCTTCCAGAATATCAATCATCAACACCAAATCATTTAAGGAACATTTATTTTCCAGACAGGCAGCCATACCTGAGTATTTTGCATTCGCATGAAAATATTGATGTAGCACTGGATAAGCACACCACATAGCTATGGTTGGCCTTAAACTACAGGCAGCCCATCTTGGCCCAAAAACTCAACCAATCCTTATGATGTTTATGTCAAGTTCTTTGGATATTTCGTCAAGCACAATTCGGTTCTTATTGGATTGCTGAAAAATGGAGTATATCTTATCAATAAATAATTTAAAATGATTTACTTGCTTTATTTCTTTTATGGGATCATCTAAAACAAGTTGGAGGCGATGGTTCAAGCAGTGCCATATGATGATGTTTGGAAACTCTCTTGCTATTCTGGTGCTCACTCCAGATTTTCTCCCAAGCATAACGCTGACACCATCAGAGCAGAACGCTATTAAATTATTTGTAGGTAGTCTTGGGTAAATCCAACCTTATGTAAACTTTCAAAACCTGCAGAACATATTGGTTCTGCATCTTGTTTCTTTAGTTCAACAAGCTCGACAAAAATTGTTGGTGGGTCCTCTGAGTCCTCAACTTTTATGACTACTTTTAAAACTATCAAAACTGGTTTGCAGGATACTGTTGATGCTTCATTGATGATCAGACATATTTTTAGATTATATGTAATGATGCTGGTAAACATTTGGCTTTTAATTTCGTTTCCAATGCACTCAACCTTTTTCACAACCATTGGCCTTAAATGCAATCCTACTCTCAGATCTACTCCATTTTCAGTTTGTAATTCTATCGATTACTCTATGCTTGAAATTGGTCTGCAATTGGTTTTGCCAGGCTGTAAACAGTTTTGAACATTTTAGAAGTGGTGCCATATTGCCTTTCAGAAATCTTGCCCATTGTTTTTGTCATGGCTTCGCACAAATGGTGTGCGATTTCGATATGAAATGTTCTGTCATTTTCTTCCTTGGAGACGCCTGCTGCACTTCCTTTTCCCAGCCACCTCAATATTGAAAAGCTTCCACTCTTTGGACACATGAATACCACTTTCTGTTGCAAAGTCATGATTCGCACAGTAATTGCAACCTAGTTTCTTGTTTGAAACTTCCAACCCGTCATACTTCTCTTGAAGTTGCTGTACTGTTGCATGGGCCAGCAGTCTGGAAGAATGCTTTCAATTTTTGAGTTGCTTTCAATACTTGACTTGTTGCTTTCTCTGGTTTCAAGTGGTGGAAGTAGTGGTGCTTGTGATGCTTGTGATGGTTTTGGATCATCTACAGTTGTTGTGCAAGTTTTGGTTTCTTGGCCAAGAAACAGTCTGTTGCCTTTTCATCCTTTCTGTTAAAGGCAGCTGCTACTGCAAAAGGGAAAAAAAGGAGCTTGGTTAGCTGAGGACATACAATGTAAAAGCACTCAAAAATCCCAAAAACCCACTTTCACACTTTACACACTCACAACACAAAACAACACAAGTGACACACACAATGCAAAAGCAGCAGCACTTCATCCAAAATGGCCCCTGCAACAAGCAGAAACCTCACAGAGCCACAAAAAGCTCAAAAACCAACTTTCACACTTTTTTCACACTAAATGTCACATACAGTTTTGTGAGATTTTGTGTGTTGTGTAGTTAGAGTGACACTAGAGTACTGTAGTTAGAGTGTTACTACAGTAACACACAAAATCTCAAAAAGCTGCACAAATATTTTATTTATTTATTTTATTTATATTTTTAGATAAAAGCAGCCAAATTTAAAACTTCCTAAATTTTAAATGGCTATGTCTTTAAAAAAAACCCTAAAAAACCCTCCACTTAACTATTTTTTAAAGCCCTCCCCCCAAAAAAACACCAGTTACTTCCCAATTAAAGGCACAAGGCAGGCAGGCAGATTCAGTTGCTAACCAATGAGATTGATTGCAGGCAGGCAGATTCAGTTGCTAGCTGATGAAATTGATTGCAGGGATTGCAGCAGGCGAAGCAAGGCAGGTGTTGCAACCAACAAAAAGGGGAATTTATATAGGCTGGGGGTGGGGTGGGTGGGCTGGAAGCACCGAGTGGCAGGAAAAGCGAGCAAGCTGGAAAGAAGCAGCAAGCGGATGACCGGCGACTGGGCGATTGGCTGGACATGGGGGGGGGGGCAGGGAACCAATGCAATCATCGCTACTGATTCAGCTGAACCGGTCTGAAACGGTAGCATTTCATCCCAACATGACAACATGACTAAAACAGTGAATAAATACAGAACACCAATTATTTATATCATTATGAAAAAACATTTAAAAACTAAAAACAAAACAAAACAAAAAATAAACATCAAAGGATGTTAATAATAATAGAAACACTTCACAAACGTCTCCATTTCTCGGCGTTCCCAGTATTAAGGTATCTTCAGAAGCTTAGAACTGATGAAAGCAACTTCACCAATGGGTAAAAAAATGAAGCAAAATTTTTAGGGTAATCATGAATGTTGTATAATATTAAATCTCCATGAATTAATGATGGTGGTGTATCTATTAATTACATCTATGAAATGATATTTTTATTAATACTTTGGAATAGTTATAATGTTGGTGTTTATAGATAGAGATAGATAGATAGATAGATAGATAGATAGATAGATAGATATAGATATAGATATAGATATAGATATATAAATGGCAGTACATTTTTATGAAGCTTCTTACTATCATCAAGAATTTTCCATTACAGAACTGACAGATCTTTTCAAATTTTGAAAATGAATAGTATACTTCACTACAAAATGGTTCCATGCAAATGTGGAATTCCAAAAAAGTTGGCATTCAGACAAATCAGCCATTATTAGACACATAGAAATAAACAATATTTACACACCATTCAAAAGAGACAATAAAAAGGTTAACAAAGAAACAAAAAAAAAAATCTGCAGCAGCCAATACTCAGATAAGCAGGAATTAACCGCAAACAAATATTCAAGCAGAAAGCAATACCCTAATCAAGGAGAGAACTACATGCTCAACAACACAGGCAGGGCAAACTACTGTAAATAATCAGGGATCAATATCCACATTCATTTGCACTGATTGTTATTTAGTTGGATTTAAAAAAAAGTCTGCAGGCAAATAAACAAGCTCATAGACCACCAAGGACTCCACAGTTCACCCCTAAGCCACATATATTCTCTTCTATTGGAATTTAAAAAGTGTTGATGAATTCCTGATATAAAGTGCCAGTAAAAAAAGGCCAGACTCTTTAAAGGGTACATAAATAGACCAATAGTTTTCAGTAATTAGCTTGAGAGAGAGGAGGAGATAAGTCTTTTAGTGCTATTAAATGATTCTAGCTTTTCAAGAATTTTGCAATCAATATATATTTTAATAGGAACAACAGATAAAACAGATCAGTTTAAGCGTCAATGAAATACATTTACAGAATGTATTGCCTGCTTGTCCTCCTGTTATTTTAAATTGTAAGCTCTTTCTTAAAGCATCACAAAGAGAATTCATTATTTTGTTCACTTATGTAATTTCTAAGCTGGCTTTATTCCAGTTTATAGATAAAACAATAATGTACCAGGCTGAGTAACCATTTTAAGGAGGTGCTTTAGCTTGTGAAAAAAACAGAGGTGTGTGTAGGAAATTGTCAAAAAAGACAAATATGGTGGAATACAGCGGTGCAATCAAAGCTCTGCCAAGACACACATAAAAAAACCTTCAATTGTATTATCTTGAGTCCCAAGAAAGGTGTGCTTGGGTGCAACAGCGGGGTGCGTAGTTGGTTTGGGGAGGTGCTACAGAACATGTGAACTAATGATGGCTGTGGATTGGTCAGCAGGGACTGCATATTGACATTACAGAGTATTGTGGGCTGGAGGAGGCTATGGGCTGTCAGTGGTCATGGCCAGGTGGGAGAAACATGTTCTGACCTAGGCTTCCTTAGAAATTAAACAGCACAAACTTAGTCCCGGCAAACCTCTTTAATTCATATGGCTGTAAATTACTTTCATTTGCAGTCCATAAGGCTTGATAAACAGTCTTTCAGAGGAAGGTTATCAACACTCACCTAGTTCACCTGGAACGCTGCCAAAGAGCTAATTTCCAGATGCAGGGCAAGGCCAAACCTGGTACAGAGTCACAAACAGAATTTTCAAATCTTGAATCGGTCGGATGAACTAATTGCTTCCTACAAAAGCTTGCGTCTTATGTCTTATGGGAGGGCCAATCATCTCCAAGCCTTACTCCCAAGTCGACCTGTTTTCTTAATTGTTCCTGTCTCCTAGCAGCTCTGCTCATGCACATACTGGGAACACACTCACACTGTTCTTCTGCCTCGCTGATGTTAGACTCTGGAGACTCTGGAGGCAGCAAAGAACTACCAGATGGCCTTGGTCCCCTCTCTGCCTCTGACTCAGAGCCATCGTCCGAGCCTTCCCTAGACTCCAGGACCGGCCCACATTTCTCCCCAATCTCCTCACTGTCCAAATGTGCTGCCAGCTCTGCTTGCTGCTAGTGGACCACAACAAAACATGGGTTTGTGGGAGTTGCTACAGGGTGCTCTCTGAGATCTCAAACTTTAAAGTGGGAACTACTTGGAGGGCGAAAAGCATTGAAAATGACATACAGAAGAGACCTTTGAGACCTTCCCTGTCAGTTTTCCCATTGATTTTGCTTGTGGGAAGCTGGCAGAGAAAGTCACAAATGCCAATATCGTGACCATTGGACACTGTGACCATTGTAAGTGAAAGCTAGTTGCCAAGTTGCTGAATCACAATCACATAGTGACAGAGATGCTGCAATAAATTGAACTTTTATTGCCTTGGAACAAGGAACAAGGAACTAGTTGTACTTGGAATTTGAAATTGAAATTGAAATGGTCAACAAATGAGTAGTAATAACCCAAATACTATTTTATAATATTCATTTCAATATTTGGTAGCATTTTTCTTAGGGATTATTTTGTTTTATACATTATTCTCTAAAATATAAATATTTTGCTATGCTAAAACATGGATATCAATTTCCCTGTTATGTGCATCTTTCTATGTAATTTTTCTGACCAGAAAACTGCATGTTAAAATTAACTAAAGACTAACTGCATTCCAAAATATAGTCATTTTTATTAAAATGTGAGTAAATCAAACTTTTATCCCTTCTTTGATATCAAGACATTGATTATAGTTCTGTGTGTGTTCGGTAAGTTTTACTTTTTAATTCATATCTCTTGACCACTTTGAGTCTATCCAATTATAAAAGTATAGACTTTGTATTATAAAGAGCTGTCTCTTTATAGAGATAATTTTGATTATGCAAAACAATATTACTTTAAAGCAAGAAAAAGAAATTATACTTTTTAAAATGCCTTTTTCATGTTTAATCAAGATTGTTATTAAGTAATCAAAGTTGAAAACATGCAACTTGTTCCAAAAGTCAAAAAGAATATGATCAACTTCTGATAGTTCAAAATGATATGTGGGATATGAAAAAAATTAAGCTTAAAAATAAATATTTTAATTATTAAAATATTTGTGTTTTCATGATATACAAGTCATTATAAATTCAATCTCTTTGATAGCTTTTTCTTTTACATTTCACCAAATAATGATGTGGCTATTTTTAATCTGTTGGAGAAAGTTTAGTTCATATTTTTTTAACTTGCTGGTGTGTTCCAAGTAAATATTTTCAGTTGCCAGATTTGAATTCCCACAATGATATCACCACTGTACTTAAGACTTTAAAATCTCCTGCAGGAAAGAGGGCAGCTAGATTATGCTACAGGTGGTCTATCTCAAGATGAGTTCAGCTTTTAGTAACCTCATGGACATATCTTTATAGATTTCGTGGGCTTGCCTTCTTTTATTTTTTTACCTCCCAGTCTTACTTATATGCCTGATATTTCCTGGAGAGATCCTATGAAAATATTAACCAATCCAATATATTTAGCTTCTAAAGACAAGATTGTTTTAGGGGCACCAAGTTAATTCATTACTTAAATCAGGTCACTATGTTGTATCTCCATCATGTCTCACATCCAGTAGAGTTGTGTTGTATGGCAAATGTATTTCATTCCAGGAAATATATACATAGATTGAATCCTTATAGAAATTTCAGGTGGGGGAAATGAGAATATCTTACTTTTACTCCAAACATACTTCCAAAAGAATTTATTTCATATTTTATTTATTTATTTATTTATTTTTCATATTTGTATATCGCCCTACTCCCGAAGGACTCAGGGCGGTATACAAATATGAAATATTTTGCCTCTATATTCCAAAATGAAGAGCATCGCAACTGTATTTATTGATGATTACTTACTTAACTTAGTCAGGGGGAAATATGTGGTATAACCATGGATTAGATTTCATTAAAAGAATAAACATAACAAAATGACACCGACTATAATAGCCTCAGAAATGAAACAGAAGAAGAGCTGTCTTTCATAGCAGTAAATTTTAAAAAATATATTTAATCCACTTAACCTCTGATAATCAGTTAAAAGAGGATTTAATATGTCTATTACTTTAATTAAAGTCTCTCTGCTATAAATTTCAGTTTGGCACTTCAGTTATGCGAGCAATTGTAGGTAAGTAAAGAAGTTCGGAATCTTGTCCTGGAAGAATAAGGTCAATCTGCTTTGTGAACAAAAAGAATGTTCTGTCTTCAAACTGCAACTAATATAGTTATAGTGTGCCTGAGTTCTTTAAAAAAGAAATCTTCCTTTGATATTTACAGTTTAATAGAATTTTTTTAAAAAAAGTCAAATGCAAACATTACAATATAACTTAGTTATATTTTAAAAACAGTGTCTGCTAAGCAAGGTTATCTAAAAAATTTGCACAGTAGCATCAGAGGTGGTATTCAACAGGTTCTGACCATTTCTGGAGAACTGGTAGCGGAAATTTTTAGTAGTTTGGAGAAACAGTAAATACACCTCTGACTGGCCCCGCCTCCATCTATTCTCTGCCTCCCAGTCCCAGCTGATTGGAAGGAAATGGGGATTTTGCAGTAATCTTCCTGTGGAGTGGGGAGGGAATAGAGATTTTACAGTATCCTTCCTCTGCCACGCCCACCAAGCCACACCCACCAATCCATGCCATGCCCATCAAGCCACGCCCACAGAACCAGTTGTAAAAATGTTTGAATCCCACCATTGGGTAACGTATGTTTATTACTGAGCATAGCTCAAACGCTCTCTTTAAAGGCTGTTTCTTGCCTTTAAGATGTCAATACTATTACCAGAAGCCTAAATAATCTTTTTTCATATAAATTGTGGGATTGGTATATTTTAACAATTTCACTGATCCTTCACCACAATCTCAGCTTTCCTCATAATTAGGGTGTCAGAATGGAAGGAGAAAAGTTTCTCTTTGGCTTTTTAACTTCCTGACATCTCTATCACTAAGTGAATATTGGGATAATGAGTACAATGATCCTGACAGCAGTAAAACATTTGGAGCAGTTTGTTTCTTCATTCGTTTTGTTTTGATTTAGGGAAAGACAATTTTCTGTTTTGAGGAACTACCAATTCTTACATAGGTTTACTTAGTTTCTACTTCTAGAGAGTTTTAATTAAAATACTCTTTTCATGTTTCCAGATACTTTTTAAACTGGTGGTTTCTAAAGGAGTTAGAGGACACATACTATATGTTAGACTTCCCAAATACAGTACCCAATCTTGATCAACAATCTTGATCAACAATGTCTGCTTGTTGAATTTTATTTAATTTGCTAAAATCAAGCAATATTTAATATATCACATTAAAATAAATGTTACATATTTCAATATCTACATTACATAACTTTCAGGAAAGACCATTGTATTTTACCGTATTTTCCAGCATATAAGACGACTGGGTGTATAAGACGACCCCCGACTTTTCCTGTTAAAAGATAGGGTTTGGGCTATACTCACCGTATAAGACTACCCCTCTTCCAACGCACACCAAATAAAAATTAAAAAACATCAACTGGCTCACCCACAATGTAAAAGCAACTGTGCTAGACCCAAAATAGCCCCTGCAACAAGCAGGAACCTCACACAGCCACAAAAAGCCCAAAAAAACCAACTTTCACACTTTACACACACAACACAACACAACTGGCTCACCCACAATGTAAAGGCAGCTGTGCTAGACCCAAATGGCCCCTGCAACAAGCAGGAACCTCACACAGCCACAAAAAGCCCAAAAACCCAACTTTCACACTTTACACACACAAAATTACACATACAGCTTTGTGAGATTTTGTGTATTTGTGTAGTTAGAGTGAAACACTACAGAAACACACTAAATCTCAGAAAGCTGCACAAATATTATTTTATTTTATTTTATTTTTATTTTTGTATGAAAGCTAAATTTAAAACTTCCTAAACTTTAAATGGCTAGGTCTAAAAAAGAACAACTAAAAAAAACCCCAATTAACTATTTTTTTTAAAGATCCCAAAGGGGGAAAAAACTTACCCAATAGAACAGGGGTCTCCAACCTTGGCAACTTTAAGACTTGTAGACTTCAACTCCCAGAATTCCTCAGCCAGATTTGTTTTGCTGGCTGAGGAATTCTGGTAGTTGAAGTTCACAACTCCCTGCCTGCTTGATTGCAGGCAGGGAGTTGCTTGCTGATGGAATGGATTCAGGCAAGCAAAGCAAGGCAAGCATTGCAACTAGCAGCTAAGGTAAGCAAGCTGGAGGGGGGAAACTTTTTTCCTTTTACATGGCTCTGGCGATCCCAACTGAGTTGCCTGCTTAGCAGATTGTCAGAGCTTGGATCGCCAGAGCCATGTAAAAGAAAAAAGTTTTCCTTTTACATGGCTCTGGCGATCCCAGCTGAGTTGCCTCATTAGCAGATCGTCAGAGCTTGGATCTCCAGAGCCATTTAAGGCTTGTCAGAGCCTTTCGGACTGGTCTGCCTGGTTACAGGAAAACGACACCCGGCGTATAAGACGATCCCCGACTTTTGAGAAGATTTTCATGTGTTAAAAAGTCGTCTTATATGCCGGAAAATATGGTATTTTTATCTGTTTATATAAAATATATACATTGTCCATGGCGTTGTGATAGGTTTGACACGACTTCGCAACTAAAAACAACAACATAAAAATATAGCTAAATTATTTTTGTGAAGATTAAGCCAGAGGAGCTTCAGAATTTGGTTAGTCCAGAACTTAACACATAGCTGACAGTTGTTTATATACTTATCAGAGGAATTGCTTAAACAAGCCAAGGTTTTAAATTGCTGAACAGATAAACTACTTTTGAAATTAATCAGTGGCTTGCTTCTTTGGCAGTGAGGGATGCATGCCAGAATTGATTGATTAATGAAAACTGTTTTCAGCAGCTGGGATTGAGTAGATGTCACCATTTCTAGATAAATGATTGAAATGAGGATGACAGTTTTGGCTTGTTTGTAAAAGTTTGTAAAAGTTACCAGTATACATCAAAATTCAGCAAGCTTCTATTCTAATTACATGCAACTGGGAATAATATGATTGCAAATATTATTCATAGGACAAATAATAGAGATAAAATTAAAATGTAGATACTGTTATCTTTAAAGCTATTTTGGAATTTATAAAATAAGAATTTTATTGTTGTCTCTTTTTCTTTTCTTTTTACTACAGTTTTCATATGCGACAATAGGAGAAAAAAATGGTTGTTTTGGTGATAAGAATATTCTCATATAAATATTTATATATAAAATGTTTATTTGAAAAAAATTAAATAGCGCCCCTTGAAATTTGAACAAGAAGTTTTATTTTAAGCATAAGTCAGCCTTTGGCCATCTGTCCATATTCTGGTAACCTGACATAGTACAAAAGAAGGAGGGAGGGAAAAGAAGGGAGGGAGGGAGGGAGGGAGGGAGGGAGGAAGGAAGGAAGGAAGGAAGGAAGGAAGGAAGGAAGGAAGGAAGGAAGGAAGGAAGGAAGGATGGATGGATCATTTACTGTAATAGGAGACATATTGGTGTTTTACGAAAGGAAGTGATAACATCCATTTTATTGTTGTTCTTTTTATCTTGTGCTGGTCCAGCAAGTTGAACCCTTTTCATGTGTTTGTCTTAGTTCTTAGCCTGCCTCTTGAGTAAATGGAGTGCACATTCACTCACACCACCCTTTCCAGGCCTGGTTCAGAATGGCTTAAGGCCATCATATCTTATATTCCTCTATCCAAAATGAAATTATTCATCAGAGTATTAGAGAGAGTACTGACATATTGCTACGATAGATGGCAGATAAATAGATTTGCCTTACTTGCATAGGATAATGTAAGCATTCTTGTGGCAAAACTAGGTTTGGTTGTGCTTAGGGAATCCTGGCCAGTTACACTAAAACTGTCCTTACTTTTAGCAGGCAATGTTGGATATTACATGCATAACGCTAGGAAGAGTAACCTGTCCTCACTTCTTCTTTGTTAAAAAGCAATATGTGATAAGTCCTAATTAACAAAAGCCATGAGGGGTTGCAGAGGTCAGCACATATGGTCCATTTAGAAAATGATAGCTATAAAAGAGGGCTACAGTTGGATGTAGATGGCCACATGGAATGTAAAAAGAGTAAATGTCTAAAGAAAACTTAATGAATGAAAGGAGATAATGAAAAAGATATGTTCTGTATCTGTGAAACTAAAACCAGAAAGAGCCTGGATAGCTCAACAGACTAAAAGCCTGTTATTAACATTCAGCTGTCTGCAATTATTGCAAGTTCGAATCTCCCCAGGCTCAAGGTTGACTCAGCCTTCCATCCTTTCTAAGGTAGGTAAATTGAGATCCCAGTTTGTGGGAGCAATAAACTGACTTTGTATAAAATATACAAAAGTATGAAGACTATTGCTTAACGCATTGTAAGCCACCCTGAGTTTCCGGAGAAGGGCGGCATATAAATCTAATAAAAAAAAAAAAAAAAGAAAAATAAATTTGAATGGAGGTGATTTTATTTTGTTGAATTAAATTTGTAAATATATGCAAATTCATGTACATTGATTTAAATTAATACTTGTAAGTTGAATTACTGATGAAAGACAATATGGAAACTGCTAGTAATACAGTAACTGTTTTTATTCATGGAGTCCAATGAAAGTTATTGCCATTGTGTTGATGAAATATTTAAAAAAACAGTTGGCAGGAAGATCAAAGGAAATAAATTGTGGATATAAAATTCATTTAAAAGTATGTTTGCTGCAAAAAATGCATGTTAGAAATTCATCAAAATCAAACCAATTTGCTTAGCTGAATTTGAACACACCTGTAAGAAAGTGATGTATTATGTTGATTATTAAAACCTTTACCTAAATTTGTGAAATTATACTTGTATTAAGTCAAATACTTTACCAAGAAGTTTCCAACACCTACAAAGAACAATTTCAACTTTTTCGGTATCCTCAGAAAAATAACAAGTTTAGTCAATAAGAACATATTAGTGTTCCATACTAGTGTTCGAGATATAGACAATTACAATGTAGATTAAAATATTTTAAAGCTTGTACAGAAAAGATTGAAAAAATGTATTTTTTCATCGTGTGATTCTGGGAATAATGCTTTTGGTGGTTCCACATGGACATTTTAAACCTGTCCACACATTAATTCAATGACTTAAGTTTTATGAAAGTAGTAAAATAAACAATGTTCCTTGTTAAAGTTACTGTATGTCTATATTACACTAGTAAACGTTTTAAGTTTCCTAAATTTAAAGATATAGAGCATATTTGTTAATCGTTGTCAAGGTTTAAAGTTAGCGCTACATGCAATCGCAGTGTAGCGCCTTTTATATACACAGCAATAAATCAAGTGGCAATTAAACAGTTAACATCACCCCTCCTTCCCCTAGCTGGCCTGTAGGAGGAGCGCAATAAATCAATCGGCAATCAAAGAGTTAACATCACCCCTTCTTCCCCTAGCTGGCCTGTAGGAGGAGCACAATAAATCAATTGGCAATCAAACAGTCAACATCATCCCTCCTTCCCCTACCTGGCCTGTAGGAGGAGCGCGCCTCTGTTACATCACAAGGCAGCGTCATCTGCAAACTCCATGCCCCCCTATCTCCGATGAAAGAGTTTGCTTCGTTTTGTGCGCGAGTGGTAAAGACTTCTCAAACAGCTGATGACACGCCCCCGGAGAGTCCAGCAGCTTGCCCCCTCCTCGTCGTCCTCCCCAATGATGGCGAGATCCAACCGAGGCTCAACAGGCGGCTCCTCTCTACCAGGAGTCCACCTGCAGGAAACAAAATAAAGATGTTAGTATAGCAACCATTCTACCCACTGGGACCTGGTTTATTTGGATATTTACGATGATACCAACGGAGCAACCGGTCGGCATGAATGTCTGGAGCTGCCACCCAAGATGCTTGTGCTAGTGGTTAACTCTTCCACCGTACTAAGTACTGTAACCTGCCTCTACGTAGACATGAATCCAATACTTTATCTATCTCATATTGATCTGAATGACTCGATCCCGGGGAAACAGGCTGATGTGTGGGCCTTTCCTCTTTGACAGGTTTAAGGAGGCTGCTATGAAAAACAGGATGTATTTTTCCTAACAGTGAAGGTAGCTTAAGCATGACAGTGACAGGGTTGATCACACGTGTTATAGGCAAAGGACCTATGTATTTGGGACCTAGTTTCCTACTAGGTAATCATAATTTCAAGTATTTTGTAGATAGATACACGTGATCCCCTACAGAAAACGGTTTTGGGTCGGCTCTTTTTTTTTATTGAAAAGTTTTTTCAAATACAAGTTTTTCCCCCTTTCCCCCCCACCTCCTCACCCTCCTCCCTAACCCCCCCTCACCCTCCCCTCCCCCCATGGCTTCTTCAAAACAAAATCATTAATTCAAGTTAAACAATATTACCATCTTTTTACACCACCCCCACATACTAATCATTTCTTTCTAACATTGTTATTATATCCCCCTTAAGTTGTACATTTCAAAGCAATCTTCAGCTATAAAATTTTATAATAATTCCTAATTTGGCATTTATTCAACTCATAATCTACCCATTTCCTCCACCCCCATACATATATCCCTTAATTCAAATATTTTACATATATTTATATCTAAACATAACATCCCTTTTACTAAGCTAAACAATCAGTACCCTGACCTATCTCCATCCAATTTGCTACGGGTCGGCGCTTTTTTTATCGACATAAAGTTTGTATTCATTTGCTGCTTTTTGAAGCGCCGTTTTTACCGCTGGCCACGTTTGTCAGATCTTGTCAGCCCAACCGGAATGCGTAGATACACCTGTAGCTGGAGGTTCTACCTCAGGTATGGCAGGGAATTCTCTTCCATAGATGATTTGGAAAGGAGAAAATCCCGTGCTACGGTGGCTGATATTGTTGTACGCGACTTCAGCGAACGGGAGTAAGGCAGACCAATCAGTTTGCTGATACGAAACGTAGCAACATAGATATCGTTCCACAGCGGCATTAGCCCGTTCGACTGCACCATTTGTACTGGGATGGAAGGCTGAACTTAATCCTTGAGCAGACCCTATCCTATGAATGAAAGACCTCCAAAACTGGGCGGTGAACTGGACACCCCGATCTGATATAATACGCTTCGGGACCCCGTGAAGGCGGTAGATATGTTGTATAAACATGTCTGTCAATCGTCGGGCAGATGGTAAACCCCGACAGGGTATAAAATGCGCCTGCTTTGAAAATAGGTCTACTACTATCCAAATAATAGTATGTCCATTGCTGGGCGGAAGGTCCACTATAAAATCCATCGCCACCTCCTCCCACGGACGACTAGGATCAGCCACCGATTGTAATCGACCGAGTGGTTTCCCTGACCATGGTTTTGCTGCCGCGCATGTTGGGCAAGTTTTTATGTAACATTCAATTTCACCACGCTTTCATGGCCACCAAAATTAACGTCTAATCAGGTGAAGTGTTTTAAGGAAACCATAGTGACCTGCTGGTTTGGCATCATGGCACCGTCTTAAAACTGTAGCTCGAAGCGGTTCTGGAATGTATAAACGATCCCCATTCCACCCTAATCCATCTCATAGGATTACTGACGTTTGGTTTTGATTTACCCACGTATCCTGGCTGATAGCTATCCGAAGATTCGTTAAGAAGGACACTTCTTTCCGTAACACCGCCGCAACTGCATGCCCACTCTCAATAGGTGGTATAAGAGATTCCCCTACTTCCTCACGCTTACTGTTATATTGTGGCATACGAGAAAGTGCATCGGCGAGGAAGTTCTTTCTTGCTGGCACATATTTGAATCTGAAATTGAATCTTCAAAAATATTGTGCCCAGCGTAGTTGCTTTGGGGACAGACGTCTAGGCATTTGTAATGCCTCTAAATTTTTATGGTCTGTCCATACCTCAAACGGGATAGTAGCCCCTTCCAGGATGTGACGCCACGGAAGTAGAGCCCAACGGACAGCGAAGGCCTCCTTTTCCCAGATCGCCCACCCTCGCTCTGTGGTGTTTAATTTGCGTGAGGTATAAGCACAAGGGTGTATCCTATCCTGTTCATCTTTTTGCAGCAACACAGCTCCCACAGCAACGTCACTAGCATCGGCTTGAACGATGAATTCACGAGACAGATCAGGGTGTTTAAGTACTGGTTCTCTGGTGAAAAGATATTTCAACTGTTCAAACGCACTTTGACATTGAGCTGTCCATTGCAATAACTGGTTTGGTCTTGGTTTTATCACAGGGGATTTAGTGCGTAACAGGTCTGTTAATGGTAGTGCTATAGGGCAAATGCGGGGATGAATTGGTGATAGAAATTCGCGAAACCAAGGAAACTTTGGAGTTGTTTCCTGGTTTTCGGCGCTTGCCACTCAACTATAGCTTGGACTTTACGTGGATCCATTTCTATCCCATCGCTTGAGATCCTGTACCCGAGGTAATCTATTTTTGATTTATGGAACTCACATTTCGAAAGTTTTATAAACACAACGTTTTCTTCCAAGGTGCGCGTATATATTAGAATGTCGTCTAAATAAACAAGAACTCCTCTATACAAATGTTCATGCAAAACTTCGTTGATAAGCTGCATGAACACCGCTGGAGCGCCTTGAAGTCCAAACGGCATAACTCTATATTGGTAGCTACCAAGAGGGCAGTTGAAAGTGGTCTTCCATTCATCGCCCTGTTTGATACGTACTCGGTAGTATGCTTCCCGTAAATTGAGTTTTGTAAATACCTGTCCTGTAGATAGCGCAGCTAACAAATCCTTCATAAGTGGAAGGGGATATAGATGTTCTATACATACTCCATTCAAACTCGGAAGTCAACACATAACCGAACCCTACCGTCCTTCTTCTCCCTGAAGAAGACTGGGGCAGCCATCCTAGATCTACTAGGGACGATGAAACCTCTAGCTAAATTTTTGTCGATATATTGTCGTAACTCGGATAATTCTTGTTGGGTCATGGAATACATTCGAGGTTTCGGTAACTTAGCCCCAGGCACCAACTCGATAGCGCAATCCGTAGTCCAATGGGGGGGTAATACTTCGCATTCCTCTTCACTAAATACGGCTGAAAGGTCTTGGTAAACAATAGGAAAGTCCGGTGTAAGCAACACCTCTGTGGAGGCACAGCTATTGTCCTGTCCCTCACTCGATTATCCCACTGAAGAAGCAGGGGACGGGACAGTAGGTCCCAAAGGGATTCTAAGCTTACGATAACCCCCCTCCCACCAGATGGGAGGTTGCCATTTATCTAACCATGTGAGACCCAGAATAACTGGCTCTATCATTTTTTCAACCACAATAAACTAGATGGACTCTTGATGTTCACCTATCGCCAACAACACTTGTTCAGTTACATGGTTAGCAGGCGTCCCCCCCCCCAATAACGACCCATCCATCTGTTCGAACTTCACAGGAACTTTTAACTTTTTTATCTGTAGGCCCAGAGCATCCACCACACTTCTCCGCACCAGACAACGGGTACATCCAGTGTCTATTAAAGCACCATACTGAAAACCCGTTGTGCTTCGAGGATTCCTCAGCATCACAGGTATGACAAAAGGGAACACAGTTTTGCTCACCATAGTGTCCTCCGGCTCGTCGTCATCACTGTCGCCCGACACCACCAGGAATTTTCCCACCACAGTGGTTGGTGTAATATCACGAGCCTGATGGTCTACGACGGAATTTGGTCCTTGAAGTGCTTGGGTACGTTCTTGTGGCAGCCGTGGTCGGCCTCTGGTCGCTATCCTTGTAGCCGGCTTTTGGGCCTGTACTTGTAACTGAGGTACAGGGCATTCAGCCGCTCTGTGTCCTATCTGATTGCAGTGAAAACAACGAAACGCCGGTCGCTGAGACCTTTCAGGTGGGACGCTGCTGGGCAGACGTACTTGAACCCGCGTGGTTGGCAGCTTTTCTGAGGCCCACTCCATGGGAACCCGGCTCTGTCCCACATTAACTTCCGACCGAGGCCTAAATTCCCAGAGAGTAATGTCCAGTTCAATACTGGCTTTAAACCAAACAGCCAGGTGCAGAGCCAGGCCTCGGTATGCACAGGCTTGACGTAACTCACGATCCAACCCCATCCGAAATTGCTGGACTAGCATCCGTTCGGGCCAGTCCCTTAAGTGACTAGCAATTTTCCGGAAATCACGTACATAGTCTTTTGCAGGAACACCCCGCTGTTTGAGGGCTACAAGATCTCCTTCCGCGATTTGTACACTGGAGTCATCCTCAAAAGCAGACCGGAGAGCTTCCAAGAACCTACCCATATCCACCAGTTCTCTAGCATGGTTGCGATGTAATCCCGCCACCCAATCTGCTGCATCGCCGGTTAACACAGCCGTAATGGCTACCACCATGGCCCATTGTGATGGATACCAGCTACCATACTGGTCTAGATGACTAACCACCTGGCTTAAGAACAACGCCACACGGTCTGGGCTCCCGTCAAAAGTGGCTTGCAGTGCAGGAGGGCCCCAGATTGGAGGTGGTGCCCACATCCCAGGAACCAGGATCCATGCTGGGGGTGGTACAGGCGGTCTGTTCTCCCCATCTCACCTCAGGTCTCCAACGGGCCTCGGTTCCCCCACAGGACGTTGTGCCCTCCTTCCAGCTCCTACCTCTCTTATAGTCGATGGTTGTTCGGAACCCCTGGTGCTATCTTCCCTCTTAGGTGGTAGTCTTCAATTTGGCCCTTTCCTTTTCCTGTTTCCTGTTCCCTTCAGAATTTGGGGCTAGCAATGTGAAACCGAACCTCTGACCTGGAAAGGCCCTCATCCTGCCAAGACTTGCCTTGTAACAGCTCCGCCCCAGTGGCCCAGGGTTGCCAAGACGGGGTGTCCCAGAAACTCCCTTCTCCAAACCAATCTCTTATGGCATCCATAGCACTGGGTTCAGGCCCTGTAGTATCATAGCCCCAGTCCGCCTCTTCGTCATCTGTCCAATGTCTCTCCCACCAACCTCTAAATGACGGACCCAACGGGAGGGTAGATGGCCATTGGGGCCTGGTATGAGTAGAACTAGGCCACCAGCCCCCACCGGAAACCTGTCCCGAAGGGTCTAGCCCTTGACTCTGTGCACCAGCCATCTCCACACAGTCCTCCTCACAGTGGCTGGCGCAGCTTGGGTCTGACTACTAATTGGTGAGGGGTTGCTTCTCCTCTTCCACAACCACCTCCTCCACGTCAGCCTCTAGAGGGACCTCCAACTCCGAATCACCTAGCGCTGTCCCTTCTGCCATCACTGACAGCCTTTCTCGCCGGACTGCAGCTAGGGAACGTAGGCAATTGAAATTGGTGGGTGGGGGAGGGCTAACTTTCTCTAGGCCAGTCCACCCAACTGCACTGGAAACAAGCCACCACCAGAACGGAATAAAGCAGTTGCAATCCTTTAATTATGTTCAGCACAGCAAACACAGGCAGGAGAAAGGCACAAGCCGGAAACAAGGTTTAAAGTTAGCGCTACACGCAATCGCAGTGTAGCGCCTTTTATATACGCAGCAATAAATCAAGTGGCAATTAAACAGTTAACATCACCCCTCCTTCCCCTAGCTGGCCTGTAGGAGGAGCGCAATAAATCAATCGGCAATCAAAGAGTTAACATCACCCCTTCTTCCCCTAGCTGGCCTGTAGGAGGAGCACAATAAATCAATTGGCAATCAAACAGTCAACATCATCCCTCCTTCCCCTAGCTGGCCTGTAGGAGGAGCGCGCCTCTGTTACATCACAAAGCAGTGTCATCTGCAAACTCCATGCCCTCCCTATCTCCAATGAAAGAGTTTGCTTTGTTTTGTGCGTGAGTGGTAAAGACTTCTCAAACAGCTGATGACACGCCCCCGGAGAGTCCAGCAGCTTGCCCCCTCCTCGTCGACCTCCCCAGTGATGGCGAGACCCAACCGAGGCTCGACAGAGGTAGCTGGATGGAGTCACTGAAGCAGTAGGCGTGAGCTTAATAGGGTTGCCAGGTGTCCACTATTTGAGCGGACAGTCCACTTTTTTCACATGTTCACTATTTTTTTTCACAAAATAGTGGACATTTTTTTATTCAAAAGCTTTATGATGAAATGGTACGTAATCTAAAGCTGTACAGTCTAAGAGAATAAGGATAGGAGAATCACGTTTTGTCTTTTTTTTCATAAGTTAAAATGAGACAAAGATCGAATGCTCATTGCAATAATCACATTTTACACAACAGCACAAAAATGCATTAAAGCAGTTATCTTTTGATATCGAAAATGTAGTGCTGAAGGTTTTTGCCGAATTTTCGAATTCTGCGAAGAAACGAGAAGAGTTGAAATCATTTTTTGAGTTTTGCGAGTCAGAATTCCATGAAGTTTTGCGCCATGTTCCAACACGTTGGTTAAATTTGTTTAAAGCAGTCAAAAGACTTCTTTTAAACTGGATACCTCTAAAATCATATTTTATTTCTCTTGGATCTGATGAGTGCCATAAGGTTATCTGGAACCTTATTTCGGATCAGGAAAATGAACTCGCAAAGGACGATGAACCAACAATTTCAGAATTGAAAGTTTTATTTGCCTTACGTAAAAAACATTTGCCTAAGAATGCCGTGCAAAAGTTCAAGAAAGAAGCCATCAACGTGTATCAAAGAGCCATTGCATACCATCCAATTGATCGCAATAACCCTTCAACTTTAGAAGAAATGACGAACATCTGGTTATTATCACCATGGCGACAAGAACTTCCACCCAACACTCTCTTCGATGAAATTTCTGCCTTAGAAGAACTTTATGTTCATCTGCAGGGCGATTCATCCCTTGATAAGCGGACGTACTTTTTCAAGAAAGAGCCAGCTCCAAGCTTACTGAAACTGTTCCAGTATTGTGCATCAATTCCGGTATCAAATGCAAACATTGAACGAATTTTCAGCGTCATGGGAAATTTGTGGACTGACGAACGTAACCGACTGCTTGTACCATCAGTTCGAAGTGAACTTTGTATATTTTTTAATATTTCTCAACGTTGTACTGAAATTAAAGAATTATTCCTTAAACACAAAGAATTGATCAAAGCTGCACAGTCAAATAAAAAATACACACAACAGCAAAGTAAAATGTAATTTAATATTTTACATATTATTATAATATATTTGATGTTTTGAATTTTAAGTAAAGTTTTGAAGTGATTATTTTAATACGTGTTAAAATATTTGTAAGAAAATATATAATTTAATTGTAATTTTTTTTTATTATTTTACTACTTAAACACCCCCCCACCCCCCCACCCCCGCTTGTCTGCTATTTTTTGGAAGCAGACCTGGCAACCCTAGAGTTTAAATGGACTCCAGAGGATGGTAGAGAACAGGAAGGCCTGGAGGAACATTGTCCATGGGGTCGTGATGGGTCAGACACGATTTCGCAAGTAACAACAACAACAACAACAAGCCTTTGATTTAGCTTTGTAACAAAAAAATGCAATATGATTCTATATTAATTAATTGTTTAGAAATTGAATCCTATGTTGAACAAAAATGAAAATATATGCTTTTAATTGATTTCTGTACGTGTTTAGATGGGGATGGTGTTTTTAGGTTTTTTTTCATTTCATTTAGCAGAGAAATGTTTAAAAAAGTTTCCCCCATTCCCCATTTCCTATTGTATTCTTTTCTACCTTTTATAGTGCTGTTTTTATCTTCTTCTTTTGTCCTGACTTTATGGCTTATTGTCTAGATAATATAATGTTTCTTTTTAACTAAAATGTAATGCAGTAATAAAGTTATATTGCCATTTGGTTTATTTATAAATTTACAGATTTAATTTTTAAAAATATTGATTTATTGTTTTTACTTGTGATCTGCTTTATACAAGTAGAGCCACCCTTGGTCTTTTGTTAACACAGTGGGCATTGTTCCAAAGATAAGCTGCTCCACAGTTTAAAAAAAAGTGATATGACAGCACTTTTCAGACATCTGGGAGATCAACAATTGTTTTTTATTATTTCATAGAATAAATGAAAACTTCTTAGCTATGTCAGTCTCTTGCTTTTTTATAGTGACCTAATATCCCAGGTATTTATATTTTATATTATTGTATCATATAAATATCTTAAGTTTACCTGACATCATTTCACTTTGAGCCCTTTTTTTTATATTTTCAATAATGGAAAAGTGCATATATGTTGCAAACTTATTTTTCTGTTCATGCCTTAAAATACATCCATTTTTTAAAAAAAAAGAAAGAAAGAAGAAAAGAAAAAAAGGAAGAGAAAAATAAAGAAAGGAAGGAAGAAAAAAAAGAAAAGAAAATGTTAATTTTTCCTCTTACAATTTTTCTGTCATCAGTTTGACTACAATTATTCAGCCAAGAAATGAATTTTAATAATAATGTCATATGTATTACTAGCCAAGTATCAACCTTAAATAATAGTCATTATTATTAATACAGAATTTATTAGTCAACAATAAGTATTGTTTAACATTGCTAACAATTTTATTTATTCATAGAAGCATTCCCAATTTTCATAGCACATCTTCAGTAGAGCATATTCTTAATCACAAACTGCAGTCTTTTCTGATAAAATGATACTATTCCGGAAGACAGGTGCCAAACATGGAAGGCATGCTTCCTAGGCATGCCTAGGTGTCATCAGATGGCATTCATTAATAAACAGCAGAATTTTATTTACTCATTGGTCTTATGAGATGGCTGAAATAATCAGAGTAAGATGGCCTATCAGATAACCAAGCCAGATAATTAAGGACCATGTTTTAAAATACAATTATATCAGGAAAACAGTTAAGGAAGGAACAAAATTTGTAATATAGAGGATGATAACGGGATTTAATAATCAAGGAGAAACAAAGCCTACAAAGAACATTAAAAACGTTCTGCAGGATACTATAAAACTCCCATTGCTATTCTCTTTCTGGTGATAATCAGAGAGATGTGACTGGGAAGTCTATAAGCAGTAATAATGATGTATAATATTATTTAAACAATTTGTTGTAACCAACTTGTATAATGTTTCTAAACTGATCCCAGAAGTGATAATTATCTGCTTTAAAACAACAAATACATCACAAACATGTTCAAATTCTGAAGCCCAAGTAATTTTGCAGCTGTGCTCCTTACATTTTCTATATTCTGAGAAAAGTGATAACAAGCAGGTGCACAAAGAGTTTCTATTTTCACACTTCTGGATAACATGTGTAGGCAATTCTCTTGTTTTATTCCATAGCAAGTTGCACAAAATTTTCATGTAATTGGAATTCATTTTTTAAAACATAACACTGTTTTCCTCTTCTTATGTTGAACTTGGAGGTATTATGAGATTACTCAAACTCTGATGAACAATTGTAATTCAGGTTTTCAAAACTCTAACTGAATTAAGGCAGACACTGATCCCTGCATACAAACACCACATCAATAATGTTAAAAATGGGCTAGGACTTGGATTTTTTTTAAAAAAAAATTTTTTACAGAATTGTCTTGCCTCCCTATGATCTTTAACTCCTAGTTATGCCTTTCCTTTGGCTTAATCTCAGTTTGCTTTCTACTACCTATCTAGTTTTTAGTACTACCATCAAAATCTAGAGTGAAGAGACTTCTGCTGATATGGCCGACAATTAACACACCCAGAGAATTTTCTCTCTCTGGACTGTCATTTTTCTAATTTAACAACAGAAGAAACAGGCTTTCCCTTTGTTTTGATTTCTTTCCTGGGTTAGAGAGAGAGTCCTCCCATAAGATCTTCCATACAGCAACAGTCTACAAATTACCTCAGTAGCCATGCTTCAGAACAGTGGGGAGCTGGAGCTGGCGCATGGCCCTACAATCACTTTGTTGTTGGACAAAACAGCCATTTTGGAATTTATTTTTCAAATGGACAATAAGATATGCCTTTCATTTCTTAACCAATTTATAAGACTATAAAAGAGGCCCTCTTTAGTCACAGCCTTTTACTCAGTGGTGAAATCTAAAATTTGTTACTACTGGTTCTGTGGGCGTGGCTTGGTGGGGTAGGGGTAATCTGATGGTGGGTGTGGCCAATTTTTTTTTAAACCATTTTTTCTATGATGACCATGCCCACACCCCTTCACTACTGTTTATTTTTGGGTAGGGATTAAATTAGGGACACACTAAAAAAATCAGGCTAGGGTTTATTTTCAGGGTAGGTCTTATCTTTGGGGAAACATAGTATTTTTAAAATAATCTGTAGCCTTCAATTTCTTTGTTGTGGATGGTTGAAATTCTCTGATTTTATAACTCTAGCCAGAATAAATAAACAAACAAATATTTTGACCACTAGAGGTAACTACAAAGATGCTTAAACCTGAGTTCAAGTCTGTTACTACGGTCATCTTTGAAAGCTCTTTACATATGAAAATGAAATGTAGTTATTAGGAATAATAATAAACTAATTAAATAATAAATAATAATAAAAAGACTTGAAAGCTCTTTACAGAGAATCCCCCATATTATAAATTGATTAGCTATTAAAGCTAAAATTGAGATAGATGACATTAAAAAAGTAAGAGACACAATTAGGTGTAGAAAACTATCAACCATTAACCCAGAGACAATTCCACAAATATCGGATAATGAAAATAAATGTAATTTTGGAATACAAATCTGACACCAGATTTTATTATGATGATGGTTTGAATATAACTCTCAGCACAATTGAAACAAGAATTCACACTAACAACTTTTAAGAAGTAAACACACAACTTTAGAGGCCTTTATGTAATGACTAATAAAAATAATTTGTAAGATGTAACCAGCTACTTGTAAAAAAAATAAAGTTCATTTTCTTTTATGTTCAAGAGCAATAAGTTTAATAATATATAACTGGGTTAAATGTGAAATGACATTTGCGTTAAATTCTGTAATATTGGCTTTACTTTTAGAAGTAGTTGCTGTCAAATTCCTGTTTTGTCAGCACTGTACTTGTTCCATTTCTAATGCTTCATATTTCATTAAATTAACCAATCAATGGGTAAAAGAATCAATAGATATGGCAGCAGCTGGATTAATCACATAAGGAAAGGAAAGCTGCCAAATTTCATTTGGCTGCTTAAATTGATTCTGCCAAAGTTCTCTTGCTTAGAAAACTATTATTCTCCTGTAGGAAATCTTTCTGAAATGTTCTCTTCTAATATATATGATCACTAATGTAAAGTGGTGTGTTTGTGTCTGTGTGTACATGCCAGATAATTTTTTTTTCTGCGGCGTTTCTTCAAGATGGAGACGGTTGTTCAGTACAAAAGTACTTATTTGGAACGAAGAAACGGGGGTGATTTTTACTCATCTTCTCTCTTTTACACCATCTTGTTTCATCCATACCATTTCGGACATTCTACAGGTCTGTAGAAAATAATTATGGAGATCACAAGAGGTTGCTGGATATAATTGAGCCATAACTGAATTGATTATTATTATATTTTGTTGTACGTGATGCATACTCTAGCCAAAATTTCAGATAAGGAAAATTACATCTCTGTAATTTTAGTTTCTAAATATATTTAGGCAAGTATACATTTGAACTGATTATGGATATTTTATAGTAGCCTTATTTTCATAAGACTGTGTAGCATATGATAGCATTAGTTTAATGAGAAAAAAATAAAAAGGAATAAAGTATGTGTCAGCCAAAGTTGTTAATTATTTAATGGAAGGATATATTAATTCCATGCCACTCTAATTCTTGTGTTGTTTAGTTTTAACATACTTTTCATGTCTGTTATTGAATGTGGAATATCAAATTATTTGAATTAGTTTATTAATCAGAATTTTATGCTGTAAAAAGCAAGATGGGAAAAGTTTTCACAATAACAAGACAGATTTCTAGGTGCAATATTTGATATTGATAAACCCACAATCTGTAACCATAGGTGCAAGATATAGAATTCATTTACTTACTTATTTTTACTTAAATGTTGATTCCATAGCAGAGTACAAAATTGGGAGTGCTCCTATCATGTTAATCTTATTTTAGGATTTTACTATGCTTTGCATGTGCTTTCTTCCACAAAATGGCAAGTACTCATTTCATTAATTTTCTCCTGTTGTGATTTATATGAACTATGTAAATTGCCAAAAAAAAAAAAAAAAGAAAAGAAAAGAAATAGAAATATAAAATGTTTAGAGGTCATACAGTGTTCAATTACAAATTGCCCATCACTACATTAGCCATATAACTGAAAGAATTGTCAAACAGAGCAAAATGGAAGAAGACTTCTTAGGATAACCATTTTCAAAATAATATAGAATGGCAATAGCACTTAGACTTATATACTGCTCCATAGTGCTGTACAGCACACTCTGAGCAATTTTCAATGTCAACATATTGCTCCCAATCTGGGTGCTCATTTTACCAATTGCTGAAGGATGGAAGGCTGAGTCAACCTCGAGTTGGTCAGGATAAAATTCCTGGCTGTGTGCAGAATTAGCTTATAATATTTCATTCTAACCACTGCACCACCACAGCTCCTAAATCACACTATTTAATATATAGAGATACATTACCTTATATGACCACTTCTTTAATAAGGTATATCACAGATCAGATCAGATCAGACCACAATGATCCATTAAGCCCCAAAATGATATGTAAACTTACATCCAATAAGCCACATTTGTAAATAAAATGAACTAGAAAAACTAATTCAGTTTATATATTCATCTCTTCCAACTGACTCTTCATAATGTCCATTATTGCTCATTGCCTTTTAATCATATCTTGCTTCTTTATAGGAACCTCTCTTATAAACATCCTATAATTCAAGTTGAGGAAAATATACATACACTTTTCAACCATTGTCTAGGATCGATTTAGTTATTGATATTGAAAATGTTATGAAAACATTATCTTAGCCAAAATTAGATTTCTCACCTGTCAGTCAATATTATTTTGTATTTTTTTCAATTACAAAGTAATATAACAGTTTTTTACAGTGAAAATGGATGGCCATGGAGAATAATTGACATTTCCACTGAAAGAACTGTGAAAGCACTATAACATGTACTTCTCTTGAAGGGTAAAGAGAAAGTTATTTTTATTTTTATTTCTTTTAATTATTTGTGATAATGAGATTCTTCTGAAATTTTTCTTCAATGGTATCTTGATAGAATGGAAGATAACAAGTGGAAAAAATGGACCCCTATCAGAGAAAATTAAGCATGAATTACATTTAGTATTCAACTGCTGTTCCAAGCTTTTGTCATTCCATTTCGGTCTGCCACTAAGTAGGATAAAACAAATAGTAAAGAAGAATTAATTTCATCATTTAACAGCAGTAAAAAGGGTGTTTTGTTTTATTTTGGGATATTTCTTTTATTAGGCATGATTAGAAAATTGTAGTTATTGAACTATTAACACAATAGTTGAAAATAATTACAATGTTATTCAACTGCTGAATGGTTAGATATCAGAGATCAGAATCAACGATAAATTGATTAAAACCATTAAAAATTAAATCATTTGTACAAAATGTTCTTCTGTCATTTCCTTCATTTCTATCCAAGGAAAAAAATTAATTGGTATATTGAACACATAATAAAAAATGCAACATATAAAGATATATTTTAACATTTGTTCAAATATCACATCAAAAATAACATCAATACATGAATGTGTTTTTACTTGGATAAAAATGAAGAAAGATGCAGAAGATCATAAAAAGAATATTGGATGTTTCCAGATGTTTCCATGTATAGAAAGTGACAACCCTTTCTATAACTGAAAAGAACTAATACTATCTCTGAACATACTGAAGTTATTTCTTTGTCAGAATTCATATAAATGTAGTCCCGATGTTCTATGCAGTGAATAAGCAGTGTTAATAAACTATTCATGTCAAGATGTAGGGGAAATAGTAATAAACAAGCAAGTTTATAGTAGCTAAAGGACCTGGTATTTAGTCTTTTATGAATCAACAATCTAAGCTTTAAGTCAGGAAAATAGCAGTTACTAAATTCTACAGTACAAAATTATTTGTGGCAGTTCAATTAACATTCTGTTTTAGTATGGAGCAATTTTATGTCTGATTTTCTATTTAATATGTGAAGAGCAACCACTGACATATTCTAATACATCAAGAGTTTTACACATCATAAAATCACTTGCAAATGAATTCAACTAGATAATTAATGGAAGTTATATTCAATATAGCTAAGAAACTTCAACTAATATAGGAGTAAATAAAACCAAATAATGTATTATTTATTAAAATTGACATTTGGTTTAGTGATAATGACAAATGATGCTGAATTTTACTCTGTAAACTGAAGAGAATACAGAGGTATTTCTTATGTAAGGAACAAATGATCGAAGACTAGGACTATAAACAGTGGTGGGTTGCTACCAGTTCGCCCCGGATCGGGCGAACTGATAGCGGTGGCGGAGGGAGGCTCCACTCACCCACCCAGAAGCTTCTGCACATGCAGAAGTGGTGAACGCACAAGTGCACGCACACCCACAAGCAAACCGGTAGCAACAGGGTTTGAATTCCGCCCGTGACTATAAATCTATACAGTTTTAGTATAGAATTAGATTTAGAATTAGTGTTCAGAGCTTTTGGACTTGTGTGAAGACCATTCTCAGGGAATATTTCTCTACCAGAATGTTTGCTTTGGGCTATTCTATATGTTGTATTTATGTGCTACCTGATTTTGTATGGTTTTTTTATTTGTTTTTAATAATAAATAATAAATTGTTATTTATTTATTGGGATCTTGATGGCTGGCAATTAAGTTGTTGGCTGAGAACTGGCTGAGAATTATAGTACATAGCAAGCAAAACAACAGGATGCGAGTGAACAATTCAGGCAGAATGGGTACCAAGCATTTATCACAATATGCCTGTGCAACAAACAGGAGTGAAAAAGGAAGAAAGAAGGTAAAATACCAACTGTATGACACACCCTGCCATACATCAAAAACATTTTGGAAGCAGTAGAATACAGCTTGATCTGCAAGTGGGTATCACCTGCTGCCCAGAAGCTACCATATGAGGACAAAATATGCACTACAAAGATTGTAAGTGGGGAAAACTTCTACTGTAATTTACAGGATTCCTGGTATGGATTGTCCCTGTGATTATGTAGAGGGGGAAGAAGCTAACCACCAGATTGCAAAAACATGAGCAAGAGTTAGACAAGAAGACCCAAACACATTGGTAGCCTCATATTGCAATGAAAAAGGACCTGCATTCAATTTTGAAGATACTACGATTCTTGGCTGAGCAGACAAAGTCAGCCAGAGAAATGATTTAAGCCTGAGAAATAGCCCTTAATCAGTCAATAGGAGTGCTGATTTACAACTAGTTTACCAGGTATTTGGAACCAAGAGCACAAAGACACAAGGAAACAACCCTCAACAATTTAATAGCTGGCTATCAATATCCAAATTAACAATTAAAAGCCACACACGCAGCCAACCATCATATAAATACTATGCATAGAAGAGCCCAGTGCATACATTCTGCAGAGAGAAAAGTTCCCTGAGGGTGTGCTCCAGGATGAGTCCAAAAACTTGAAAGAATAAAGCTCTGGTTCCAGCGACTGACTCCATCTGGATGATAGTTTCCAGATTTTAGGAAACCACTGATCAACTATTAATTTTTTGTAGGCCATTCTTGAAAGGAATTTATTGGTCTGTTTTGGGATTATGTTGGGGTTTTTAATCTGATTTTAAAATCATACATTTATATTTTACAGGACTTTATGGGTTTTCCAATGTTTGTTTTGTAATTATCTTCTTGATCATACATTAGTTTCACCTTGAAAAGGCCCTGAAAATATTCCTATTTTAAATAAACAATTTTGTGTTAGTTATTTTGTAAAGTTTTTCTTTGAATTTTATATGGCATACCCATGATTCTGGACTATCAGGAATGAAAGTTTGGAACAGTTTGGTATAGATATGGGATAGTGACAGAATTAGATAAATAGAGCTCAGAGGTGGGTTTCAGCAGGTTCTGACCAGTTCTGGAAAACCGGTAGCGGAAATTTTGAGTAGTTCAGAGAACCGGTAGTAAAAATTATGACTGGCTCCACTCCCATCTATTCTCTGCGTCCCAAGTCCCAGCTGATCGGGAGGAAATGGAGATTTTGCAGTATCCTTCCCCTGGAGTGTGGTGGGAATGGAGATTTTACAGTATCCTTCCCCTGCCATGCCCAACAAGCCATGCCATGCCCAACAAGCCACACCCACAGAACCAGTAGTAAAAAATTTTGAAACCCACCACTGATAGAACTATAAATAATAATCACTTTCCAGTATGTTCACTAATCTTTCACTATGCCCCAATGTACTAACATTCTCATTTCTAAATGAAAAAATACCGTTTCCCCCAAAATAAGACATCCCCTGATAATAAGCCCAATTGGGCTTTTGAGCACATGGCAATAAGGCCAAGCGCTTTTTTCAGGGTTCAAAAAAATATAAGACAGGGTCTTATTTTGGGGGAAATACGGTATTTTTCCAGCCTCCAGGAAACCATGTGTTCATTTGTTTTAGTACAATTCTCTTTCACTGGTATTCACTTTAAATCTGCAATGCAATATTGAACATATATTCCTTTGAAATATATAATAGGTTACAAAAAGAAATATTTTTTTCCTGTTCTATGATATACTTTAGTTTATTACTACTATAAAAGTTTTAAAGCACATTTGACCAACTTTGAGAGTAATTCAGGTTCTGGGAAAGTGTCTATGGAAAGTTTACAATGTGAAATTTGCGGGAAAATACTTCTACTTGACTGTAACTGCATTAGGCACTGAGATGTTTATTTCAGATTCTGATTGTATATCCACTGACCTGTTAAAAGAGCTTCCTTATTTTCATTTTGAATCTAATAATCAGTATTCTCCACAGTTCAGTTATTCCAAGACTGATTGTTTGGACTTTCTCAGCATGTTATCATATTATATCTATAAAGGACTGATTCTTATTTTAATGTATTCAGTCACCATGATGATCTCATTTTGTGTCTGGCCTTAGGGCTTTTCAATAGATTTGTAAAATCAACCATAACATTTCTGCACTATATAGTGTGCGTGAAAGAATAACTGGATTATTGGTTATTTTTAGACTGATGTTGCTATGAAATGAAAAGTTATTATTCATCAAAACATATTTCTTGCACTTTGCCTTGCCTTTAGGATGATCTCTGTAGATCAGATAAATATATTTATAAAATCTGTATGTATTTATCAGATCAAATCAAATAACTAATTGGGATTATTTCTTGCAGAATTATCATGGCTATACAACTTCTGAAGATAAGAGTGGATATTTGCAATTTTAAGAGAGATTTTCACTTTGTACAAACTAATCTCATTTGTACTTTCTAAATTTATTTTAAAAATAAAAATATTCTTTAATGCATTAATTATATTATATTTAATATATTACATTAAATACATTAAATTTAATCACTGGAGATTTTTAAGAAAAAAATTGGACAGCCACCTATTTGAAATGGTATAGAGTTGATCAGGAGGTTGGACTAGGAGATCTTCAAGGTTCCTTCCAGGTTTCTTCTGATTGATGTTATTAAGTTACTGAGCTATGACATGCACTTTCTATAATTTGCAGTGGTTTAAACACCAAAATAAAACTCTACAACTATGCATATATTAAGGGAAAGGACTTATTTTGAAGAAAATTATTAGCAAAAATTATTTTTCTAATAATACACTGCTCAAAAAAATAAAGGGAACACAAGCAGAAGACATCCGAGATCTGAATGAATGAAATAACCTTATTAAATACTTTGTTCATTACATACAGTAGTTTTGTGTTTCCTTTAGTTGTTTGAGCAGTGTATAAACTACTGTATGTAAAGAACAAAGTATTTAATAAGGTTATTTCATTCATTCAGATCTCGGATGTCTTCTGCTTGTGTTCCCTTTATTTTTTTGAGCAGTATATATTAGAATAAATATGCACACAAATCCATTCATGTTTTCTTACATTATTTAAGAACTCAATGGATGAGTAGAGTCATGAACTATTTATAGTTGATACTGTGATATCATTAATAGTCTAAATTTTTTACAAGTTGCTCTGACATTTGATGGCATGTCATTGGATTTTGAATTTCTATTAAAATTTTCTTGAGGTTTTAGCATTGTCTTATGACATTATAAAACATTTTGAATTTTTCACATGAAAGCTATAATATTTGGCCAATAAATCATTAAAGCAGCAATTTAATGAGATTTTGACAATCTAAACAAATATTTATTTTACAATGGATGGCTGACTTGGGAGACTGTTACACATCTAGCTAGGTGCACCTTGTTGCTAATACTATTGATCTGAAAATAGACTGAGGCAAAATTAAGATTTGAAATAATAAAACTAAATTTGACAGTTTAATCAGTCCATAATGGATTCATTTCAACTGATTATAAACAAAAAGATGTTTTGATTGATCAAATGGATGATGAGTTCTAAGATAAGGATAGGTGCACTGTCTTGGTAAATCTCTGGGATCCTTTTGTGACTTTTCATATTATTTCTAAATCTGTTCTTGATGTGGACTCTGTGTTTCAGATAGACAATGTTGAACAGAACTTCTGCTTCAGTTTGAAGGATTTATTCCAAAAAGGGATGTAATATTCACAGTTGTCCATTCTGTTAAGCTCTTTGATACTGCTTAGTTTATTGTACTGCTGATGATTGCTCAATCTTTTATAAGATTGAAAATCAGTTGGGACAAGTTAGTGTTCAATTGTTACTTTTTTCCTTGGACATTTTTAATTCCTTCAGCAAAGGTTTCTTTTCTGTATATGGAAAGCAAAATACAGTTATGGAGATAATCAATATTACCGTGGAGTAAAATAATGCATTATTAATTTGGGATATAAATATGTCTGAAAAGTACCTTGTGTGATACTAAAAGACTAAGATTGGCATCAGAATGTGTTTTTCTCAAGAATGATTTTCACCAATAGTCTTGGAGAACATGTGAGCATTTAAAGGGATAGTGATTAATATTGTTGATTACTAGGTTTATTGTGGTTTACATTAATGTATGGAATTTTTTTCACTTTTCATGACTGTGTTTTAAACTATATGCAAATCTAAGATATTAATTATTGATTGGTAACTTATAAATTAACAATTTGTGCAAAATATGTATTATTTACCTACTACTTACATGAATTTCTACATTGCCCAGACTTCAATATACCAATTAACACAGAAGTAAATGACATATGTTTTTCGTTTTTTATGTGGTAGTTTTAAATACTGTATGTCACCTGGAGTCACCTATGTGTGAGTTGGACAGCTGTATAAATCTGTTTAATAATTAATTAATTATTCTCATAGATTACAGTCACTCTAAAATGTCATTTGGAGTAGAAATATTGAATATGCATATTTATATATTCTCATTTTTTAATTTTGGTTTTTTTTTCATTTTTTACTTTTTGTATTTCTATTTAATATGCTTTTTAAAAAGCAATAGAAAAAAGACATATCTGTCTTCCTACAAAATACTACCAGAACAACCTCGGTTTGGAACAGATATTATCCTTTGGAACATTTAGCAGTCTAATATTTGACAGGAAAAGGAAGCAAAGTTAGTTTATTCTGGATCTTCTATTTCTCCTGTTCAATTTACAGTTGGTGAGATTTCAGCTATATTAAAATATCTATTTATATTCTTTACTCAACAATTTAAATCAATCTTAATCAAGAATGGACATAAATCATTTGTTTGCTTTTCATATTTAAAAAGGCCTATATGTTCATAAATCAGATTTCACATACGCTGTTTGATCAGCTGGTTCAATGGCAGTATTTCACAAAGTTGGATTATTTGTAAATGTACAGATGGAGAAAAAGAAATGAAGGATATATGATAGTAAAACCAAGGATTGGTAGACTGCAGTCTGATCAGTCCCTGGAGTCCAATCATACTCTGACTTCTTGCATAGGCAATGTTTTTCAACATCTGATAGTCCCCTGTGCATAATTTATAATTATTATTATAAATTCCATTAACTTCTACCAGATTTGGATCGCAAAAATTCGAAGCAGTATAAGATGACAGTAAAGAGACACAGAAGACTCCTTTGCTAATATTTAACACAGAGTTTTGCAATCCAGGTCTGGAAGCTGTAATCCACCAGAGTATATATAAAACTGTAATTCTCAGTGCAACTAAATCGAGATACGAATTATTAAAAATGCAAATATTGTACAGAATTTCATAATACACTTTGACAGTTAGTATATTTCACATTTTGTTATTTGAAAACTAATTCTAATAGTAAGATTAATGTTAGAAAGCTAGCATGCTAGAAACAGAATACTAGACTCTAGCATTAAAGTTATTTACAAAGATGCCCTTGGGCTCCATGTAGGGATTATAAGAAAATTAGAATATTAAATAGCAAGTGATCAAAGCTTTGATTTAAGTTGCCCATTTACACACAAGAAAAATATAGTGATAAATTAAGCTAGTAAAAACAGGAGCATTCCGGGAGAAGAGGAAGGAGCAACTTTATCAGCCACTTTTAGTAATTCATCATTTTGTGACTTGTCACATAAAATTTCTAAAATATCTCTATAGAAGGTATTCTACTACTATAATATAAGTTATTTTGTGAAAGGGTTCACAATATTCTCTCAAAAATTCAAATATTCCTCTCAGCCCTAAGGGTACAACATTGTTAAAGCTGGCAACTTTTTTTTAAACAAATGGCATATTTCATATAATGGTTTTCTTCTGTCTCCTACTGATTCTGGAAGAAGTAGGCAACATGATCCCTGTGGATGATTTTTAATTTTTTAAAATCTCATTGTAACATAATGCAAATTTGTGGCATATTATGAATTAGCAATAGCACTTAGACTTATATACCACGTCACAGTGCTATACAGGCCTCTCTAAGCGGTTTACAGAGTCAGCATATTGCCCCCAACAATCTGGGCCTTCATTTTACTGACCTCAGAAGGAGGGAAGTTAAGTCAACCTTTATTTATTTATGAATAATTATACTATGTGATTGCCACCCATTTAATTATTACTGTTAAATATATGGAAAAAATCTTAGTGTCTGTAAGTCTGATGATTACTCCTATAACATAGACTAGACTATAATATTCTGACCAGTAGGAATATATAATTTATAAAATATTTATAAATTTTATGTGTACATATATAATAATTACTGGACAATTTGTATTATATATTTGTATTTCCCATGTGTCTGCTTTGTGCACTCTAGGTTACTTACACAAGCTGTGCAATTTATCTCCGTGCATTTGGGCCCTGAAGTCCCCACCCCAATGAAAAGCAAAGAGACATTCTCACAGATGATCCAATTGTAGGACTGCCTATATTCTCCTTTTCTTGATTTGAACAACATACAGGATATAGTTTGTACTTACCTGTACATTCAAAAACTGGATTCCATTTCTTAGTCACATTACCGTATGGCCATGCTTTGAAAAAGGCAGAGAAAATGCTTTTATATAAAAATAGACAATTTAAATATAAATTAAGTATAGTTGCTTTCTTCTTTTTCACAGCTTGCCGGTCAGGATTCTATAAAGCATTTGCTGGAAATATAAAGTGTTCCAAGTGTCCTCCACACAGTCAAACCTTCATGGAAGCAACATCTGTATGTCAGTGTGAAAAAGGATACTTCCGAGCTGATAAGGATCCACCAACTATGGCATGTACCCGTAAGTTTAATTGATCCTGGTGTTTAAAATTCTTCCCTTATCCTCTTTATCTTAAAGGATAAAAACAACATTTGTTTTTGCTAATCAAAAATGCAAATTATTTTTTCCTTTAGTCCCAAGACACTTATGTGTTGAAAAAGTATACCTCAGTCTTACATATTGTCAAAACAACATACTGCACTACCTTCATTATTAATAGAATAATTACAGTTTAGGAACATTTGAGTGGTAACTAGTGTTTATTTTTCTGGAGGTGATTCTGTGTGTATATATATTATAAATTGATTGTGTGGCATCAAGTCAATGTGAATTCAGCAATACATAGATAAACTTTCTAAAAGATCCAGGACTTAAACTGCAAGGTGTGTAAGAGTAAATTTTTACCTTTTCTTTTTCCCTGCACAGTCTGGGAGAGTGGTTGAATAAGATTATAGGCACATCCTTGATACTAATGTTGCTGTTATTTCTGAGATCTTTATTTGATTCCTTTGATTATGCTAAGTTTCTTAGGTGGGACCAACTTACCAGTCTATGTAGTGCATATCATATATTTTTCCTTTAATACAATAATAAGCATTCACTATTTGTTAGATCTGAAGAAGATTGGAATATAATGCATGCATAATTTAAAATTATCCATGTATTTGCTTGCCTAAGCAAAATATATAACATAAGGAAATTCCAGAGTGTATATTACTCACAGATGTCTGCCAAAAAGGCTATGACTGCCAGGTTTTTCCCCCCAGTGTGATATATAATCTATGTATAATGTATAAATGATAACAAAGCAATCAGGCCATATTTATAAAATCCCAATGACACGTAATTTAGCAGAATCTGTGAATTATAATTAATTGTCTCTCTTTGTTCCAAGTTCTAAATCTTAGTAAATGATTCACTGCATGTCATTACAGCTTAATATTTGCATGAAATCACAGTTTAGTTGGCATAATTTAATGGCAATTAAAAACCTATTTAATCGTCATGCAAATTGGCATGAGGGCCCTTGAGTATGAAGGGTGTCTATTTCTTAAGAATCTGCACACTGTCATTTCTGTACTTTTAAACACTCCTACCACAATTGATAACAATTTTCCTGTTCACAGCAGTACAAATGGACAATAAATTATATTTTTGTTATAAACAAAGTCTAAAATCCTCTGTACATTGATTAACTATGAAAATCATTAGCAAATTGTACTTTTTTAAAAAAATACTTGGCCATAATTTGATGTTTAAATGTTATTTATACAGAAATAACAAAGATTGTGGTGGCATCATAGTGATTAACAAATTTATTATGGGTTACATTTCCATGGATTACAATTTATTTCATCTATTCAATTTATTATATTCTGAATTACAAATAAAGATCCATATGCCTTAGTGGCAGAGGAGTTAAAGAAATGAAATACAGAAAATATTGGCAGCACAACCAAATTATTATTAGTGGACATATAGAATTTTATGGCCATTGGTATTGCCAGTAAGAAGATTTTTTTAAAAAAATATAAACACTTCAAAATAGTGAGAGTATCTCTCCAGAAGCTGAACTCATTAGGTTTTGAATACTTCTTATCATAAATGTCACATTTATCTATTTATTATTGTAGTACAAAACAAATAGGATCCAAGATGGTTTGAAGCATTTTAATACTTTAATTCAATGATTTTTGAGAATAGATGAGAAATCCACTGATATTTTTATGTTAATAATTTGATTTTGGTTCTCTTAAATAGGTGCAAGAATACAAAATGCATATACATGCTGAAAACCATATTTTTCAGTTTGATCTTTTGTTACAGTTCACAAATATAAAATAATCATAGCAAAATGCCCTTTACCTATGGGGGAAATATTCATGAACAATAAAATGAATTCTGTACTTTTTCTGTATTTTTTTTAAAACTTTAAGTTCTCTACATATACAATACAGCCAAGGCTTTTCTCTGCTTGCATATTGGTTAGTCATTAGCCAAATTATGAGTGGCAACTGTACAGTATTTACAAAAGGCTTCAAAACTATCAATCATTTTGTCAAATCTCAGAACAGTCAATCCATTTTATATCTGCTTCATCAGTTGCTAGATTCTGCAAGCCATATCTTGAATGTGTTCTGAATTTGGATCTTTTAATCTGATTTTATTCCAAGTTTTACATGTTTGTGTTTGCTCAGTTAAATTCTGATGGCCAATTACTATAGAATATTTTACAAATATCATTGTAGGAGCAAAAATGAATGTTTTTCCTTTATCAATGATATTTGTGAAGAAATTTAAAGAAGAGTTCTTCACAGCTTTTGTCTCATTTATTTCGATATATCTTCATATATATTTGCCCTACACAATTTGTTTTTGTAAATCAAGGATGGAACGTATGTTCTGTGTGAATGTGCATTATAATATAAGACATTGCTACTTTTAAGCACTGATTATTTCCTTTTTCCTTTTGTAGGACCACCTTCTGCTCCAAGGAATGTCATCTTTAATATAAATGAAACAGCCCTTATGTTGGAATGGACTCCTCCAAGTGACACAGGAGGGAGAAAAGACCTTACCTATAGTGTTATTTGTAAAAAATGTGGATCTGATACCAGCCGGTGTGAGATATGTGGAGGAGGAATCCGATTTGTTCCAAGACATAGTGGGCTTATCAATTCTTCAGTGACTGTGCTTGATTTTGTGTCCCATGCGAACTACACTTTTGAAATAGAAGCCATGAATGGTGTCTCTGAATTAAGCTTTTCACCAAAGCAGTTCACAGCCATCACAATTACCACAGACCAAAATGGTGAGTTTCTTCTTATATGTGGGTCAGTTAGACCTTATACAATACAATATGATTAATAATATTTTGTGAATTATCATTAATAAATATAAAAAAGTATGTTTGTGTTTTTTCAAATTATTTATACTTCCATAGTCATGTTTTGGTTGCAGGATAAATAATAAGACTTCAGAAACAGTTTGTCAGAACAAGCCTAACTTACTTTTATTCAAGTATTATTGATTGATCCCTTAGACAAGTTGGTTGGTTTCCTTGGACAAGTCTATTTTTAACATTTTATCATGTGAAAAATCCAGGAAATTTTGCTAGTCTATTTACTATCTTAGTACTACTTTGTGACTTTAATTTAGGAGTTAACTATCAATCTGTGAGATAAAGAAACTCTTGCTTATATGTGCAAAACTACATTTCAATTATTTAACAAATTAATGCATGCTTCATTAATCTAATTTCACAAAAATTACCTTGGTAGCTGGTTTGTTAAGTCCAGATGTAACGTTCTTTTAAGCAGACAATATGTATATTCACAAGGTTGTATTAATTAAACTTGTATTAATAAACCTTGTAATTAATGAATTTTGTGGGCATTTTGAAGACACTGTCAAATATGAATTGAGAGATACTTTTCAGTTGATCAAACAATCTTCTACATGTGCATGAAAATACAAAATATTCCATTGTTTATCTGTTTGAGCAACAAGGGTATTCATAAGATTAAAAAAAAGTCAAGTAGGCAGCTGTGATATGATTGAAGCCCTGCTTTTTTTTTATAAATCTGTATACATATGATGTATATAAAAAGATAGCAGGGCTTTCCTCATGTAATTATGGTTGCAATATTGACTTATTTTTCCCTCTCTTTTTGTACACCTGTTTTGGACAATAACCTGTGTCACTAATATTGCTACATGTACATGGGAGAGGTCTCTAGTTTTAAGAAGGACAATGACATTTCTCTAATCTGTATTTTTATCAATTTTAATATTTTTACTGTGGGTTTTATCATTCATGAATTATGTTCAATTTTATTCAGCTCTATTTTTTAAGTGAAGCCCTTCGTTTTATTATTAATGGCTTGAGTTGCCTTCCTTGGGCAATGGTAGAATATAAATCAGTTAGACAAAGGAATAATCTGAAGATCCACACATTGTTAAACAATGGCTGTTATTAACAATGCATGTTAAACAATGCGTGAAACTGAATTGAAATATAGCATTAAGCCGCTTTAATTCCCTTATTTACTTTAATGCATTTATATCCATTATAAAATATGTTTATATTCAAAATATGTTTTTCTAGGGTATAATATATTTTTCATTAGAAAAACTGCAGATGATTAGCATTATTAGAAATAAATGATACAAACAAATAAAATAGTGAAGTATATAATTATTCAGTTAGCAGTAACAACTGACAAGTCCTTTTTTCTGTTGTTGTGAATGTGTTGTCCAATGATAAGTATAGGAAAATATTGTCATTGAATTATATACAAAGTAGAAATAACCAGTTTAATTCAAACATTTTCTGTAATGATGTGCAGTAATTGACAGTAAGAGAAGCAATTCTATAAAATGCAAGATCATAAATCATGGTGCTGTGTCCAATTATTATTGAGCAACTAAAGAAATACTTAAAATATTAAATTCCTAGATACTTTTTTCTGCTTGCACAAAATACTATCAAACTAAAGGTTAGGGTTAGTTATATGGTGTTTTTTATGTAAGTTTTACAGTTGAGATATTGAGCTGTCAAGATCCGTGATAATAAAATATCAATGACTTTACATACATTCAGTGTGTTAGCTGAAAGAAACAATAAAATTGATAAAGAGAAAATAACCAAATCAAGCCCCTAAACAGTTTGAAAGGGAGGCAAAGAATTGGAAGATGGGGCTGTTGGAGATATAATGAATCTCAAGCCTTGAAAGCAGCCTCCTGTAATGTTAAGCTTTTCAACTATTTTAACTAAACTCTTGAAGTCTTTGACTGTTGGTTGTATGAAGGCTGATGAAGAACTCTTTTATATGAATAATAAGCCTATTTACTCAGATCTTAAATAATCATTGGTATCAAAGAAATGCTTATAATCTTATTCTTGGACTCCAATCCAGACTTTTCCAGACCACGCAGGGAAAGAAAAGGGTAAAAAAATTCCTCTTCCACACATTGCAGCTTAAGTCCTGGATCAAAGCTTCTAGATAAAGAGATCAGTAGCCTCCTGCTGTGGTGAAGGTAAAATAGAACAGCTTCGAGATAGAAAGATTTATAGAATCATTTATCTTCTTTTCCTAATATTCCTAACTGACTCTTAACTTTTCACTATATATCTCCACATAACTAATGCTGAAATAATAGAATGCTGTTTCAAAAGTAATTAATATAAAGTTTGAATTGTTTTAGTAATCCTAGAGCCACTATTCTAGTCCTTGAAATATTCCAAGGCCTTTTATCAACTGAGTTTTAATTTACTTCACAGCTGATTCTCTACCTATTTCCAGATATCTTTGGGCAAGAATATGCCCACTGCATTGTCATTGTTAAAACCATGTTAATGAAGAGCTAGCACTTATGGACTGTTGCATTTTGTGCATTTTTATGAACAACCAGAAACAGACATTCATTAAAAATGGATATTTATATACTCTTTTAAATCTTTTATGTGGGGTTACCATTTTAAGTGTCACTGCATCCTTTCCTATAAAACTTTCTGAATATTTATTTATTTATTGCGATTTATATGCCGCCTTTCTCCCTAGGGACTCAAGGCGGCTTACAAAATGACAACTTCAATACAAATCACAATACAATACCAAATTAAAATCAGTAACCCAATTAAAAAACAATTTAAAATTATCCCAGTGTACCCCCAAACGGATCAGTTTAATTGGCGGAAGAGCCACGTCTTCAGCTCATGACGGAAGGAAAGAAGGCTGTCCTGAACTCAGTGGGCAATCCATTCCAGAGGGTTGGGGCTCCCACAGAGAACGCCCTCCCCCTGGGGGTCGTCAGCCGACATTGTTTGGCCGACGGCACCCTGAAGAGCACACAGGACGATGGGAGAGCGGCTGGAGATGGTCCTGCAAGTACCCTGAGCCTAAGCCATGAAGGGCTTTATAGGTGAGCACCAGCACCTTGAAACGTATCCGCAGTTCCACCGGTAGCCAGTGCAGCTCACGCAGGAGAGGTGTTACAAGGGAGTATCTAGACGCCCCCGTAACTACCCACGCGGCTGCATTTTGGACTAGCTGAAGCCTCCGGACACATCCCAAGGGCAGCCCCATGTAGAGGGTGTTACAGTAGTCCAACCTAGAGGTAACAAGGGCGTGAGTGACCGTGGCAAGGGCATCCTGGTCTAGGAACGGGCGCAACTGGTGCACAAGACGGACCTGTGCAAGGGCCCCCCTGGTTACGGTCGTCAGATGGTCATCTAAAGACAGCCGAGAATCTAGGAGGACACCCAAGTTGCGGACCCTATCGGAGGGAGCAAGGGTTTCACCTCCGATCATTAAGGATGGAACCTCCAGATCCCAGGATGCCGGCATCCACAGCCACTCAGTCTTGGAAGGGTTGAGTCTAAGCCTGTTCCTCCCCATCCAAACACGCACCGCTTCCAGGCAGTGGGACATCACGGAAAGGGCATCCCTAGGGTGGTCAGGGGTGGAGATGTAAAGCTGGGTATCATCAGCATATTGATGATACCTCACCTCAAAACCACGGATGATCTCACCCAGCGGTTTCATATAGATGTTAAAGAGCAGAGGAGAGAGAACCAAGCCCTGAGGCACCCCACAAGTGAGAGGCCTCCGGGAGGATCCCTGACCCCCTGCCCAAACAGACTGCAGACGGCCCGAGAGATAGGAGGAGAACCACTGTAAAACGGTGCCTCCTAACCCTATCCCTCTGAGCCGCTGCAGCAGGATACCATGGTCGATGGTATCGAACGCCGCTGAGAGGTCAAGAAGGACCAGGATGGAGGAGCAACCCCCATCCCTGGCCCGCCAGAGATCATTTACTAGGGCGACCAATGCCGTTTCCGTGCTGTGGCCACGCCTGAAACCAGATTGGTAAGGATCCAGGTAGTCAGTTTCCTCCAGGAATTGAGGGAATTGCTGTGCCACCACGGACTCAACAACCTTCACTAAAAAGCGAAGGTTGGAGACTGGACGGTAGTTATTAAGTACGTCAGGATCCAGGTTAGGCTTTTTAAGGAGGGGTCGAACCACCGCCTCTTTAAGCGCAGCGGGAAAGACCCCTTCCTTTAATGAAGCGTTGACAATAGCCTGGATCCAGTCTCCAGTCACCTCCCTGGCTGCCGAAACAAGCCAGGAGGGACAAGGGTCCAGTAAACATGTGGAAGACCCCAGCCTACCCATAATCCTGTCCACGTTATCCAATGAAACAGGCTCAAACTCAACCCAGATGTCTCCACCGAGACTAGGCCCTGTCACCTCAACGGATTCTGTCCAGTCGGAGTCCAACCCAGTCCGAATCTGAGTGATTTTATCTTGCAGAAACTGTGCAAAGTCCTCAGCACGGCCCTGTAAGGGGTCCTCCCTTGCTCCCTGATTAAGGAGGGAGCGGGTCACTCTAAACAGGGCTGCTGGGCGATTTTCTGCAGATGCAATGAGAGTGGCGAAATAGTCAAGAATATGGTCAAGAAAACTGGTTCATTCTATAATTGATTATCCTCTTCTATGAAACTTTTTTCAGTATAATTACTGTAATGTAATCATTATTGTACAGCTGCAGGTAATGTACATACTTCAGTTTTATTGTCAACCTATCATAGATTAATAAAGTAGATAATTTTTTTAAAAAAAATAAAGTACCCATGTTGATAATAGCAATATCAATAGCACTTAAACTTATATATCATCTCCTACTGCTTTTCAGCAGAAATCCCCAACCAGTAGCAGGGAGGGATAGGATGTGTTCCACCCTCAATCTAATCCTGCGCATGTGCAAATGAACCTTTGTATGTTCACCCACTATTTGCGCAGCCTGGTTCTCAACTGACCATGGCTAGGTAGCAGGCCTGGAAATTGGGAACCTCTGATTTATAGCACTTTCTGAGATGTTTACACAGTCAGCATATTGCTTCCAACAATCTGGGTTCTTATTTTACTGACTTCATAAGGCTGGAAGGCTGAATCAACCTTGAACCAGGCAGGATCAAACTTCTGGCCGTGAGCAAAGTCAGCCTGAAATACTGCATTCTAATCACTGCACCACCACGGCTCTAATAATCCAACATGACTGTATAAAAGACCCAAGGAAACATGAGCTGTTGTGCAGGAATGGTAAACGTATTTTTATTTAAATTGGGTTAACTCTGGAAAAATAGCACAGAACAGAATCGTGAAAATTTGACTGCTCTGATTCCCACTGAAAGAAACCAATAGAAGTGAAGTTATTTTTTGAGTAGTAATACATTAGAGAATAGTGGTAGAGTTAATAGTGGATTCAGCTTTAGAATTGTAAATGATCTATTATCATTAAATGTCAGCAAAAAAAACTTAGGTTAATTAAATGTTCATTGTATGATTGGTTATAAATACAAATAAATTTGATGGAAATGGATCCTAGTTTTTGTTTTGTTTTCTTCTTTTAAGGATAGTATTAAGCAATGTATTTTATCCTGTGTGAGAATAGTGTAATCCTACTAAGTGTAATCCTACTAAGAAGGAAGGAAGGAAGGAAGGAAGGAAGGAAGGAAGGAAGGAAGGAAGGAAGGAAGGAAGGAAGGAAGGGAATTAAGGAAAAAACACTCTCTTCAAACCAATTTAATAAAAGGATATTTGGGATCAAAATATAGTATATATTCTGCCTTCTTCTTTTTCAGTTCAAACTAAAATTATGATTGGTACAATCATAGTTGACAGTGCAAATAGCATGTATACGTTAGCAATTACGAACCAAGAATCATAATATACAAAGGTGCTTGAAGATACAGTTTGTTAACATTAAACATGTGCTATCTAGAGTGAGGCAATTATTTATCCAAGATTTGTCTTTCATTACAGTTACCAAATTATGGGATTATTAAACTATCCAGAAATCTGAAATGTGGTTCCAAGCAAAATTGGCAACTAATAGAGCCAATTAAATTATCAATATCAAATTTCAATAGCTAAGTTGCCAAGACTAGATAACCCAAATAGCATAGCTCCTCTCTAACTGAGCTCATCTTTCTTACAATCGATAAAATGTTTTTTGATATAACTGGCTCGTATTGCCGTCATTCTTTTAAGGTATCGAGTGATCGCTCTTACCAGGGGAGGAGAGTCAGCCCTCAACAGAAATGCTAATTTTTGGCTTATATTCCAGTGGGGAAATTTATTTATAATTGGGGACAGATATTGTTTTCTTACTTCTTGATAGAGACTACATTCGAATATTATATGCGCCGTGTCCTCCACAACGTTTACCCCACATATGCATATTCTTTTGTCATACGGGATTTTCCGATAGCGGCCGAATCTAACGTTGGTATCTAGAAGTTCGAATCAAAACTTAACAAATAACTGTCTCTCCACTGATGGCATTTCTAAATGTAAATACTTTTTCAGAGTGAAAGTTGTTTTAACTGCTGTCAGCAGTTTAAGGGAATGATTAGTTGAAAGGGTTGCCATGTCCATTTGCCCATGTATATCTTTAATCCGTTGTTTAACTTGGTTCAGTGTGTCACACAACGGGAACCCTACGCCATATCGGTTCAATATTTCTGACAGCCGGGTTAGCCAGGAATACCTTTGAGGATTTGAAATCTGCTGTTCCTCTAGGGAGTCTGCTGGCATCCATCTGGGTCATTTTTAGCCAGTAGGCTACCGCCCCAGTGATTGTATAGGTGTACAGTGAGAAATGTCCCAATTCAGCTCTGACGGCTGCAGCTGAAGTGGAATTGTTTACCCCAAGCATCCTCCTTAACAAATTATTTTGAGTTCTCTCTAATATGGGGGCCTCTGTAAGACCCCAAATTTCAGCACCATAGAGCATGATCAGAACAAGTTTAGCCTGAAAGACTTTACGAAGAGGTAAAATGGAGGTTGGTTGGATTCGTTTACTTAATTTGGATACAAGGCTTGCTCCTTCTCTGACCTTTTGAGAAAGGTATTGATGGTGCGGAGTCCAACCTCCTGCACTGGAAAAAACAATTCCGAGATAAGTATATTGGGTAACTTGCTCAATTTTTGTGTCATTAATCTGCCAATTGTGCTTTTTATTCTTATTGCCAAAGACTAAAACTTTTGATTTAGCTACATTTATAGTCAAGTGGTTTGCAGTACAGTAATGTGTGAGCTTGTCAAGAAGTCTCCTCATTCCTATTTGGGTTCTAGAAAACAACACTAAGTCATCGGCATACATTAATACGTTAATAAATCTAGAGCCTATTTGGGGGCTGTGCGTCAGAAGATCATCCAGCTGCGCTGGGATATCATTTATATAAAGGTTAAAAAGAGTAGGGCCCAGCAGGCAGCCCTGCCTCACTCCTCTAGTTGTTGGTATGCTGTTTGTTGAGGCCCCATTTGCTGCATATCTGACTCTAATTGCCGTATTAGTATAGAGAATCCTGATCAACAAAATAAGTCTGGGGTCCATCCCCATAACTTGTAGTTTCCTCCACAAGTGGTTCCTATCTATAGAATCAAAAGCAGCAGTAAGGTCAATAAAGGCGGTATACAGCTTTTTCCCCTGGGTCTTGTATTTATTAATTAAGTGGGAAAGGACAAAACAATTGTCTATGGTAGACCTATCTGATCTAAAACCTGCCTGCTCATTTGCCAGAATTTCCTTATCCAAGCACCAGTCCTCTATTTTATTTAGGAGATGTTTCGTATACATTTTTGAAATTATATTAAGAAGACTGATGGGTCAGTAGTTGGATGGGGCAGCTCTGTCATCTTTCTTAAAAATTGGAAAAACTATAGCTAACCTCCACCCTTCAGGGATTATCCCTACTTTATCGATATAAGTAAACAGTGCTACCAGCACCGGTACCCAAAAGTCAATGTTGGACCTAAAGAGTTCAGGAGGCAACAAGTCCTCTCCAGGGGCCTTCCTGGCCTTTAAGGATTGAATTACATGCTTAACTTCGGTAGGGGTAACTGGTGTCCATTCCGGACATTTCCTTAATTCTTGCTGGAGGATATCCAATTGCAAGGCATTTGTTGTATTGTTACCATCAAATAAAGCAAGATAGTGCTTCTCCCATTTTACTGCTGATATATCAGTGTCCATAAATGGGAAACATTGTTTTAATATACCGGCTATCTTATGCCAAAAGATCGTAGGGAATTGGGATTTCGCTGCCATTTCTACCTCTTTCCACATCCTGGTGTTATAGCTACTTTTCTTGTTTTTCAGTAGGGATTTGTATGCTCTCCTGAGTTGAACCATATTTGAATAATCACCATCCTGTCTGGATCGGTTAACTTTCTTAACTGCGGCTCTTAGATTTGACCTCAAGTTATGGCAATCATCATCAAACCACTTTCTAGAGATCCCATCTACTTTTCTATCGTTCTGGATCATTAAGTTCTTAAGAGTAGAAGTTATCTCTGTATAAGCTGGCATTGGGGTGTTGTCTCCGGGCTTAGATTGGGAGATTTCCCTTGCTAGGTGTCTGGCTTCGTCTGAGCCCAAATAAGTGGTGACATATTTGACATCAAGTCTGTGCCAATATAACCTTTTATAGTTATAAACCCGGGCATTTGCTAAGGTGTCAATTTCCTCACTTGAATGAGGCCTAACTTCTGAAGAGAGTGAAACCAGAGCCGTGATGGGAAAGTGGTCACTTTCCTCTCTAAATATAGCTCTTACTTCTGAAAAATGGTGTACTAAACTAGAGGAAGTACAGATATAATCGATAGAGGTTGAGGTTTTGTTGGACGAGAAAGTATAGGGATATATATACCCATCACTCGAGCCACTAAGTACTTGCATATCATTCATAAACAAAAGGGAAATTAACCTCTGGGCATATTTATTGGTCCTCTTGTCCATTGAGTTCCAAGTGAACTCATTATAAAAGTAACCAGTTGGTACCAGGCCTCGGTTAGCATAGCTCTCCATTGAGGGACCTAGTCTTGCATTAGTATCTCCAGCTAATATAATTTTTGCTTGGGGAAAGCGTCCCTTTAAGGTAGCTAATACTGAATCTAATTCATCCCACAAATCCCTTCCTAGAAGGTGGAATGAAAATGGAGCGATATATATATACATTAATTAAGATTAAGTCCATCCCCCTGAACGTACATCTAATAGGCAGAATATATTGGAATTGAGGATCTAAAGAAATTTCTTCACCCTTCCATCCCGTATCCTTTTTGACCAATGTGGTTAAGCCCCCAATTGCCCTCCTTCTTAAATTGACTTTGCCTGCCGGTTTATGCCAGGAGGCAAAACCCGGTAAGCTGATCTGTGGATCATTAGTAGTCAGCCAGGTTTCTTGAAGGAGGATAAGATGATGTGTTGAAATCAATTTTATAAAATCCATCTGGTTTGCAAGGCCTTTCCAGCCCGCTATATTCCAGGACAAGAGGGAAAGGCTAGGGATATAAGATACCCTAGTTGTTGGCCATTTGTTGTCTAGTCAGTCACCCCGAGGCACTACTCCTTGTGTCTCTTCCTCCACCCTTCTGGTGGAGGGGTCCGGAATTACTACCACTGCCTTCTCTGGAGTGCCAAAGGAGTCAAAAGTGGCCTCTGTTGTTGCTGAAATGCCTCTTCCGTTCTTAAGGAAGATGAGACAGGTGAGGGCAGTTGCACTGTTGGGGGAGGGTGAACTTCTGCCGCTACGTTCATGGTCTTTGTTTCTTTGAAAAGACTTTTGCCTTCCCTTCTATCCCACTGGACGGACTTAACGACTTTAGGCCTTGTCTGCACATGCTTTCCCTGTTCTTCCGACTTGGATAGCCTTCTCGTTGAACTACAGGCTTCTGTTAGTGAAGATCTTAATAAATCAAATTCAATTAACATTGACCTTTGCTCCTTTGAAGACAAGGAGACAAATTCGCTGATTATAACATCCTCTGGTTTGTCAGTGCTTGCCTTCATATGTGGGACCTCCCTGATCTGGCCTGCCTCCATAGTTTCTCCGGATTCTGGAGGAAAGACCCTGGAGGTAGCAGAGTGGTTCCTAGGTACCATTTTTGATCTTTGGTTAAGTCCTTGTAAAAGCGGTTTAATAGGCCCACTTGAGAAGACTCTTGTAGGAATGACTTCAAATCTGAGCAGGGATCCTTTTCTTTTCATTACAGCGTTCGGTATAGTATTGCTGTCAAAATGCAGTATTAGTCGAACACAATTGCTATGCTGGGGAAGTTTTTCATATCTGAGTAGATCTATTAATAAAGAATCAGATTTCAATAGCTGTGCAAGTGAGAGGGTTATCCTTTCCTTTGAAGTCCATCGTCCTCTATTGCATGGGATTTTCCTTATCCTTAAAGCAATTTGTTTCTTTAACAACCTTCTTCCTTGATGAGGGTTAGCATCAGTACTTGCAATGCTTTGTTGTTTGGATTGAGGTCTTACACCCTCCCACTCTCTCCGCGCATCAGGACGGTGTGCAATCTTACCCTCCTTAGCTGCGGAGTGAGGGCCATTTAAGAATTGGAAGATCCTCTCGATGTCTCTTTTGATCGATGTCAGTAAGTCATATATTGAATCTACTGTGTGCGCAGTTAACATACTCTGAGTACAGACCATCTCTCTGAGGTCTGAACATGTCGGAACTTCTTTTAAGCAGCTAGAAGTAGGAGAGGGGATAGAGCTTGAAAAATCACCCATTCTAGCAGGCGAGTTTGAATCTGAAATCCAGGAAGAAAACTCCCCTTCTGTATCTCCCTCTCCCAATGATACAGTTGACAGAGACAAAGTTCGAAGTTCAGATTGGGGTTCTGGATTACACCTCTCCATAAAGTCATCCAATTTAAGATGTTTAAGAGGCTTGGAGTAATTAAGTTCTGTCATAGATTTTGGAGAGAGAGAGAGCAAGCTCTCTGCCTCTTACTTTTCTTTCCCATTCTGGTAGACAGTTGATCCAGTATCTCCCAGCGAAATTAAATATCGCAATAATTTATCCTCCCTCGGCAATCGTAGTTAAGGTAGGCCTTAATGATGGTCTCAGCCGAGGCACCACAGAGGTAAAAACCAATCTCCTTTCCTAACAACGGCTTGTCTTTTACTCCTACTTCTTTGCTATCATCTATTATCAGAAATGTTTAAATTGTTTAAATTATTTCACAGGGAAAGATGTGGGGGAAGGAGACTAAAAAGCTGATAAGGTTTCATTAAAGGCAGGCCTACCGGGAGCGTCTGCAGCCAGTTCCTTACTGTACTCGTTCCAAAAACAAACAGCTCAAAATCCCCTCCGAAGTTAGGGGCCTAACTAAGTTAGGGCCGAAGTGAGGTTTGTCAACAAGTCCGGTAATCTGAATTTCAGGCCTTGCAAGGAGGAGTCACAGGAGTAGCCTAGGCCAGGAATGCAGATTGTAGTGTTGTTAAAATATGTCTAAAACAAACAGTAGCCACACTATATGTGCTTTGTAAGAGTCCGGTATAGATTAAAAATAGATTAAAAGTGAATTAAAAATATAAAAATACTTTAAAATGTTAAAAAGAAAAACCTAATTTGCTTTTGGGAGAGCTCCTTACAGCCGTTCTCCCGGTTGTAGTCTCTTAGCCCCACTATTATATAAATAATCATACATTAATAATTTGCCTCTAACAAGAGTATCTACATGCATTGAAGTACATCTCTTTTAAAATTATTATAACCAAGAAAAAAAAACTGCAAAGCATTACCTATGTGCAGATTTGGGTTGCAGTGCTTTCTTCTGTTCACTGATGGTCTTGCTGAAGCAGTGGGAACTAACTCCAGCATTTGATTATTTATATTTTTATTTATTTATTAGATTTATATTGCCACCTATTTACCCATGGCGACTCAAGGTGGCTTACAGAATATAAAAAAAACACATTTAAAAAACAGTAAAACTCATAAAAAAAATAAAATAAATTAATATAATAAAATCACCCCTGACCCCCACCTCCCACCCCAGCAACGGCCGATCACACAAGCCATTTAATGGGCTCTATGCCACTCTGGGTTCCCAGGCCCGCTGGCAGAACTGGGTCTTCAGCGCCTTCCGGAAGAGAATTAGGGTGGGGGCTAATCGCTGGGAGAATGATGTTCCAGAGGAAGGGAGCCACCACAGAGAAGGCCCCTTCTCCTGGGTCCCACCAGGTGTATCTCCTTCGGGGATGGGACCCGCAGCATTCCCTGCCTCCCCGCTCTAATAGGTCGGGTAGATGTGACCAGCAAGAGATGGTCCCTCAGATAACCTGGTCCCAAGCCATGAAGGGTGTTATGTATTGATACTTTTAAGCGGGAGTTTCAAATCTGCATACGTTTCTGATTGGCTGACAGTCCCTCCTGGATTGTATATAAGGAGGACTGCAGCCCCTGAGTTTTTGCTGAAGTCTCACTGTATATTAAAGAGCTGTTGTCACTTGCTTGCTTGTGCCTCTCGTTATTCCCGAACCACTTCATTGGCGACGAAGGTGGGATAGAGGCTACAAGAAGCCAACCAGTGAGACCACGAGCTTCAGCTAGGCGACGAGGCGAACCACAGGAGGCATACCGAACATGTCTGCCTACATTCCGCCCAAGCCTTTCGATCCGACCCGCGAAAAATGGGTCTCGTACCTAACGAGGTTTGAATGCTCGCTTGAAGCCAGCGACATGCAGGGCCTCTCGGCTAATCGAAAGAGAGCCCTATTCCTAAGCCACTGCGGACCGGACGTGTTCGAGATGGCCGAGTCACTGTGTGAGCCAACGCCGGTTCAAACCGTCTCCTGGGACACCCTGATGGCAACTCTCCGGGCTCATTACGCTCCCGTTCCCTCCAAGTTCGTGCAGCGATACCAACTGAGGCAGCACGTTCAACGAGAGGGAGAGCCGGTCAGCGCGTACATGGCCAGCCTGAGAAAAGCCGCAACCCATTGCGACTACAGAGATTTGGACGATGCGTTGCTTGAGCAACTGATCTGTGGTGTTCGGGACATTAGGCTGCAACGGCGTCTGCTCGCCAAGCCTGATTTGACGCTTGCCGGAGCCCTAGACGAGGCTAGGGCTCATGAAGCCTCCACAAAGGCCGCTGAAACGCTGCAGCGTCCGCTGACCAGCAAAGACAGCCCCAAGTCTGCCCCGGTGCACAGAGAAGACGCCGGATCCAGCTCGGAGTCCGAGTCGGATGAGGACGTCTTCCGAACGGAGCACCAGAGAAAAGACACTGGCAGCCCCCGGCGAAGCTGTCCCAGCTGTGGCGGGCACCATGATAGACTGTCCTGCAAATACAGAGAGGCTATTTGCAGGCGCTGCGAGAAAAAAGGGCACTTGGCGCGAGTCTGCAGAGCCATTCTGCCCAGAAGACACAAACCACGTGAGCGCCGCAGCCAACCGGAATCAGCGCGCCAGAAGCAGCCAACGAGAGAAGGCGGCGCGAAAAAACAGCGCGAATTTGAACCGCGAGATGGCCGCAGCATACACATCGACCAGGCCAGCACGGCGATCGAAGACAAGGTCAGCACGGTGGTCGAGATCAACGGGAAGCCGTGCTCGATGGAGATCGACACCGGATCAGCGCTCTCCATAATGTCGTGGACGACCCTAAAGACCCTCCTGCCGTCGTTCCGGAAGGATCAACTCTCCAAACAGAGGCTACGCATCCTAGACTACCAGGGGAACCGAGTCCCCCTCGAAGGCGTGGGCACGTTCCGGGTCACCTACGGAGACTACGAAAGAGACCTGCCGCTGACCATCGTCACAAAGCAGCTTCCTAGCCTCCTGGGCATGGGGTGGTTCCGAGCCCTGGGCATGGGCTTCACCGGCGTCCACCTGATGTCCAGATCAACACTGAAAGACAGCCTCCTGTCCGAGTTCCAGGACGTCTTCGGGGACACGTTGGGCAAGTATGTGGGGACCCCTATTTCACTAAACTTAGACCCCAACGTAGCCCAAGTGAGACTGAAGGCCAGACGAGTACCGTTCGCATTGAAACCGAAGATCGATGCGGAATTAGACAAGCTGATTAAGCAAGGGGTGTTGGTTCCCGTTGACCATGCTAAGTGGGAGACCCCCATAGTGACCCCAGTTAAATCCGACGGCTCAATAAGAATTTGCGCCGACTACAAGTGCACGATCAACAAGGCTTTGCAGCCGAGCGCCTATCCGGTGCCGATCGTGCACCATCTACTACACTCCCTGGGGCCCGGAAAAATTTTTGCCAAATTAGACCTGGCCCAAGCCTATCAACAGTTACCAGTCGACGACGCCACGGCAGAGGCCCAAACGATCGTGACTCATAGGGGTGCATTTAAATGCACCAGGCTTCAGTTTGGGGTGAGCGTCGCACCCGGCCTATTTCAAAGCACCATGGAGCGCCTGTTGCAAGGACTCCCCGGAGTGGTGCCCTATTTCGATGACGTCTTAGTCAGCGCTCAGGACGAACACCAGCTGGGGGACAGGGTTCGGAACGTCCTGACTAGGTTTAGAGAAGCGGGACTAAGACTCAAAAGGAACAAGTGCAGGATAGCTGTTCCCTCTGTGGAATTCTTAGGGTACAGGGTGGACGGCACAGGCATCCACCCTACCGAGAGCAAGGTGAGGGCTATTAAGAGCGCACCAGCCCCCAAATCCAAAGCAGAGCTCCAAGCCTTCCTTGGACTGCTCAATTTTTATTCTATGTTCCTAAAAGATAAAGCCACGGTTGCAGATCCCCTTCACAAGCTTTTGGGAAAGAACGTACCATGGGTCTGGGGGAAACCGCAAGCAGCCGCTTTTGAGGCAGTGAAAAGACTCCTATCCGAGGACAGCTTCCTGATACAGTACAATGCAGAGCTGCCGCTCGTCTTAGTCTGTGACGCCTCCCCCGTAGGAGTTGGTGCCGTCCTAGGCCATAGACTGCCGAACGGCCTAGAGGCGCCCATTGCTTTCTATTCCCGTACCCTGTCCAGCACAGAACGAAACTATAGCCAGTTGGACAGAGAGGCTCTGGCTGCGATTGCGGGGGTTAAGAAGTTCCACGAATACCTCTATGGCCGAAAATTCGAACTTGTGACTGACCATAGACCGTTGCTAGGACTGCTAGCAGGCGACAGGCCAACCCCCGCTGCCCTCTCCCCCCGTTTGACTAGATGGGCGATTTTTTTGTCGGCCTACTCGTACCAGCTTGTCCATCGACCTGGGCGGACCCTGGGTCATGCGGATGCCCTTAGCCGTTGCCCCCTTCCCGACCTGCTGGACAACCCAACGCCGGAAGCCTCCGTCCTTTTGTTGGACACGTTAACTTTGGGCCCCATCTCCTCCGGCGAGGTGGCGAAAGCATCAAATAGAGACCCAGTTATCCGGACTGTTATGGGTTGGGTTCTGAAAGGGTGGCCGGACAAGGTGGTCGGAGAGGAGTACCAAGGGTTTGCCAACAAACGAAATGAACTGTTTATGCAAGGGGGGTGCTTGCTATGGGGTGACAGAGTGGTAATTCCAACGAAACTACGGAATAGGGTTTTGGAGTTGCTGCACGAAGGGCACCCGGGCATTGTTAGGATGAAGTGTTTAGCCCGCAGCTATGTCTGATGGCCCAACATGGACCAGGTCATTTCCGAGTGGGTGGGGAAGTGCAGACCCTGCCAGGAGTCTCGCCCCGATCCCCCAGTAGCGCCCATCCGAGAGTGGGAGAAACCAAAAGGCCCATGGGGGAGGATCCACATTGATTTTGCCGGCCCGTTCCATGGCCAAACGTTTTTAATAGTTGTGGATGCCTACTCAAAATGGCTCGAAATTGTATTAATGCCATCTACAACGGCCGAAGCCGTTATCAAGGTCCTAAGGAAGTTGTTTGTTACCCACGGCCTGCCGGATACCTTGGTATCGGACAACGGGCCTCAATTTACAGCAACCCTTTTTGAAAGTTACTTGGCCGGCCTGGGAATCCGCCATGCCCTATCAGCTCCATTTCACCCGGCTTCCAACGGATTGGCTGAACGTTTTGTCAGGACGGCCAAGGAAGCACTGTCCAGATTAGACAATGGGGACTGGCAGGCCAGGATAGATCAATTCCTAGCGGTTCAGCATGCATCACCATGCACAGCAACAGGGAGAAGCCCAGCAGAGCTCCTCATGGGGAGGAAGCTCCGGTGCGTGTTAGACAGGCTTCACCCTAACTACTCGCATGAAAACTTTAAGGGAGAGACCTGTGGGTTGAGGCAGTTTCAGGTCGGGTCCCCAGTGTTCGCTCGAAATTATGCCAGCGGTCCCCTATGGGTTGCAGGAACCATAGTGGGAATAACAGGCCCAAAATCGTACACGGTGGACGTGGGGGTAGATAGACTCTGGAAGCGCCACATAGACCAACTTAGGAAAAGGGTGGTAGGCGAGGCGAACATTAACTTAGACATCTCCGAGCCTAACTCTGACCAATTCTCCAAAACAGCTAACTCAAGCCCGGGGTCGCCAGAATACTTAGCTGACAAGCCCTGGTTCCAGCGCCGCCCCAGCGAGTCGCCACTCCCAGCCGGGGATAACCACGCCCCGGACAAAATCCAGGAGGTTCCATTGGCGGAGCCGGGAGAGACAAAGAGTCCCTCCGACCAGCTCGACGCCCCACCAGACTCTGAACTGCGCAGGTCAACTAGGGCGAGAACTCGTCCTAAGCACCTGCGAGATTTTGTCTGTACATATGTTAATTTTTGAGTATTAGTGCCTTCTGGGAAGGGAGGGGTGTTATGTATTGATACTTTTAAGCGGGAGTTTCAAACCTGCATACGTTTCTGATTGGCTGACAGTCCCTCCTGGATTGTATATAAGGAGGACTGCAGCCCCTGAGTTTTTGCTGAAGTCTCACTGTATATTAAAGAGCTGTTGTCACTTGCTTGCTTGTGCCTCTCGTTATTCCCGAACCACTTCAAAGGGCTTTAAAGGTGACAACCAACACCTTGAATTGTACCCAGAAGCAAATCGGCAGCCAATGCAGCTCCCGCAGGAGAGATGATATATGTGCGCATTGGGGTCTGCACAAAACCGTGTGTGCCACTGCATTTTGCACCACCTGGAGCTTCCAGATGCTCTTCAAGGGTACCCCATGAAAAGCGCATTGAAATAGTCAAGACAGGAAGTGACTAAGGCATGAGTGACTGTGAGTAGGGATTGCTGGTCCAGGAAAGGGCATAACTGGTGCAAACTCGCAGTTGTGCGAAGGCCCTCCTGGCCGCAACCGTCACCTGCTCTTCGAGCAGGAGTCATGAGTCCAGGAGAACCCCCAGATTACGCACAGGATCTGTTTGGGGTAGTTCCACCCCATCCAAGACCAAAGATGGCAATTCTCCTTGAGCCAATGAACCCCAAACCCAGAGCCACTCCATCTTGCCAGGGTTTAGTTTCAATCCATTGTTCCCCATCCAACCCCTAACAGCCTCCGGGCACTGCGAGAGGTAGGACACGGCATCACTTAACTCACCACGAGCTGAGACATACAGCTGAGTATCATCAGCATATTGGTGATACCTCAGTCCATGGTGATGGATGATCTCATTCAGTTGCTTCATATAAATGTTGAGGGTGGGCGAGAGCTGGATCCTATCAGCATTGACTGAGAGTGGCCGCAGAGGAAGGAAGTGAACCAGGATATCACAAGGCCTCCCACTTCCATCTCCCAAAGCCACTCCAGGAGAATACCACGATGGTATTGAAAACCACCAAGAGATCAAGTAGAGCAAGGATGGATGCACTACCCCGTCCGGCTCCTGCCAGAGATCATCCAAAAGTGCAACCAGTGCTGTTTCTGTCACAACTCCAGGCATGAATCCTGACTGGTCAAAATAATCCATTTCATCCAGAAACCTCTAGAACTGCCCCGCAACCACTTTCTCGACAACCTTCCCCAAAAAGGGAAGATTGGAGTCAGGTCAGAAATTATTCAACCAGGTGGAGTCCAGTGATGGCTTCTTAAGAAGAGGATGGATCACATGCTACTTAAAGTGCTGGGGCCCTTCCCTCTCCTTTAGGGAAGTATTAATCACCACCAGAGTCCACCCGTCTGTCACCTCCTGGGAAGCTTTCACAAGCCAGGAAGGACACAGGTGCTTGTGCACATATTCCCTAGGATCCTGTCCACTTCCTCAAGAGCAACAGGGTCGATTTCCGGTTTCCTCGTCTTCGGTGGCGACGGTGACTTCTTTTAGCACCGCCACCCCCGCCGCTTGTAGAGCCGCTTCCCGATCGTGAAGCGGCTTGAAATCTTCAAAATCCCTAGGATTTATGAAGAAGAGGCAGCAGGGTACAGGTAGAGCCCCTGCAACCCCCCCAGGGAATTGTTTCTGGGGAGGAAACAGGCGCGGCTCCCTTACAACCTGCTGAGACTCCGGGCGGCGTGGGACGTCTTCTGCCTTTGCAGAACAAGCCGACTTCAGGAAACCTTTAAAGAGCGAGGAAGTAAGCCAAATAAACACTTGAAATCCACTTGAGCCCTGAAACTCTGAACTGCAAGTATTAGCCCTTTGCTGATTTTTTATGCTGAAGTGAAAGTTTCGGAATGAGTGAAAGTGACTGAAAAAATATGGCGCTCAGCAAATGAATCAGTGGGTGTGGATTGGTGAAGTTATCTTGTCTTCTATAAAGTTAAAAAGTTGCTACAAAGTTGCTCCGGCTGCAACAGAAATAAGAGGAAAATCTCTCCCTTTTACTTGTTTTTGCTGCACTATAGTCTTGCCCTGAGTAAATCTGGGGGACTTTTTTAGAAGGTATTGTGGAGGTGGCAGAAGAGGCGGAACCTCCCTTTTTAGAAAAGCCAGCTTACGTGGCAGGATGGCTTCAAAGAAGCAGGAAGGCAAAACAGGGGGGGGATCCCCCCCACGTAAACAGAACACACAGTCACAAGCTCAAAAAAAAGATCTGGATATGGGAGATTTAAAAGAATTCATTTCAAATATTTTGGATGAGAAATTTCAAGACATGGATGATAAAATAAATAAAATAGATGAAAAAATCCAAAAGTCACAACAGGAAATTATGCAGGAAATGCAGCAGAACCAAAAGATGGTGACCAAAAAAATAACGGATGTGGCGTCTGGCCTGGCAGGATTTATTATGAAAGTTGAGTCAAAAGTGGATGAATTTAAATCAGAAGTTAATGCTAAGTTGAAAAATAATGATCATAAATTTTTTGATGTTGATGACAAGATGCAGAGAGTTGAGAATGACATTGTTATGATGCAATTCCGGGCAATGGAATTTGCTATATGGCTTCGAGGAATTAGAGAAGAGGAGAGACAAGATTTGAGACAGATTTGTGCTGAAGCCCTAGCTGTGATTTTAAAAACTGATCCTGAGATGGTCTTTTGCAAAATAGATAAAATCTACAGAGTTAACTCGTGGGTGGCCAGACAAAGACAATTGCCCAGAGATGTGGTCATATATTTTACAGACAGAGCAATAAGAAATGATATCCTGCAAAAATCTTTCCTCACTTCTGTGCAAGTGAATGGATCCAAGGTTACAGTCTACAAGGAGCTCCCACCTAAGATGTTGAAATCCAGAAAAGAATATGGTTTTCTTGTTAAAGAACTGCAGAATAATCAAATCCCATTTCGTTGGGACGCTCCAACTGGCATAATTTTGAGATATAAGGGAGAGAAACACCGCTTGAATACTGTGGAGAAGGCGGAGCAATTTTATACTGACATTTTTAAAGAAAGAACACCATCCCCACGCACATCTACAGTTTTGGAGATTAAAGAGAGTGATAAGAAGCAACCTCAAGAATTGCAACAACAATCTAAGCAGGAATCAGAGGAGTTGAAGGGCGCTGAAGGAGGTTTTCTGGATGAGCCCTTGCTGGAACCTTCTCCAATCTTGGAGCTGGCTTGGGCGGCTGAAGTTAAGGACCAGCGTATAACCCGAGCAAAAGCCAAGGAACTTAAACAAAAGTTACAACAGGAAAGGCGAGATGAAGCTGGGGCTGTGGGGAATGCAGGACAGAAGATTTCGGATGAAATCCTAAGGTTCTGCGCTTCGCTCCAGAAAGAGAATGATGATGATTAAATGTGTATCTTGGAACGTGAATGGGCTGAATGTAACACAAAAAAGGAAGAAAGTATTTACATATTTAAAACAACATAATAATGATATAATTTGCTTACAAGAAACGCATATTACAGCTCAAGATCAAAACTATTTGAAAAATTCCAAATTAGGAACACATTTTATATCTTCAACTAACCAAAAAAAGAATGGTGTGGTTATTTATGTAAATAAAAAACTAACAGCCAAACTTATAGAAGCTGATCAAGATGGTAGGTTTGTAGCAATTGAATTGCTTTCTGCTAATGATCAAATTCTTTTGATAGGAATTTATGCTCCTAACCAACAACAGGACTATTTTTATAAAATGCTGCATACTAAAATACTCCAATGGGATTACAGATCTATTTTAATTATGGGAGATTGGAATGGAGTAATTGACTCTAAATTAGACAAAAAGACTTTGGCAAAGTCAAGAATTAGATTACCACAGACTTTTTTTGATATGAAAGAAGATCTGGAATTAAAAGATATTTGGAGAATACATAATCCAAAAGAATTGGACTATACTTTCTTCTCTGACAGACATAGATCCTTTTCCAGGATTGATTTTATCTTGTTGTCTGATGATCTACTTCTTAGGACAAAAAGAACAAAGATTTTGCCAAGAACTTTGACTGATCATAGCCCAGTGTGGATAGAAATTGAGACATGTAAGAATGAGAGACGCTCTTGGAGATTAAATGAAAACTTGTTCAGATATGAGAAAAATATAATAGAACTTAAAAAGTATTTGAAAGAGTTTTTTGAAATGAATTTGAATAAAGGCACCCCAATGGAAATTGTGTGGGACGCAAGCAAAGCTTATATGAGAGGGGTGCTTATATATATGAACTCTAAACATAGGTTGAACTGGAAGCAGAAATAAAGAACAAAGAACAGTTACTTATTAAAAATCCAACAGATGAAAGAATACTTAGTGTTATAAAACTTTTGAAAGACCAATTCCAAATGCTTATAGCGGAACAAGTTGCAACAAATTTACAATATGCGAAGCATAATACATTCTGCAACGCTAATAAACCAGGCAGGTGGTTGGCTTACACATTAAGGAAGAAACAGAGCGCACGGACTATTGATAGTGTTGATATTGGGGGGAAAGAAGTTTTTCAACAGAATTTAATAAAAGAAGCTTTTCTTCAATATTACACTAAATTATATGCCAGAGAGGAGGTGCAGAATGGACTTATAGAAAAATACTTAGACAACAAAAGAGTTACAAAAATTACTGAGCAACAAAAGGAAAGAATGGATTATCCTATAACAGAGGAGGAGATAATAGCAGCAATAAAACAATTAAAAACAGCCAAAGCTCCTGGAACGGATGGTCTGACAGCAGTGTATTATAAAACTTTGCAGGCAGAAATGGTGGAACAACTTAGAGACTTATTTTGTAATATACAACAAGGGGGAAAAGTACCCCCATCATGGGATACAGCTTATATTTCTTTGATACCAAAAGAGCAAGCAGGTCCCAAAAAACCGGAGAATTACAGACCAATATCTCTTTTGAATACGGATTATAAAATTTATGCAAAAGTATTAGCCAACAGACTGATGCCAGTAATTCAAAAGGTGATTCATGATGACCAAGCGGGATTTATTGAGGGTAGGTACATGAAGGACAATGTAAGGCAAGTAATAGACTTATTGGAATATCTTGAGAAGAATAAACAGATTCCTGCAGTGCTGGTTTTTCTGGATGCGGAGAAGGCCTTTGATAGAGTGGATTGGAATTTTCTATTAAAGACTTTAAAAAAGATGGACTTTGGGGACCAATTTATACAGGCGGTTTCAGCAATTTATCAAGAGCAAAAGGCACAGATCATTATCAATGGAAGCTTGACAACAGAGTTTAAAATCAAAAAAGGAACAAGACAGGGATGTCCACTGTCCCCATTGTTGTTTATTCTAACACTAGAAGTCTTGTTAAATACAATAAGGGACTCTAACACTTTGAAAGGTATAATGATAAGGCAAGAGGATTACAGAATAAAGGCATTTGCAGACGATCTGGTTGTTACCCTAGCACAGCCAATGGAATCGATAATCCAGATGAAGGACATTATACAAGACTATGGTAAAGTTTCAGGTTTCAGATTGAATCAGAAAAAAACTAAGATGGTAGTTAAAAATATGACACAAGATCGTAAACTGGAGTTAGAAAGGAGGGCAGGTTTTGAGATTGTACCAAAGGTAAAATATCTAGGAGTTCAGGTTGCAGAATCAAATATGAAATTGTTTCAAAATAACTATGAGGTGTTGTGGCGAGAGGTGCAAAAAGATATGGAGATTTGGAAAAAACTGCAGCTGTCTTTACTTGGAAGAATAGCAGCAGTTAAGATGAACATTTTGCCAAGATTTCTTTTTTTGTTTCAAATGATCCCGGTGCTCAGAAATGATAAACAATTAAAAGTATGGCAAATTGGTGTGAACAAGTTTGTCTGGAACGAGAAAAAGCCAAGAGTAAAAATGAAAATTATGCAAGACGTTCCAGAAAGGGGAGGTCTCAAACTTCCAAACCTACAATTATATTATGATGCAACAGCTTTGACTTTAGTAAGTGATTGGTTTGGAGGAAAAAAGACTGGAATATTAAACGCAGAAAGTTTCGATTTGGAATTTGGATGGCACGCTTACTTATTTTATGACAGTAAAGTGGATAAAGTTTTTAAAAGCCATATACTTAGAGATTCTTTGTTGAGAGTTTGGAAGAAGCACCGAAACAAATGGAATTATAAAATACCGCTATGGCTGGATCTTGGTCATACCTTGTGGAATACAAATATAATGTCACTCGGGGAGTTTTTATATAAAGAGGTTCTTTTTACAGATGCGGGCAGATGGCAGCTGAAGACATTACAGACATTGTTGGCTGAAGGGATCAATTTAACTTGGTTACAATATAATCAATTGCAATTGAGATGGAAAGAGGACCAAAAAACTGGTATTATGATGTATGAGGAAGAATTAGTTAGACACATAAAAGAGAAAGGCCCAATGCATATTAAAAGACTTTATAATGTTTTGTTAGAAAGGGATTCAGAATCTGAGCTAGTTAAAGACTGCATGATTAAGTGGGCACAAAATTTTGAGGAACCAGTGATGTTGGAAACATGGGAAAAAATTTGGGTTCAGAATGTTAAATTTACACAGTCGCAGAACCTGAGGGAAAATTTTTATAAAATGTTTTACAGATGGCATCTAGACCCCAAAAAATTGTCGTGTATGTACCCTAATGTGCAGCCTAAATGTTGGAGATGTGATTGCCTAGACGCTACATATTATCATGTTTGGTGGACCTGTAAGAAAGTTAAGGCTTTTTGGATAAAAATTTGGTGGGTCATGCAGAATGTTTTGAAGAAAAAAATTCAGTTTTCTCCACAACTGTTTTTATTGGGTATAGTTAAGGGTTTTACATCGGGTGAAACAAAATTGATATTGTATATGATAACTGCAGCAAGATTGTTGATAGGTAAATACTGGAAAAATGAAGCGCTGCCTACGACTGAGGAATGGACTTTGAGGATGGCCAGTTTTGCAGAGATGGCGAAGATTTCAGCATATTTAAAAGATTGTTCTCAAGAGACTTATGAATGGGAATGGAAGAAGTGGATAAATTATGTTCAGCATAAATACCAAACTAGGAAGTACCAAATAGCTTTTATCTGAAAATGTTATATCAAGATAGAAATATTTTGAGGTTGAGGGTGAAAACTTGTTAGAAGATGTTATATTAAGACAGAAATATTTTTAAGGTTGAGGGTGAAAATTTGTTAGAAAATGCTATATCAAGATAGAAATATCTTTAAGGTAATCAGGATGAAAATCTATTTGAAAATGTTATACTAAGATAGAAATATTAATGTTAATGTAAGGAAGATGAAAACTTGTAAGGGGGGAGGGAAGGGTTCAAGTTTTATATACAAAGGAGGGTTTTTTCCTTTTAGCTGACATGAGTATACTAGGAAGTCTGGGGGGAGGGGAGGGTTAGGGTGGGTTAGGGAGGTTGGGAAGATTGGGGGGGTTGTGGGGGGGGAAAAAAGGGGTGAAAATGTAACTGTAAAACTTTTGCAATAAAGAGCAACACGGTCAAACTGTTCCCAGATAACAGAGCAAGAACCTGCATCAAGGGCTTCCATCGGACCAGCAACCACGCTGGCATTTAACTGGGAACGAAGTCGAGCAATTTTGTCTTCCAGAAAATCCGCAAACTCCTCAGCTCGTCCCTTCAGGTGGACCTCAATCTCCTCCTTTCCCAGGAGGAGGAGGCTCATCTTAAAGAGAGTGGCTGGGCGATTATCTGCAGACACAATTTGTGTGGAGAAGTATTCACACTATTATTTATTTAATTGCACTTATATATTGCTGTTCACAGAAACAATAAGGCAACAACCATGGTGTTAAACAATTAATGGAAAGCATTGATTTATAAAAATCTATTTAAATTATTAACTACTGTAGATCATACCATATCTGCTAGAAGATCAACCATTTTCCTTCCAAGCTATAGTTAGACTTCTAAAATTTCTTTGATGGAAAATATCATTTCTTTATTATTACAATCAAAAGAAAAATCTATTATCCAGTCCTAAGTGATTGCACAAAATAGAACATATTGTGTTCAAGTATTATTGTCTCTTTAACTGCAGAAGTAGAATGAATAGAAGCAAGCTGTTATAATTCTGAAAAGATAATTCTTAAGTCCAATCCTCCATTTTCTTTTGATACATTTCTATGATTTATGGCAGTATAAATCCATCAAGTATCATTTTCTAATACTGTATTAGTTCTTAGGAAAGATGGGAATTTATTATGTTAGGTATTTGTGAACACTAGACTAAAACTAATTCAAATAATGTTCTTGTGAAATTAGATAACATTCTGAAATTAATTTAACTGTACAATTATCATCATTTTTTTTCCTAACAAAAATGCACTCTTATTATCCATTTTTTAAAATAATATATTTGGTTTGATCCTTCTGAAAATAATTCTGAGATAAAGCATGTTGATTATAATCATAAACAATGAATCTGGAAAAAATATTTCAAATCTATTTGAAAATGTTTAATTGCACTCAGCCTAATTAGTGATAATGGCCATGAATTTTTTCGACAATAGTAATTTATGATAATACTCTTAGAATCAGGCGTTTCTCATACAAAACTGGCATAGTGCTATCGTAGCATTTTAAGTTTTATGTCAATTTAATATTCAAATGAATTTGAAATCTTTACTAAGAAGCTCTAACATTCACATCCTTGGGCCACTTCTTAGAGTTTGAAGGAGTGAGATGCATGCCAAAATCAATTACTTATGGCCATAAATAATGAGTCACAACTTAACCATAGTTTCGTGTATTTACAAAATAATGATAATAATAAGTCAAAGTTGTTCTCATTCTGAACAACTTACTGCTTTTCTATGCTACTGCTCCATAGTTGTCTGCTCAAATTTGAACTAAGAAGTCCCATTCTAAGTAAGATTATTTGCACTTAGCATTGTCAGTCTGATTAGTTTTTGCCCTCTTCTATTGTTCTGTAATTTTTTTAATTGGGGGATGGAATATGTATCGGTTAAATGTCATTTTTTAAATATTTATCTATACCAATCAGATTCTGTTGATCAGAGTGGTTTAAAAATTCTAGAAGGGAGGGAGGGAAGAAGGAAGGAAGGAAGGAAGGAAGGAAGGAAGGAAGGAAGGAAGGAAGGAAGGAAGATTTATTTGGTTAGGTCTTAACTTTTATTATCATCTGTCTTGACTTTATGAAAAATTACAATCTTTTATCTAAATAAAGATAGCTGAATAAAAAACCATTGAATTTTTCCAACAGTTCACTAGGTGTAATTTCCAAGCATGTTTAAAACTGCAGTTCCTATTTAAAGTGTAAGTAAAATGTTCCTGTATTATGCTGTATTAAGCTCAAAGCCAAAATGCATTTATCCAGAATACATCTATGCCAGTTATTTAGCAGTTCATTCCCTGGAGTAATTTAGCATTATTAAAGAAACTTTAAGCCTGCCCCATCTGCATCTTTATTCATGAATTGTAATTATAAACTTAATTTTGCCCCATGTGTATATGTATATGATTGAGTTCTTCTGTTTTTCCTCTGGTCTAAAAGTTACTTAGTGGGACTTGTTATTCTATATTTTTTACCTGTGGTACTATGTTTACATTTATATCTACTGAATGTTGCATGTAACTGACCTAAACGTATATAGATATTGTTCTTTATGAATTGTATCTATTTTACATGTTTTAAAACATTGTGAAAAAATTATAATTTTATAGCACACATTTGTGTATAGGGATAGAAAGTTACCATTATGAACAATAATAATTGTAAAAACAATTGAATGTCAACTTCTCTAGGTAAGTCATATCCCTACATAATTTGGCCATGCTTGGGTAAAACAGATTCACATTTGTAGACCTAACAAAGATCCTTCTTCTGCAAAGACATCAGCAGATATGATGGTTCATATCCAATAGATGTTTGCCCACAGAATCTCCACTTCCATCTGCATACAAAAATGCATCTTTTTCACAGGAGTAATCTAAAATTGTATTTTTGTATATTTTCATTTAAAGTTTTCAAAACAATAAAAGCATAGAAAATTAAAGAAAAAGTATGAAGAAAAAAGAAGATAGAAAAAAAGAAAAAAGGAGAAAAGGAAACAGAATTATTACTTTCATCACTTTTTATATTGGGTAATTGCTAACTTAATTTTTTAAATTTCTTTTTAAACCTTGTATTTTTAAATCACCATTAGCATTAGCATCATTAACATCTCCATCACTGTTATCATTCTGTCCTTCCTGGAAGGGTGTAGTGCAATGTAGGTCATACCTACACATTTATATATTTTCAATCCCTATACTATAGTATATTACTAATTGTAGCAATTAAGCCACACATAGGTCATTTGAAAGATCTCACATATTGAGATCTTTTATCTCAATACAACATTTATTGTTAGTAAAGGCAACAATAGTCATGTCCACACTTGCATATTTTGCAAGAAAAATAATAGGGATGTTTCTAAATGAACAAATAGCTTTGTGATCCAAAATTGAAACTTACACAGCAATCATGGGCATAAGCAAGGATTAGAAGAAAAGAATCAACTATCAAGAATCACAGTAACCATCATATAGATGGATAAAGTTGCTGCTGCTGTAAACATAAAATTTCCTATTGTGAAATCTGGAACCAAAGTATAAAAAAATAAATGTTTCCCTGTCAGTCATTTCCGACTTTAGGGTACAGTGTTCATCTCTGTTTCTTGGCCAAGGGAGCCAGTGTTGTCCAAAGACAATTTCCATGGTCATGTGGCCAGCATGGCTGGGCATATGGAATGCTGTTACCTTCCCATGAAGTAGTAGATTCCTATTAATCTACTTGCATTTTCATGCTTTTGAACTGCTAAGAGGGCAGGAACTGGGGCAAGTAATGGGAGCTCAACTCATTATGTAGCATTCAGGTCTTGAACCTGGGCTGTCAGCTCTCCAGCTGACAAGGCCAGCATCTTTAACTGTTGAGCTATCTGGCCCCATTAAGAGTAAGGTATACAGGCAGAAAAACAAATGAGTAGAATTGTACAACTAATGGGAGTAACATATTGCAATTTGATAAAATAAGTCACCTCATCAAAACACATGATGATTAGTATTTGGGGAATGGGTTCACTCCTTCTTTCAAGGTAACAGGATTCATTATGAAATATCCAACTATCACTTACCACTTGTTCTCATCCATCTGCTCCAGGGTGATTTTCAAGGCTCCCTAAAGACTTCCCCTATACAAGTGGTGATCTCATGGATGAATCTTGTCACATCATGTTGGAAGACAGACTTGGTTAAGCATATGTTGCAACAACTTGCATAGCCAAGCACTATTAACGTCATTGATCCATCTTTGTTGAGGGAACAACAGGCCATAGAGTGGATTATTATTATTATTATTATTATTATTATTATTATTATTATTATCATCATCATCATCATCATTATTTATTTATTTATTTATTTATTTATTTATTTATTTATTTATTTATTTATTTATTTATTAAACTTCTATACCACCCTTCTCCCGAAGGACTCAGGGCAGTGTACAGCCATGTTAAAGCACACATAAACTCACAAAATTTAAAAACAATTTAAAACGAATATATAAAATTTGGCCCACAAAGTTAAAACTTGACAAACAACCCAGTTTAAAATTCATATTCTAAGCCAGCCTGGCCTGTTAGAACAAAAGGGTCTTAAGAGCGCGGCAAAAGGTACGAAGGTCGGGGATCATACGGACCTCCAGGGGCAGATCATTCCAGAGGGTAGGTGCCCCCACAGAGAAGGCTCTCCCCCTGAGTGTTGCCAGTCGGCATTGTTTGGCCGACAGCACCCTGAGGAGTTCCTCTCTGTGGGAGCATATTGGCATATTAGTGGACTATCCAGGATTTTATTTATTAAAATACAAATCAATTACCAGAATTCAAAGAGAAAATGAGAAAAACAATGTTTCTGATAATACATTATAGAATAGAGCTCTTTTTGTTTCTTTATAATAGTTTTCCTGTAATCTGATGAGGATGCCTTTTAAGAAGTCTTAAGGAGCAATCCTATATCTACTTGCTTAGGACTAAACTTCAATAAACTAAGCACAATTTAGACATGTAAACAGATCCATGATTGTTGCTCAAATAATGATATAGGATCTATAGCCAATGATGAATAAATTCTGCTTTTATATTTTTAATTAATTTTATTCTATATTAAATTGTATTATAATACCGGTAGCTATAAACAATAAAATATAATTGCAGGAAGACTTCATATGTAGAGTTTGTATTTGAGAACATCCTGCTACAGTCAGGTATTTTGTGTTTGCATAGAAAGTTCTATACTGACATCATAAGGAAAGGAACTTCACCCTAATACCTGCATGGTAAATTTTACACTTCTTTTTAGTACCTGGGCAGGTCTTTTTATTCAGCTAAACTCTTGAAGTCCATATCACAAGCCCTGTAAGTCTTTGTGTAATCTTCCAAAAGCACTTAGAAGACAAATGTCAAAACAGTTCAGAGACAGAATCAAGCATAGCAATTATAGTTTCTAAATATAACCAGGGACAGTCACTGTATTTCTTTACTTCTTAGCATATAAGATATGGAGGAAATGATTGTTCCAAAATTAAGAACTATTCTTTATTGCAAAATAATGAGTGCAGAAGTTTGAAGAATATACCAAAAGGCTTTTGCTATACCTTGCTGGTCATAAATTGATTACTTACTTGCTTGTTGATGACACTGCAGGATCATCTGTTTTTTATAAAATAATCTCATTGTGCTCCATGAAACTATTCACTTGTAGATTAGTTTAGGACTGCAAATGGCTGCCAGCATGCCTCCTACTGACACACACACACACACACACACACACACACTAACTAGATATGAACCAGTAATTAGCAGATGCACTAAATGATTACAATATGCAAATTATAATCCCTTACTGGAAAATTATTTTCCTTGCTAATTTCTCTTACTTTTTTTGAAAGACTTTTATCTATTTCATGGAGGGGTGGGGGAAACTAAAATATAGTCAAGTGGAAAAATACAGAAGTCAAATGATAAGACATCTTTTGATATCCTTTGGATTAAATCATAACCTGCATTAAAGTTTTTATTTTTATGCACACTAATGGTCTACCTAGGGTCATCCCAAAATGATCCATTGCTGTAATTAAATTGTATTCCTGAGAAAAATAAATTACCTGGAACACTATTTTTTTTCTTTCAGTTGCCTGAGATTTAGCTACAATTCTTCCAATTATAAATTGAAGACATAGCTGCTGCTTCTGCTGGCAATATCAGATATTCTCAAATGCCATGGCCATAGTGTTAACTAACAGCACATGCTTTATTTCAAATTAATTGTGACAAATTAAATAATTACTAGCTTGCAGATATGTGCTGTTGAATAGTGGATGCTACTGTTTTGTCTCAGTAAAAATATTAGAAGGGAAAAATTGCCTTGTATTTGATCTATATTAGGGCATATGATGATTTTGCATAGATATGACCTTAACACCGACTCTCTTTTAAAAACTGAACTGAAGTTTTAAAAATTAAGATGCAATTTAGAATGTTTAGGCTACTGAGAGAAATTGTGTTTGGTGTAAAGTATGTACTATTATTTTCCTATTAAGTGAAACTAAACAACTGCTATTAAGTGAAACTAAACAACTGATATACAAGAGATTGCGATCTTAAAGACTTAAAAGACACTGTAAATTGTGAAGTGAATGAATAGAGCTTCAAGTATCAAGATAATTTTCAATAGCAGTAAGCATTGCACAAAGGAGACAGTCTACATAGCTAATAGCAATAGCAGTTAGACTTGTTGTGGTCCACCAGCAGCCTGTGGATCTGGCAGCAGAGTCAGACAGTGAAGAGGCTGGGGAGAAACATGGACCAGTCCTGGAGTCTGGAGAAGACTCGGACGATAGCTCTGCATCGGAGACAGAGAAAGGGCCAGCTGGGAGGTACGTGCTGCCTCTGGAGCCTCCAGAGTCAGACTCAGATTCAGCGAGACAGAGAAACAGGGGAATGACTCTTTACAACTATTTAGGACTCATCTATAAATGAACAGAATTCACAGCTGTTATAATAAAACAGCTTTTGGGACTACTCGTGTGTTTTACTGATTCAGGAAGCCTAGGTCAGAACACTTATATACTGCTTCACAGTGCTTTATAGCCCTCTCTAAGTGGTTTACAGAGTCAGCATATTGCACCCACCAATCTGGCTGCTCATTTTACCAACCTCAGAAGAATGGAAAGCTGAATCAATCTTGAGCCTAGTGAGATTTGAACTGCCAAATTGCAGACAACTGGCAGTCAGCAGAAGTAGCCTGCAGTATTGCATTCTAACCATTGCGCCACCACAGCTCCTTATTTACCATTTTTAATACCATTTAATAGTTTGTCTCTCTAATTTACGGCTAATGCTTTTGTATCCCATTAAGCCATGTTAGATTATTATTATTTATTAAGAAAGGTACAAGTGGCCAACATGGTAAACCAAAACTATTTTTTCAAACTATGTAACAATTGATTTTAGTAATAACTGTTTTCTGAAATTCCATAAAATATGACAGCATTACTGATAAATCTTTATAATTCTGAGTATATAAATTTTAACAGTAAATTTATTTTATTGATTTTTACACAAAGTCTTGTAAAGTCTTATAAAGTAACAAGAATGTATGTATGTATGTATGTATGTATGTATGTATGTATGTGTGACAAAGATCCAAAAACAGCCAGACATTTTAACAAATCATTTCTTATCATTTTATTTCCAATAAAAATAAGATAATTACTAGGTTGTAAAAAAAATCTGTTTTGAAATTACACTTAGACGTGCAGCAAGCAGGTATACAACCAGCACCAGATTTGGTCAATGCCATGGGAGACAAAGACACAGTTACCACAAATTAAACATTCATACCTATAAAATAATAAAATAATCAGTGTTTATTTCTGTCCAGGAAAGATAACTCCTCACCAAAGAAAAAGAGATATACAGATACACAGAAATACATAATTATTTTTTTAATTTTTTTAATTATGTATTTATTTAATTAATAATTTTAATTTAGCAATTACTGCGAGTTCAATTCTCACCAGGCTCAAGTTTGACTCAGCCTTCCATCCTTTCTAAGATAGGTAAAATGAGGACCCGGTTTGTGGGGGCAATAAGCTGACTTTGTATAAAATATACAAAAGTATGAAGGCTATTGCTTAACGCCTTGTAAGCCGCCCTGAGTCTCCGGAGAAGGGCAGCATATAAATCAAAATTAAAAAAACAAACAAACCATAGAGGCAGCTATAAGGAAGGATATCAATATTGTCAAATGGTGGACATGACTGGGAAATTTTTGATATGTGTTGGAGGAAGAGGACTTTAGTCTCCCAAGTGTGCCCATAATTGTGATATTATTGAAATCCACCCTACTTTTATCCCCAAGAAATTTTCTTGACTATTTTACATGTTGGATAGCTAGTTTATTCAATTTTATTACATTTTTGGGGATAAATTCTCATTTTAATTGTATTTAGAATAAAATTTTACTGACCAATTTGCAAATTAAAAGATACAGTATAATCAACTGCTAATTTACATTACTTGTCTAAAATATTTTAGATAAATAATCCTTAAGATTAATTTTAATCAAGTTTTAAATTATTACCAGTGAGTACAGATATTATTTGCATAAGATATTAAAAAATAAAGATGTTGTAGGTTAGAAACTTCAAAAATGCCAATTGCATATATTTGTTAATCAAATTTGTAAGCCTCTCTCATCCAATCAATTCAATGTACGTATCATATAAAACATTAACAATAAAATAGAAACCTGAGCTGAAGTCTTCTCATTGAGAAGACAAAATACCTATGCCATACATCCATGCTAGAGCTCCCATTCTATAAGCCTATTTTCAAGTCATGACTGAGAATAAATTTCAGAGTGGTGGTGACATGGTCTGGAGATGGGAATCTTGTCATCTGACCTTCATTCCCTGTTGCCATGAATGAATTCCTTGAAGCTTATTGTGAAGATTATGTTCAACATCAGATGGATACAATCACAAATGAAGTCCATTTCCAAACAGATCTCATATCCATTTGATATTAAACATAATCCTCACAATGGCAACAAGTTATGAGGGATTCCCATCTCCAGATTCTGTCACCACCACTCTGATTTTTTTTAAAAAAGCCAGATCTAATCCATTCTCAGTCAGACTGTCAATAAGCAGAAGTGTCCATGGTTACCATGATGGACATAAATGTTTGAGCTACTTCCAGGCCTAATAAAGCATTCCTTAAGGCCTCCAGATTCTCCCTAATGACATAGAGCCAAAAAGAGACATGTAATGGACGTTAATGAAAATAAAGCATTATGTGTAATTCTGATCAAATATGAAGAAAATATGGCATTTAAATTTTCTTTCTTATAGGATTATTCCTGAATTTCTGTTTCTAACAGAACAACCAAATCAAAGCATTGACTCCTTTTGTTTGTTTATTGGCAGATGCCATGCATGGAAGAAATAATATTAAGAAAGGTGCAAATGAGAAAGAAAAGATTAGTTATTTCTCATATACCATGTAGTTTAAATTTGGACTAGAGCAGGGAATAAGGTGGCAGAGAGAATTAGTTTTGAAAATTAAAAAATAAAAAGGAGATAATGTTTAATGTTGATATATTATTCATTAACATACATAGTTATATTCTTTGTTCCTTGGTTATATGCATTTCACAAAACATATTGTCATTGTCCAAAATCTATTGTCTCATTTTCTGGCACCTACAAACTGAAGCAGTCACCTCATTCCTCCTGTAAGAAGAAACTTTCTTGTCTCTTGGAAGAAGAGTTAGTTTGGGAAAAAATAATCTTAATTACGTCCAGATAAATCAGAACCTAATCAAGCTTCCAAGCATAGACACTAGTTGCAAGATATAACCGCAATATAGAATAGGATATGATTATTTAGTCATACCCGTACTGCATCAGGAAAGAAGGTAGTGTATGACCTGTTTGGAGATTTTCAGGAAAGCTCTTACTATGACAATTTAATGACACACTTTCAACTAATTTGTTCTCATCAATTTTTCATATGTAAGGCAAGCACAGGGCAATTTCATACCTCTGGGTAAAGCAAAAATGGAAAAATGCTCATTCTGTTCATTATGTTGCCTTTTTATTTAGCATTTTTTTTGGAATTTGTTTTGCTTTGAATAAATTCACAAGACAGATAATAAAGCTGCTTCTGCTTAATAAAGCTTTGCAAAATTTTCATTATCTTAGTAATGTCTGTCATAAGCAAAAGCTCTTAATTGTAATACTACATGTCTTATTTAACGACCTCCTTAACAACAGTAACTTGTGGTGACATTGATATAACATACAAAAATTTAAAATCATAGCAGACTGTTATCATTAGCAATATTCTGCTACATTTCAAAAAGTTTTCTATTAAAACAGTAGTGTTTGGAAAGAATTGTAGTTCATTAAATTAAAAGGCCATCTATCCTAGGTATGTGCATATATTTGTATATACATATACCCTGCACGCACACACATGTATCCATATATATGAGAATCATTTGGGTGTAGGGGTAAGGGCATCAGATCATGAGTTTTAGTCCCTTCTTCGGCAGAAGCCAGTGACCTTGGACCAATCACTTTCAGCCCTAGGAAGGAGGCAATGGCAAACCACTTCTGAAAAACCGTGCCAAGAAAACTGCAGGGACTAGTTTAGGCAGATATTGGACATAGATTGAATGGAAGAAAAAAATACATACACACATGCACACACACACACACACACACACACACACACACACACACTATTATCTGCATAGCTGCAAGCAAAAATTGTGAACCTAGTCAATAGATTAATAGCTAATTTTAAAAAATTGCACAACCTATTCTACCTGAAGAGCTTTATTAAGTGTTTGTATTCATAATAGAATTTTAAATATCAAAATCTGTCTTGAAGGAGAGCATTCAAAGTATATGTCATTACTTTCCAGAACAGAACTGTGGGCACTGTTGGCCACTGTGTTGTATGAACCTATGTGTCTTAAATGGGGTAGTAAAGAATAAAATGTCGATATTCACTATGTACATCTGCACAGTTGTAGCAACCAAGCCCCATCTGTTTCTTTTCTTTTTCTAATTGTTTTTTTAATTTCCACCATTTGTTTCAGTGGGGGAGAAAAAAATCAGGTGTTTGATCTTAAAGATTTTACTATTCTCTGCAGAATATGCCAAACTGAAATTTACTGCTAGCTGCAAAGACACAGCTAGTGGAATTTGGGCGTATCAATTCAGTCAGTCATTTCCTATCAGTATGAAGCTTTTTCTCCAGTGATAAATCCAGCTGAAATAAATGGTATTGTTATCTTACCATGTGGAACACTTTCAATGATCTCTTTCTCTACCTGGAATCCATAATTACAGGAACTCCAATTTAACTCATGCTCTTTACCAACATATGGATGATATTCTATATGAACAATATTCTGCATCTGACTCACTTTTCTATAGAAATTTTGTATAGTTCCTTTTGAACTCTCAGATTCAGAGAAAAATGTAGTTGTAGCATCACGACTAACTCATCAGTATTTTTTGAAATCTAAGTTTTTATATAATGGAACAGAATTTCACTAGAACACACTATTCGAATATTCTTCACCTTAATGGAGTGGGTTCATTCCATTACTTTCTTCGGATTTGCTGTATTGTGAATGCATCACAGGCTAGGTTCAGGTCCCAAGCAAAATAAAATATGTTCCCATTTTCATTAACTTTTAATGCATTTTAATGAAAAACAACTACAATACTAAGCTGTTGTCTCACATTTCTAGGCATGTTTTATTATGCAATGCACATAATTTTGAACAGCAAACAACCAAATCTATATTAAAAAATCTTATTGGCAAATAATTGTTATGTCAATTATGTTCTGGTATTTCATGTACTTTCATCTAACTGTAATACCATGCAGTATCTTTTAGGGTGAGTTTGAAGAGATTTCAAGCAAGATTTGTCAAAGACTTGTTTTAACTGAAGTTTCATAATATCGATAATATATCAAAGTTAATATCGATAATATATCAAAAACAAAGTTAAGTTATTGTGCTACAAAGAATCTTTTGTTCTTCTAGTTAGCATGTTAGGTATTTCTTCACTTATGTCTTTTAAAGATGTATTCAAATCATTCAGGTTGCTTGTATTTAAAATCTTTCTACTCACTCTTTGACAATTACTTAGAAGCCATTGTTTGCTATATTACTGACGTGACCTAGTTGTTTCTTTCAAACTAGAGATCTGAAATTCTCAATCTGAAAACAGAAGAATGACAACAGAAAAGAGTACATTCTGTTGTTTTCTGATGTGACACATCCTCAACTCTGCCAGACGCATAGTGTTTTTCTTATTTCAGGTTCTGAGCAGTATTTATAGGCTCTCTTCCAAGTGAAAGTCTGTTATTTTCTCCTCCTTTTCAGGTTTCTAAGGAACTGTCTTTTACAGAATTAGAGAAGAATTTCAAAAGGAAAAGACAGATTTCTTAACATGCCAACAAGTATGTGATGCAACTTATTATTTAAACTTCTATCATTTAAATGTCAAATTTAACCTTTTTTTAAAAAAAGTTGTGAAGACCAATATGGTCTCATCCTGTTAATATCCAAGCTATATTACACTCTGATAAGGACTAGTCAATTTTTTAAAGTTTCTCAATCTGTGCTGGCATTGGTTTTTAATCTGAATGTTTATTATATAAAAAAAGTACTATTTAGAGAAGATGATTGAAGGAATCTACTCAGAACTGATGATTACGATTGATATTTACAGTAGTCTTTATCCCAAAATTCCACTAAACAAACTCTAATGATGATAAATCAAAGCATTTAAAATCACTGTCTCTTGAATAAATTACTCAGTAGATTTGCCATTTAAAGAAAGAGAAGGCAGTGGCAACATTTAGCTTCTCTTCATATTGGTTTCTAGTTGTTAACAAGAGTTTTACATCATATCCAATAAAAGCTTGACATTTTCAAATGTTATGTACCCTTAGTGTGTCAGGAATAAACCAAACCAAACTTGACACTTTATCTACTGATCTTTTACAGAACCTAAAATAAAATAATCCAAAACTCCAATGTAAACTTTCTGCTTCACATGGAAAATAAAATGCCTTTCTGTAATAAAAGTCATTATCAGAGAATAGAAAATATATAAAATAATCTACTTCTACAATAGAAGTAGATTGACATATGCTTATGGCTGAAAGTCTTTAATAGAAGAGTTTATATAAAATGTAGAAAGCTAAGCTAAAGTGCTGGAGATTCTGGTAAACAATAGGAATGACATCTTATTTATGATATTTCAGCCAGTATTTTTACCTATGGTTATTATAGTCATTTTGGTCTAATTGTTCTTTTATTCAGTTATTTAATCATAGTTATTTTTACCTATTCGAGAGAATCTGAAGAATTTTTATTAAAAGTCTTGAATGATCTGAATTCTTACATTGTATTCTACAGTGGTTGTCTGTCTTTCTTGATAAACTGATAGCTGCAACATAGCTTTTTGAATGGCTTAATGGCTCAAAAAAGAAGTGGAGATATGTGCCACTTATATAGCTATTAATTTTTGTTGTTATTTGTCATCACCATGGGAAAAGGAAAAGGGGGAAACTAAATTGGAGAGGTGAACCTAAATTTCATTAAAATAATGAAACAGGAAGTGATTAAAATAATTTGGAGATGGAATTCTTCAGGAAGGAGCAATGAAAAACAGAAGATGGCCAGGGAATCTATGTGTTTTAAGGAACTCTCCTCAGCTTTGGGGATGAAATTATAATTTTAAAATATGCTGTTTGTAAGAGGCATGTGTTAATTTATGCTAATTGCCTTTGAAAGATTGAATTATTGATTCCTGCTGTGTAAGCAGAGTACACTATAGTAATTGAAGCAGGAACATGAGTCAGTCAGTTTCCAGGTATAGAGAGAGAATGATTAGCCCTGTCCCAGCTTGGACATTTAGGAAAGAAAGACCCTTGACTCCATTTGTAACGAAAGGTATACTTTTACTAAAGTCAAGTTGTTAGAGCACAAGTAAAGCCAGATCTGAAAATTCCTGCATAAACCCAGGGATTTTCCCTTCTCCCAGGCCCTCCTCCCCTTGGTCAGTAACCAATGACATTCAAGCTCAATGTTTTGGTAACAGTTCTAAAGTTTGACACCTCTTTTGTGGGTGTTTGCATTTCATTCCACTATCTGTGTCCTTAGATCTTTCAACCATTGCTTTCTGGTTGGCACTTCTGGTTACTGTTATCCCCCCTTCCTATATTTCCCCATTCCCATTCCCCCTTTTTATGACAGGATGTCATCAAAGCGAAGCAAGGCAGTGTGATGATAGATCTGACACCTTACAGAAACTATGCACAGACAGTACAATAAAATGTAAACAAATATCTTTTGAGTCCAGGAAGCAAATAAAGCATTAAGAAGAAACTCTCATACTGGCTATGGCCTAACTCCCTGGAGTATAAGAAGAAAAGGAAAGGTTTTTTTAAACAATTTGTAAATGGCTTGGTGTCTCTGGGATTGAGAGCATATACAAGTAATAAATTTATTAATATTAATGTTATCAAAATATAATCAGGCTTTAAACATATATCAGTAAACCTGTATCAAAGTTCCAATCAAATTTATGTAATTTATTTTCTGGCACATAACAGCTGTCAAGGAACATGTGCTGACTAAACAAATAGTAAACTGACAAGATTTTGGCAGGAATTTCATGGGAGAAGTTTCAGACCACTTTTCAGTCTATGCCTAAAGTGTCTGCTTGGCTAACCTGAAAGCCTAAGAACAGAATTTTTTTTAATGTAAAATAATAGTGCCTTAAGAAATAGAAGTGAAAGTCAACAAATACAAGATCACAGTCATGATTTGAAATACCTGTGGCATATTTGTTTTCTTATTTGTAAATCATTTGCAACAAGGAGACGTTTATAATGATGCATCAATAAATAAAAGAATTGAAGCTGCAAATGGCCACATTACGACTCATGAGAGATTTATTAATCAAACAATTATTAACATCAGCTGCCTGCAATTACTGCAAGTTCAAATCTCACCAGGCTTAAGGTTGACTCAGCCTTCCATCCTTTCTAAGGTAGGTAAAATGAGGACCCAGATGTGGGGGCAATAAGCTGACTTTGTATAAAATATACTAAAGTATGAAGGCTATTGCTTAACACATTGTAAGCCGCCCTGAGTCTCCGGAGGAGGACAGCATATAAATTAAAGCAAAAAAACAAAACAAAAAAACAACAACAAGATGAATACTGGAACAAAAACTGACAAAGAAGGAATTCTTTGTTAGAAATAAAATCCAAAACAGGAACAAGCCCAAGGTGAAAAGCTAGAGACATAGAAGTTATTCATTAGTTTAACTCAGAAATAGCTTTTGGAGTGCGGGGAGGTTCTTAATCTCAGAGAAGGAACAGTAAATAGACTAGGCCAAACAGATAATGGAATTCTAAGGAGCAACACAAATGACTCAGTTATCCTTCATGATCCTTAAAAGGAAAAGCTGTAGTAGTTGGTAACTTTAGGTATGAGGAACAGAATCTAATATCTGGCAACTAGATTTCTGGCTTCTAAAATGTGCTATACCAGATTATATATTAAATCTGATATATCAAATTCATCAACACTACATGAGAACAGATGCCGCTACAAATATTACCATATCACTTCAGATTTTGAAACTTTAGAAAGAAAGATAAAGAAACAAGTGGCAATAAAGGTGATTAATTGATTGTAACAATGGTAATGACATGATTTAACACATTTTTCAGAGAATATATTTACATTAGCTGACTCATGGCTAGCTATCACCAAAGTGGAATTCAGAAAGATAGAAAAAATACCTTTCATTGAAGCATGCTGAATTGGATCAGTTTGAATCTGGTACCAATAGGGAAAATACAAGTTAGAGGTAGTCCTTCTTTAGCAACCACAGTTGGGATGGAAATCATTCATTAAGTGAAGCCGTTGTTAAATAAAACCGTGACTGTGCTTATGATCTTACTTCAGTTCTCCTTGGCTTTATTGACCTGTGATGGTCATAAATATGAGAATTGGCTATAAAGTTACGTTCCTATCAATGTTGTAACTGTGAAAGGTCACTAAACAGAGCAGTTGCTAAACAAAGATTATTTGTAATAAATACGACTGAAAACTTGTAATGAGATTTTTATGATTTAAATATATCAATTGAAAACAGAAGTTTATAAAGGATAGAAGCAGAATGAAAAGAAGACTTACACTGTAATGTATATAGCGGGGGGGGGATCCTTATCAGCACAGAATGCAAGAAATGGATTTGATAGCACAGTTGCCAATATTTGTATTAAAATGATCAAAGAAAGCACGTGCTCAGTAAATTGGTTGTTACACCGGTTAAATCCCCCCACTGCATAAAGGTCATAATAAAAATTTATTAATCTCACAAAACATGGATAAACTCAACCATAGTTTCAACTGGGAAACTGTAAGCATCTTAGATCAAGCTAAATCTAAAAATACTAGAGAATTTTCAAAATACTAGAGAAGCTTGGCACTTAGACACATCAGCCATCAATAGATATATAAACTGTATGTTCATATAATTCAAAAGATACGATAAAAAAAGACTTCCCTCCAAGATGGCATGATGAGCAGTGGGAGGAATTGCTTCTCCTGCTGATGAAAAGCATTTTTTTATTTTGCTGCTAAAGCAGGTTCCTTGGCAGTTGGCTCCTTACATCAAATGGGAGCAGCTAGGAATGACCCAAGATGACTCTTAGAGGCCTAGGAAGAGAAATCCTGGAGACTGCAATTCCTGGTAGGGGCAGTCAGAGAATTCCAGGTTCCATTTTTTCTCTCAGCTGTTTGGTTTTTAAGTATGGTTTTAACTGATCATTTCAAAGGTTTTTTTTTTCCACCCTTTTAATTTGACTCTTATTTTAAAACTGACCAGGCTGATTTACTCTAATGGATTTTAAAGTTAACTTTCTTTTGTTGCTTTACTTTTTTTTCTTTTTGGGGGTGGGCCTCTGAACTCCTTTTCCTTTCCATATGGAAGATAAGGGCAACTTTCTGAGTAGTGAAATTGACCACACTGGATTCATATCTATATTGGATTTCATTACAGGGTTTAACCCTTAAAATGCTTTGGTCAGGATTTTTTCTATTTTAATTTTTGTTGGAACTTTTCCTTTGTATCTATAATATCTATAATATACAGCAATGTTATTGGGAAAGCTAATGAATGAAAGTTAGATGTGTAGAATTTTAAAAAAGAAAAGAAAATCAGTATTACAGCTGCTTATGAAATTTAGTAAAAGATAGCAAGGAAATGAGAGCAATACTATTTTATTTCATTGTGGAATGAAAACCATATTAGCCATTGGTAATCAAAAATTATTAGTCTGGTAGCAACTTTCAAGTGAATTGACTTAAAGCATCTTTTAATGAAAACTTATGCCTTTTAATAAAATTTGTTACGTTTGTCCAAAAGGATGTCATCATACTCCTTAGTTTGTACTTAGTTTGGTCTTCCATGAGAAGAGGGTATCTACAAAATCATTTAAAAAAAAATATATATGACTCCAGTAGAAGCTTGTTAACTATGGATTACTTACCTTGAATTAATTCATATCACCAGACCATATGAAATGTATCCTATCATACAAGTTAATATTAAAGCTCTCATCACCTTTGGAAAACCTTGAAAAAATGGTGAAGATTATTGTGGAAGGGCAATTTCTCCCAAACTTCAAAATAGTGGTGGGGGGGGAATCCAGTTCTTATGTGAATCAAAGAGGTTGGACTTTGATTATCCTGTGATTAATTACACATCCTTAGTAGCAGTATTATGCTAGGGTATATACAGTGGTATAAATGGCGGCAGTGCTAAATAAGAATCCCTACGTTGGTCAAATCAGGAAAATTGGCAGCCTCGTAATGAAGCCTCATTAAATATGTGTGCCTTTTGTTGTAACAGGTAGCAGGAATCAATCTTTCTTCTCCAAAGTAAAAAAAAAAATGAAATGGTACAAAAATTGTGATATTTTTCCTACATTTAGGATATTTGGTAGAAAAGGAGAATGCTCAAATAAGCTACCTCATTTTGCCTGATCGTCAAGCCAGTTGGGAAGTAGAACTATATGATTATGCTAATAAAATAACAATAATAATAACAATAGCAGTAGCAATAATAATGAAGGCTTCATTTGGAATAGTCATAGTATTTGAAATTATAGAATTTGAATGGTTTCAATAGATTAATGAATTATTTTTGCCATATATAACTTCTTTATTAATTTACAATATAAGGAATAACGTGGTAATAAGAACGTTGCACACCTGCCTTTTGTTTAGTAGGCTTTGTATAAAATATCATTTGCATTTTCTACTCATTAACAAGGCAATCCCTTGGTGACAAATGAAACCTGCAATACAATAAAATTTACATGAAACAAGCTGTCATATGTGAGCTATGTGACTGGAACAGTGCCAGGCAATAATAGATTGCATACCTTTGGTTAATTTATTAGCCACCTGTTCCCAGATTCTATTACAGCAGCACATTAAGAAGCTGTCTTGAGAGAGCAGCATTGGAATTAGGGACTTCTAGGCTATCTTTTTCTTAATATGAATAACAATCAGAGAGGTGAAGTCAAATACCACAGCATATAAGCAAAAAGAAATCTTCGATCTCTTTTTTTTATTATTTCAAAGATTTCTTTTAATTAATTTGCCTTTCCTTTTCCTTTGAAATTAATAAAGTTCCTAAGTTAGGAACATTATTTCTCAGTTGGATAAACAGGATACTACTGGGAAACAATAATTTAAAGCTTAGCTGTACTTGCTATGTGTGTCATTTATGGGACTGAATTTGTATGTGTAAATCAAACCAGTAAAAAGGAATTGTTGACTTGTGAAAACATAGCTTTTTCAAATATCATAGAAATATTATAAATAATGATAATACCAGTAGAAAGGTCGTTTTTATTTTATTCTTTACTTAGGAGGTCTAAACCACAATTTATATATGTAGTTTTCAGTAGTAGACAGATTCTACCCAGTGTGCACAGATGGGATTTTTTAAAACTCTGAATGTAAGTCTGAATTTGAAATGTTGATTTATCCTTTCCTTGTATTAGTTAGAGGATGAAAGCCAACATTGTGTGGGCGGAAAACAAGCTCTTGCAAGAGATTTTCTTTTCGCGTGCAGCCTTTTGTGTTCTTTGAAAACTCTCATACACAGTCGAGAGATAATGAAACATTTTCAAGCTTGATCCAAAAAGCTGAGAGAATTGAACCCAGGCACCATCACTCTCTTGGCAGAACCATATTAATTATTAGTGAACCTGTGTAATATAAAGCAAGTCCAGAGTTTTTATTTATTTATTTATTCAAAATTATATGTTGCCCATCTTACTGTCAAGTTGTCCTGTATAATGACATTTGCTGACATCGATGAATAGTACTGTATAATCAAATTTTATTCCAAGTAATTAAATACAGATTCTTCTTCTAAACAAATTGTGTAAAGTACTATAATGTGTGTGTGTGTGTGTGTGTGTGTGTGTGTGTGTGTATATATCAAAAGATGATCATATATATAAATGCAATGAGGACATCAGCATATCCATGTACCTTATTGATCTAAACCAAAAGTACATAGCATCCATTTATCCAATGTAATTCTGAGCAGCGAACAAAATGAACATTCAAATCATGAAACCAAACATTTAAAGTAAAAATAAAATCACAAAACTATATATAATATTTAAACTTAGATAAGCCATTTAAAACTACCAGGTGTTCCATCACTATTTTCAAATTTTATTTCTGTAGAAATAGAAAAATGCATTGTAGACATATAACTTTAAAGTAATGAAGTGAAAGGAAAAGTAATTATTAAATGTGCACATCTTTAAAAATCATCAAGCATACTGATTCAATTTTTCAATAAACTTCCTTGGCTTACTTTTAAGGCAGCCTGTAATTTGTATATGAGTTACTTTATATATCAAGCAGAAAGTCCCATGTGATTAGGTATTAGTTATGTTGTTGAAATAGTCCTTTTCATGAATGCAAAAGTTTGTGATTAGTCTAACATGTCATAATGTTTTCAAACATGTAGTCACTGAATTGTGATGGGAAATATATTTATCAAGCAGCTTTTGTTTTTCCCAAAATTATGATAGTCACAGCAGTTTTCATTGCTAAATATTGTCATGCAGAACTTCATCCAAAAAAATCATATGCTCTTTGAAACATTTGATGGAGAATCTAGTTTGTTTATTTATTTTTCCAGAAAAGTTCACTTGATTTAAAAGAAAATACCATATTTTTGGAGTATAAGATGCACTTTTTTCCCTCCTAAAAGAGGATGGAAATGTTGGTGTGTGTTATACACCGAATACACCCATTTTTGGCCTCCCGAAGCCCCACTCCACTCGTCCCATTTTTGCGAAAAATGGGCTCTTTTTTCACAAAAACAGGGTGCACAAATGGTTTGGGAGGCCTGCAGAGTGCTCCTGGGGCCGGGGAAGACAAAAAACTTTTTTTCTTACTTACCTCTTCGAAATCTTGGTGCATCTTTTACACTGGTGCATCTTATAGTCTGAAAAATACGATATGTAGTTTTCCATCAAAACCGTTGAGTATACCAAACATTTTCAGTTTTGCCTTTCCAGAGTTGACCTGTGAATTATGATTCACAAGTTCTATGCCAGCAAACAAACAAACAAAATATTTAAACAAAAATAAATATGATTAAAACAATATCGACATCAAACCAAATTCAGGGTCTCCTTTCTGCTGTAGTACTTTCTCCAATTTATCCCAAATTGTAATATTATTCTTACTAATTATTCTTTTTTAAAGTCTTGAGGTCCACTCTCTTTCTCTAGATAGTTTTGTTTAAATGTGTTGTAGCTATCAGGGGCATTTTAGATTCCTATATTTCTGCAAATATGTGTCTCAATCTTTTTCTAATGAATCCCTATATTCTAACATTTAGGGAAAGCTTAGAAAAATAAATCATGCCACATCAACAGTTTTATTTTTTATTACAATTGCTATCTACCCCAGAGCCTAATTTCTTTATTACAATTCTTTTGAGGAAATCAATTTTCACTCCCATCTATTTATTTCAAAATGATATTTTTAAATTCATGTCTGTGAATCATTTTTATAGCAAATCTAAACTGTTTTTTTAAAGAAAGTATTGAACTATGAGCTTTCCCAATGTAATAAATGTTGCCTTATTTTGTATTTTATTGACCATGTTTTGATGAATTTTAAAAAATCAACAGGTTTTGAAGAGCTGATATTTATACATCATATTGTAAAAGTCTGGTTGGCATAGTTATAACAAAAAAATGGACATTGAGTTCTTGGTTTGACACTGTGATAGAACCAGAGTGGGTAACTGAATGAAAAAAATCATTTTGAAAGCTAGATAAGTTTCTTTCTTTTTTTTTTTTATTGCAAAAGTTTTACAATTACATTTTCACCCCTTTTCCCCCCCCCCCTCAACCCACCCCAAACTTCCCAACCTCCCTAACCCACCCTAACCCTCCCCTCCCCCCGGACTTCCGCACAGTATACTCATATCAGGTAAAAAAAACCCCTCCTTTGTATAAAACTTATATAAAACTTGAACCCCTCCCTCCCCCTTATAAATTTTCATCTTCATTACATTAAAATATTTCTATCTTAATATAACATTTTAAAATAAAAGCTATTTGATACTTCCTAGTTTGATATTTGTTCTGAACATAATCTATCCACTTTTTCTATTCCCATTCATAAATCTCTTGTGAACAGTCTTTTAAATATGCTGAAATCTTCGCCATCTCTGCAAAACTGGCCATCTTCAAAGTCCATTCCTTGATTGTGGGCAAAGCTTCATTCTTCCAGTATTTACCTATCAACAATCTTGTTGCTGTTATCATATACAATATCAATTTTGTTTCACCCAATGTAAAACCCTTAACTATACCCAATAAAAACAATTGTGGAGAAAATTGAATTTTTTTCTTCAAGACATTCTGCATGACCCACCAAATTTTTATCCAAAAAGCCTTAACTTTCCTGCAGGTCCACCAAACATGGTAATATGTAGCATCTAAACAATCACATCTCCAACATTTTGGCTGAACATTAGGGTACATACACGACAATTTTTTGGGGTCTAAATGCCATCTATAAAACATTTTATAAAAATTTTCCCTCAGATTCTGCGACTGTGTAAATTTAACATTCTGAACCCAAATTTTTTCCCATGTTTCCAACATCACTGGTTCCTCAAAATTTTGTGCCCACTTAATCATACAATCTTTAACCAGTTCAGTTTCCGAATCCCTTTCTAACAAAACATTATAAAGCCTTTTGATATGCATTGGACCTTTCTCTTTAATGTGTCTAACCAATTCTTCCTCATGCAACATAATACCAGTTTTTTGGTCCTCTTTCCATCTCAATTGTAGTTGATTATATTGTAGCCAAGTTAAATTAATCCCTTCATCCAACAGTGTCTGTAGTGTCTTCAACTGCCATCTGCCCGCATCTGTAAAAAGAACCTCTTTGTATAAAAACCCCCCGAGTGACATTATATTTGTATTCCACATAATATGACCAAGATCCAGCCATAGCGGTATTTTATAATCCCATTTGTATCGGTGCTTCTTCCAAACTCTCATCAAAGAATCTCTAAGTATATGGCTTTTAAATACTTTATCCACTTTGTTGTCATAAAACAAGTAAGCATGCCATCCAAGTTCAAGATCAAAACTTTCTATATTCATTATTCCAGTCTTTTTCCTTCCAAACCAATCACTTGCTAGAGTCAAAGCTGCTGCTTCATAATATAGCTGTAGGTTTGGAAGTTTAAGACCTCCCCTTTCTGGAACATCTTGCATAATTTTCAATTTCACTCTCGGTTTTTTCTCGTTCCAGACAAACTTATTCACTCCAGTTTGCCACACTTTTAGTTGTTTATCACTTTTAAGCACCGGAATCATTTGAAACAAAAAAAAGAAATCTTGGCAAAATGTTCATCTTAACAGCTGCTATTCTTCCAAGTAAAGACAGCTGCAGTTTTTTCCAAGTCTCCATATCTTTCTGCACCTCTCGCCACAACACCTCATAATTATTTTGAAACAATTTCATATTTGATTCTGCAACCTGGACTCCTAGATATTTTACCTTTGGTACAATCTCAAAACCTGCCCTCCTTTCAAGCTCGTGTTTACGATCTTGTGTCATATTTTTAACTATCATCTTAGTTTTTTTCTGGTTCAGTCTAAAACCTGAAACATTACCATAGTCTTGTATAATGTCCTTCATCTGGATTAATGATTCCATTGGCTGTGTTAGGGTAACAACCAGATCATCTGCAAATGCCTTTATTCTGTAATCCTCTTGCCTTATCATTATACCTTTCAAGATATTAGAGTCCCGTATTGTGTTTAACAAGACTTCTAGTGTTAAAATAAACAACAGTGGGGACAACGGACATCCCTGTCTTGTTCCCTTTTCAATTTTAAACTCTGTTGTCAAACTTCCATTAATAATAATCTGTGCCTTTTGCTCTTGGTAAATTGCTGAAACCGCCTGTATAAATTGATCCCCAAAATCCATCTTCTTTAAAGTCTTTAGTAGAAAGTTCCAGTCCACTCTATCAAAGGCCTTCTCTGCATCCAAGAAGACCAGCACTGCAGGGATCTGTTCATTCTTCTCAAGATATTCCAATAAGTCTATTACTTGCCTTACATTGTCCTTCATGTATCTACCCTCGATAAATCCCGCTTGATCATCATGAATCACCTTTTGGATTACTGGCATCAACCTGTTGGCTAGTACTTTTGCATAAATTTTATAATCAGTATTCAGAAGAGATATTGGTATATAATTCTCCGGTTTTTTAGGACCTGCTTGCTCTTTTGGTATCAAAGAAATATAAGCTGTTGTCCATGATGGGGGTATTTTACCCCCTTGTTGAATATTACAAAATAAATCTCTAAGTTGTTCCACCATTTCTGCTTGCAAGGTTTTATAATACACTGCAGTCAAACCATCCGTTCCAGGAGCTTTAGCTGTTTTTAATTGTTTAATTGCTGCTATTATCTCCTTGTCTGTTATAGGATAATTCATTCTTTCCTTTTGTTGATCAGTAATTTTTGTAACTCTTTTATTATCTAAGTATTTTTCTATAAGTCCATTCTGCACATCATCTTTAGCATATAGTTTAGTATAATAGTCCACAAAAGCTTCTTTGATTAATTTTTGTTGAAAGATTTCTTTCCCTCCAGTATCAATACTATCAATAGTCCGTACACTCTGCTTTTTCCTTAATGTATAGGCCAACCATCTGCCCAGCTTATTGGCATTACAAAATGTATTATGCTTCGCATATTGTAAGTTTGTTGCAACTTGTTCCGCCATAAGCATTTGAAATTGGTCTTTCAAAAGTTTTATAACACCACGTATTTTGTCATCTGTTGGGTTTTTAATAAGTAGCTGTTCTTTGTTCTTTATTTCTACTTCCAATTCAGATCTTTTCTTTTGTCAAATCAATCTATGTTTAGAGTTCATATAAATGAGCACCCCTCTCATATAAGCTTTACTCGCATCCCACACAATTTCAATTGGGGTACCTTTATTCAAGTTTATTTCAAAAAAATCTTTCAAGTGCTTTTTAAGTTCTATTATATTTTTTCATATCTGAACAAGTTTTCATTTATTCTCCAAGAGCGTCGCTCAGTCTTGCCCATCTCGATTTCTATCCATACTGGGCTATGGTCGGTCAAAGTTCTTGGGAAAATCTTTGTTCTTTTTGTCTTAACAAGTAAATCATCTGACAACAAAATAAAGTCAATCCTAGAGAAGGATCTATGTCTGTCGGGAAAAAAAGTATAGTCCAATTCTTTTGGATTATGTATTCTCCAAATATCTTTTAATTCCAAGTCTTCTTTCATGTCAAAAAAAGTCTGTGGTAGTCTGATCCTGGATTTCGCCAAACTCTTTTTGTCTAATTTAGAATCAATTACTCCATTCCAATCTCCCATAATTAAAATAGATCTATAGTCCCATTGCAATATTTTAGTATGTAACATTTTATAGAAATGATCCTGTTGTTGGTTGGGAGCATAAATTCCAATCAAAAGAATTTGGCCATTTACTGTATGCAATTCAATTGCTATAAACCTACCATCTTCATCTGCTTCTATAATTTTAGCTGTTAGTCTTTTGTTTACATAAATAACCACACCATTCTTTTTTTGCGAAGTTGAAGATATAAAATGTGTTCCTAATTTAGAATTTATCAAGTATTTTTGATCTTGAGTTGTGATATGAGTTTCTTGTAAACAAATTATATCATTATTAAATTGTCTCAAGTATGCAAATAACTTCTTCCTTTTCTGTACCGAGTTCAGCCCATTCACATTCCAAGATAAACACTTAAACGTCATCTTTATCTTTCTGAAGCAACAAGCAGAATAACCAAATATCTTCCTGGATCTTCGGTCTTGCTCCCCACATGACTTGTGTAGTGCTCTTAGCTCCCTTTTTATATTGTCTTTCCTGTTGTTGCATTTCTTTAAGTTGCTTGGACTTTGCACGAGTTATACGCTGATCCTTAACTTCAACCATCCGAGCCGGGTCTAAGATTGGAGAAGATTCTAACAGGGGTTCCTCCAAGAAACCTCCTACAGCACCCTGCGTTTCCTCTAACTCCACCTGCTTAAACTGTTCTTGCAATTCTTGTTGAGGTTGCTTCTTATCACTCTCCTTAATCTCCAGCACTGTAGATGTACGTGGAGATGGTGTTCTTTCTTTAAAGATTGTATTATAAAAATGCTCCGCCTTCTCCACAGTATTCAAACGATATCTTTCTCCCTTGTACTTCAAAATTATGCCAGTTGGGGCATCCCACCGGAATGGTATCTCTTGTTTTTTCAATTCATTTACTAGAAAGCCAAAATCTTTTCTGGCTTTCAGCATTTTAGGTGGTAGTTCTTTATAAACTCCAATTTGTGCGCCCCCCACTTGCACAGAGGTAAGAAAAGATTTTTGCAGGATGTCATTTCTTATTGCTCTATCTGTAAAATATATCACCACATCTCTAGGCAATTGTCTTTGTCTGGCCACCCAGGAATTCACTCTGTAAATTTTGTCTATTTTGTAGAAAACCACATCAGGATTAATTTTTAATATCACTGCCAAAGCCTCAGCACAAATCTGTCTCAAATCCTGTCGGTCATCCTCTCTGATTCCTCGAAGCCTTATAGCAAATTCCATTGCCCTGAATTGCATCATAACAATTTCGTTTTCGACTCTCTGCATTTTATCATCAACATCAGAAATTTTATAATCATTGTCCTTCATCTTAACATTAACTTCTGATTTAAATTCTTCCACTTTAGAATCCACTTTAATAATAAATTCTGCAAGGCCAGACGCCACATCTGATATTTTTTTAGTCACCTTGCCATAATCCTGTTGCACCATATCTTTAATTTCATTAATTTCCTGCATAATTTCCTGTTGAGATTTTATCATCTATTTCCTGTTGTGATTTTTGAAATTTATCATCCAGAGCCTGGGATATAAATTCTTTTAAATTTTCAAAGTCAAAGTCTTTGTCTTTTTTCTGAGTTTGTTGAACAGAAGGAGGCTGTGATTTATGTTTGTGTGTTGGGGATTCCCCCCCCCCCGCTGCCTTTCGTTCCTGCTTCTTTGAAGCCATCCTGCCACGTAGGTTAGTTTTTCTAAAGAGGGAAATCCTCTTTCCTTTTCCACCTCCACAAAGGCTTCTAAAAAAATCCCCCAGGCAGATGATGAGCTTCTTTTTATATATCATTTCTATTCATGATACTGAGATGGTCTTTGTTCGAATCGTAGCATCATGTGGCGGGGATGAGCTCCTGTCACTTGCCTCAGCTTCTTCCCACCTAGCAATTCAAAAGCATGTTATATGCGACTGGATAAATAGGTACTATTTCAGTGGAAAGACAATCCTGTGCTTCATGCAGATTGTCAGAATCCTGCTAGCATTGAACCTTCCTGGATACAACTCCCACTTGCTAGATGACTTTGGTGCAGGGAGTAGGTCCCAGATAATGCTGCAGGATAACATTTGTCTTTCTTTCTGGTGAGGAGTTCTCCTCCTGTGGTGCACACGAGATTAAACCAAACGGGCTAGCAGCCCTAGGCAGCCAAATTACTACTCTGTTTTAATAGTCTCCTAGCTAATGTAACATTGCTATATGCTAAATAAACAATTTCTATTAGATTTTTGTTAATGAAGAGTAAAAGCTAATACAAACTACTATAATGTAAAGAGAAGTAAAAGGAAAGGGAAAAAAGTAAAAGAAAACTAGAAAAGGAAAAAGATCCAAAAAATAACTTACTTTTTTGTAGATGAGAGACAAGGGATTTCAATCAAACTCGCAGCCGGAATGCAACTATATGGACATAAGATTCACATGAGTCTCACTTCTTAAACACTTTTGGATGTAATTAATTTACAACAAAGAGATATTTTTCTGAGTAGCAGGATAAAAATCCCACTTATTATTTATAAGAAGAATAAGATATTATTCTTTCTCAATTACAAAGGAATAAAGAAAAAAGTTTTAAATATTTAAACACTTTTAACAAAAACCTTAACAAGGACTTGATGTAAGAGAGTTTTAAATGGATAAAGGGAATAGTTATTTTCAAAGATGATATTTTTGGTGACAGTGCTTTTGAATAAATTGGAATTCAACTAGACATTAAACTGGACATTTTTGGAAATATTTTTTCATTTACTATTAAAGAGTGAAAGAAATTGGTAAATTTACAAAACATTGTAAATATGAGTTAAGCTAATGTGAGTTAGACTGTGATACTGACTGTAATTACAAAGGGCTACTTGAGATGAAAGTATTAAGCTTACAGAAAAACGAGGCAGAATAAAAGAAAGGGCACTTGCTTTTTCTCTTTCCCTTTTTTTTCTTATTTGAGACACTTTTATTTTTGGATTATGATATAATAATGAAACCACCACAAAAGCAGCAAAAATAGTAGAGGCAAGAAATAGATAGCTAGGGCAGCCTTTAGAGAGAGTAGTTAGACCACATTTGCTTCAGAAAATGTTTGAATATCTATGGGGTTATTAGCTGAATCACTTGATACTAAATTGGTTAAATAAGTTGATATTAAATTGACAGCTTTTGAAAAAATGGATTAAAGATTTGTTAAGATGAAAGATAAGATAAAAGAAGTTAAGGAGCTGCAAAATTCTGTAAAAGAAGTGTCTGGAGATGTAAAACTAATTAATGATAAAGTGTAAATTCTGAAAAATAATAATTATTACAAAGACTACCTAACCCTTATTAATTTTGTTCTATTGTATTTAAGAGTGAAGAAATTTTGTTTCAAATTTGAAGTAATTCCAAAGGATTCTGTTAAAGATAGAGAAAATATTTAAGCTCATGCAGTAGGTGTGAGCTTAAATGGGCTCCATGGGGTCGTGATGGGTCAGACATGACTTCGCAACTAAGAACAAATACATAATATGTGTATTATCCCCCTGCTCTGAAATTTTCATATTAAACTTCATTAAAAGAGATACTGTATGTTATGTATTGGAAATGTGAACAACATGAAATGACATTGTAATCATATTTGGCTGACATATTAAAAAGCTAGAAAATATACACACTGATCCAGAAGATATTAAAGATTAACTTTGTCTTGTACATGGAAACTGCAATAAAATTATTTATGCCCAAAGATAGAAAGATTTGGCAGTTCCCCCAATGCGGGAATGGTTGGTGAAGATGATAGAATTTACTGAAATGGCTAAATTGACTTCTTTGATCAAAGATAATATCTATGTTTATTTGCTAACTAGAATCTCCTTATGCACTTTTTTTGTAAATCAGAAAAAATGAAAGCATGATTATTTTAATAATCATACAGGATCAACCATAGAAAGAAGAAAATTACTCATTGAGGTAAATTTATAATTGTAGTTGTAGTGGGTTCCGCTTACCTTCGCTACCAGTTTGGAACTGTGAGCGTGTGTGTGTGCGCTTGCTTCGCTCACATGCGGTGTTTCTGCACATGTGCAGAACCTTCTGTGCATGCACAGAGCATGCTGATGACATCCGGGCGAGTGGCGGAGCCTTCTGCCGCTGCCACTGCCGGTTCACCCGAACCGGGGTGAACCGGTAGAAACCCATCACTGCTTGTAACTCTGTAAAGAAGGAAAACTAGATGATTTTACTAGGTAGAAGTAATGTTCCTGGATACTGACAGGTTATGGTGTGAATTTAATCATGTTTATCTTAGTGTATTTTTTACCCTGCTCTGAAGTTTATATTTTTTTACATTGAGGATAAATATTTATTTATAAAAGATTATATTTAAATAATTTTATGCCTGTAAATAAGCACTTTTAGGTTTAAGATGTCAATGCTGCAAATAAATGGATAAGGTATAGAAAATTGAGATAACCTTGGAAAAGCCAACTAGAAGCCATTAGAAGACTGTATCTTAATAAAATATAATTGCCTCATAGGGCTGACATAAACTATCCATCCAATGAAATAAACAGAAATCAATACAGCCAGATCATAGGGAGGATCAATTAAACAACTTACCACAGGAACAGAATACTAAAAACCTCTTATTGTTGCCTGTAGCTCATAGGTCAAACTATTCAAACATATTGTTAATAAGACAAAGTGTGTACAGGACAATAACACCGCATTTTTTGAGACTTTGAGTGGTTAGTGTTATGTATGTATCTATTTTGTGCGGGAAATTCAAATGCCCTGTGAATTGTGATTGGTTAGCGGTTGCCCCTGAAAAGTATATAAAGAGGGCTGTTGCCTGTGTTCCTTTGCTGAAGTCTCACCCTGAATTAAAGTGCTGTTGTCACTAGCCTGCTTGTGCCTCTCGTTATTCCCGCGCTACAACATTGGCGATGAAGGTGGGATTGAGGCCGCAAGAGGCAAATCAAAAAGAGCTCTAAGTTTCAGCCAGGGTGATGAGCGAACACGGAGACACGGCAATGTCTGCCTACGTTCCACCAAAACCCTTCGATCCGACCTGAGAGAAGTGGGGATCGTATCTGACGAGGTTCGAGTGTTCCCTGGAAGCAAGCAAGATGCAAGGACTCTCCGCAAACTGAAAAAGAGCCCTATTCTTAAGCCACTGCAGGCCAGACGTATTCAAGATGGCCGAGTCCCTCTGCGAGCCAACCCCAGTCCAGACGGTTTCCTGGGACGTCCTTCAAGCAAATCTGAGAGCCCACTACGCTCCAGTTCCTTCGAAATTTGTACAGCGCTACGAGCTCCGGCAACGTGTACAAAGGGCAGGAGAACCAGTCAGTGCATATGTGGCTGCCCTTCGAAAAGCCGCAACACATTGTGACTACAGAGATCTAGATGACGCGCTACTCAAGCAATTGATTTGTGGCGTTAGAGACACTCGTTTACAGAGGCGCCTTCTGGCGAAGCCAGATTTAACGTTAGCCGGCGCGCTCGATGAAGCCAGAGCACACGAAGCGTCCACAAAGGCTTCTGAAGCACTACAACGGCCACTGCCAAGCAAAGACGGCCCTAAAACAGCCCCCATCCACAGAGAGGAGGCGCGAACCAGCACGGAGGAAGAGTCAGACGAAGACGTCTTCCACACGGAAAAGAAAAAAGCGAGCAAAGCCGCCGCCACGAGAACTGTCCTAGCTGTGGCGGGGATCACGAGAGACAATCCTGCAAATACCGAGATGCCATTTGCAGGTGTTGTGAAAAGAAAGGCCACCTAGCACGAGTTTGTAGAGCTCAATTTCCGCGTAGTCGCAAGCCACGTGACTACCACGACCAACCAGAACCGGCTCATTCAAAACAGCCAATCAGAGATCACTCAAAGAAAACCTCCTTCACGAGTTTCGGGACGTTTTTGAGGAGACTCTAGGCAAGTACGTGGGGACCCCTATCTCCTTTAATTTAGACCCCAACGTGGCCCAAATCAGACTAAAAGTGAGACGGGTTCCATTTGCTTTAAAGCCCAAAATTGATGCGGAGCTCGACAAGCTAATCAGACAAGGGGTATTGGTTCCTGTAGATCACGCCAAGTGGGAAACCCCAATAGTCACGCCAGTTAAATCGGACGGATCAATCAGAATCTGCGCTGACTATACGCTGTACGCTGTATGATCAATAAGGCGTTGCAGCAGAGTGCCTATCCCGTTCCGATCATCCACCATCTACTACACTCCCTGGGGCCTGGCAAGCTATTCGCAAAATTAGACTTTGCGCAGGCATACCAGCAGCTGCCAGTAGATGACGCTACGGCAGAATCGCAGACCATAGTAACTCACAGAGGTGCCTTTAAATGCACCAGACTACAGTTCGGGATTAGCATCGCCCCAGGGCTCTTTCAGAGTACCATGGAGCGCCTTCTACAAGGCCTCCCTGGAGTCGTCCCATATTTCGACGATGTCTTAATTAGTGGCCAGGACGAAACACAGCTTGGGAATAGGGTTAGACAAGTCCTAACCAGATTCAGAAAAGCGGGACTGAAACTTAAGAAGTCCAAATGCAAAATAGCGGTCCCCTCCGTGGAATTTTTGGGTTACAGAATCGACGGCACAGGCATTCATCCAACGGAAAGCAAAGTCAGGGCCATTCAGAATGCGCCCACCCCCAAATCGAAGCCCGAATTGCAGGCTTTCTTGGGCCTACTTAACTTCTATATGATGTTTCTAAAAGACAAGGCCACCATTGCGGAGCCACTGCACAGGCTCCTTGGAAAAAGCGTGCCCTGGGTGTGGGGCAAATCAGAAGCGGCTGCATTTAGAGCAGTTAAAAAACATCTGTCCGAAGACAGTTTCCTCATCCAATACAACTCAGAACTACCTCTAGTACTTGTTTGTGACGCTTCCCCCTTTGGCATGGGTGCTGTGTTGAGCCATAGACTGCCGAATGGTTTAGAGGCGCCCATTGCCTATTACTCTCGCACTTTATCTAGTACTGAAAGAAATTACAGACAGCCGGACAGGGACGCTTTAGCAGCTGTAGCTGGGGTCAAAAAATTTCACGAGTATTTGTTTGGCCGGACCTTTGAACTTGTTACGGACCATCAGTCTCTTTTGGGACTTTTGGCTGGCGACAAACTGACCCGGCTGCCCTCTCCCCCCGGATGACCAGATGGTCCATCTTCCTGGCTGCCTATTCCTACAGACTGCTCCACCGACCGGGCCAAACCCTGGGCCATGCTGACACCCTCAGCCGATGCCCCTTGCCCGAATTGTTAGAAAACCTGACTCCGGAGGCCCCTGTCTTGCTCATTGACGCTGTATCCCTGGGACCCATTTATTCTAGCGAAGTGGCGAAGGCCTCTGCCAGGGCCTCTGTGTTGTGCACTGTAATGGGTTGGGTGATGCGGGATTGGCCTACTAAGGTGGACAGTGGGGACTTTCAATTGTATTTCAACAAAAAGAATGAACTGTCAATGTTGGGGGGTTGTTTGTTGTGGGGAAACAGGGTGGTCATTCCTTCTCGGTTAAGGCATAAAGTTTTGGAACTACTGCACGAGGGACACCCTGGTATTGTTCATATGAAAGGCTTAGCTCGAAGCTATGTGTGGTGGCCGCATCTCGACCAAGACGTCACTGAGTTGGTGGGGAAGTGCAGGCCCTGCCAGGAATCCTGCCCAGATCCCCCTATAGCTCCCGTTAGGGAATGGGAAAAACCGAAGGGAATGTGGGGGAGAATTCACATCGATTTCGCAGGCCCGTTCAACGGCCAGAATTTCCTTATTATTGTAGATGCTTTTTCTAAATGGCTAGAGATTGCTTTGATGCCCTTGACAACTTCTGAGGCCGTAATTAATGTCCTCAGAAAACTCTTTGTAACTCACGGCCTGCCAGACACCCTGGTATTGGATAATGGGCCCCAATTCACCGCGACCCAATTCGAGGGCTACCTGGCCGAGTTAGGCATATGACATGCATTATCTGTTCCTTTTCATTCAGCTTCGAATGGCCTTGCAGAGAGATTTGTAAGAACGGCCAAGGAAGCACTATCCCGGCTAGATGCAGGTGATTGGCAAGCTAGGATAGACCAATTCTTAGCAATTCAACATGCAACCCCGTGTCCGACCTCAGGGCGCAGCCCAGCAGAGCTCTTAATGGGCCGTAAGCTAAGGTGCATTCTCGATCGCCTGCACCCCAATTACTCCTCCGAAACTTACAAGGGGGAAGGGGGAGGGTTAAGACAATTCCAAATTGGAACCCCGGTTTTCGCCAGAAATTACGCAAATGGGCCACTATGGGTTGAGGGAAATATCGTAGGAATCACCGGTACAAAATCATACACCGGAGATATAGGATATGGTAAAATTTGGAGAAGACACATAGATCAATTACGTGGACGCTTGCAACAAGAGAACTCCAACACAGAAAAGCCTAACTTCCAAAGTTTTCCTGACAACAGCTCTTTAATTCAGGGTGAGACTTCAGCAAAGGAACACAGGCAACAGCCCTCTTTATATACTTTTCAGGGGCAACCGTTAACCAATCACAATTCACAGGGCATTTGAATTTCCCGCACAAAATAGATACATACATAACACCCCTCCACTCCCAGAAGGCACTTATCCTATCTATTTACATATTTACATACAAAATCGCGCAGGTCAACCAGAGTAAAGACACGCCCTGGTCACCATAATTCCATATTCCTCAGTGATTTTTCTTAGAAATAACTTGAAAAATCCTTGAAAATATGAACCAATTAAATAAATCTGTCTTCATAGGCCTGTGAAAACTGGACTTTTTTAAAGTTTAGTATAAGCGTAACTTACTTATTTTTTCAACAGAGAAATTCCAGCGTAATAGCCATTTCTTGCTTGCTCTGAAAGCATTAATTTTATATGGGTTTCTTGAGAGAATGAAGCTTAGAAATGTTTTCATGTTAAGGGAATCAAACTAACCAAATCTACCACGAACTGAGGCTTTATTGTCACAATAGAAATGAATTTATGTTCCTATATCTGAACTGGATCCCTTCCAACTGCAGAAAATGTCTCACAGGACTTGTCTTCCATGCAAAAACAACCACAGAAAATAAATCTGCACATAGAACTGTATCTGCAAGTTGTCTTTTTTGTAAACCAATAATTTAAAATTGGTAACTCTACTTGATAAGGAAGAACTGCATTTTGTGAAGTCTCCCCTGTATTATCTGTATAATGTAAATCCAGTTAGATAGTTGCTTTTTGGCCCAAAGCCACCCGGGTCCCTCTGGCTTGCCAAAGAGTAGCTTAAGAAATAGCTGGTAACCTTTTGATATCCAAGTAGGCAGGTAGAGTTTCTTTGCTTTTTGGAAAAGGAGTGGAAAGTTCAAAGAAAAACAAAGCAAAATAGATAATCATTTAGAAACCTTGTGTGAAACTAATCAATATTTAGAGATAGGAAAGATATACTTATAACTTAGATAATTGGATCCTATCATCTTCTCTTCAAGGGTCCAATTTAACAAATGTCAGGGAAAAGATATGTGTTTTGTTCACAATATTATATGCTTCTGCCTTTCATCTGGATACAAAAATATAACATGGGAACCATACTAAGCAGCAGTGCAGGTGAAGCTATCCTTCCACCCTGTTCTGCATAGCTCAAACCAGACATAAAATATGAGGTGAAAGTAGTGGGCAGCACTTTTTAAGAAAGGCATTGGAAAACTATGTATTTAGAGGACAGCAGCTACAATGATAAGACGGTTTATGAGGAGTAGTTGAAGCATTAGATTATGTATCTAATAGCTTGTAGCCTGGGGAAAAAAGACTTTAGGGAGGTATGACAGTAACCCAAAAGACATGACAAGGAACAATGGGTTTAAATTATCAGTAGGTTTTGGTTAATGATCAGCCTAACAATCCTAACAATAAGACTGCTTTGTGAAATGTTAACGTCTTTTCTTTGGAAGTTGTTTAAACAATGTTGAATTCCTGCCATTTGTCAGGGATGTTTAATATTTGATTGTGCACCACACCACGCAAGGAGTTGAATTAGATGATTTTATAAGTTTCTTCCAAATCTTGCACCCTGGGTTTTTCTGTGTCAAATGGTAACAATTATGATGCTCATTGTTTTAAAAAAAATTCATTTGGAAACAGCTGTTGTAGGAAGTGGTTTAGAAGTAACACCCATTAAAAACATGGAACTGATAATTGGATTATGATAACTATATCACATAGTTTTGTCTTCATTCTCCTTCCTTGTGGCATTTCACATGGTTTCATTTAAGATTTGTTACTTTGGAAACACCAGGCATAAGGCCTGGTTCTCAATGTTTGGATAGCAGAATGTTTAATTCATTTACTTATCTTTTTGAAACAGTAGGCAAGACATGCCAGTACTGAATTGACTGAGTGTGGAATCCATAAGCTGCTTTTATCTTCTTCACAGTTTTCTAATATGTCATTTATAGAAAAAGAGCCAATTGGCTCAATTTGGAAAATATCAGATACACCCAAAAAAGATTTACAGCATCTCAATATATTCAACCACACAAATACCTTATTATTTTTGCCCAAGGAGCCTTCTATAGATGAGAAAATTGGTGAATGTAAAATACATCTTTATGTGCAGAAATCAGTCAGAGATTTAATGGATTTGAACTCTGATATCGTCAGCCAGTTGTTAAGATTTTATTTTCTACAGCTGGAAAAAAAGTATGACAGTGAGTGGGCTGTTTTCCCTGCTAAATAGGCTGGGATTAACGATTAGCCTTAAAGCTGCTCATCAAACTGCATAGTTGATTTGAATATAGATTTCTTATCTTCAGGACCAGTACTTTGGTTATTGGCTCTCAGAATTAAATACAAATTGTACACAACTTATTGCCATAATTGGCACCAGAACCAGTATCATTAAGTGATGTGATCGTTAATTGAATTGTGCCTGATTTTACAACCATTTTGCAACAGTTGTTAAATTAATCAGGCTTCCCTCATTAAATTTGCTGGTTGGAAGCTATCTGATAAGGTCACAAACATCAATTGTGAACCCAGGATGTTGCAACTATCATAAACACAAGATGTTTTCCAAGCCATCATGTGATATTGATCACATGAAGTTCCAATGGTTGTAAATTGAGGATTTCAGCATTGTCATAACTTTAAATGGATGTTAAACGAATGGTTGTAAATTGAGGATTACAGTAAAGCATTTTCCCACCTAGGACAGGTGGAAGAGGGACATGTTGCAGCACCTCATTTTAAAAATATCTTATATCAGTAATTCAGTAAAATCTACTGAAACCTTTCAAATTCAAATTACCTAAATACATTATTATCCAAATTATACAAAAGTCATATATTTTCATATGTGATTTTTGCCTTTAATTAGTAAAAATGCCTTTTGGTACTTCACCTTGTCACATTTTAAAATGTCTGATTTGTGCTATTCTGTATACTATTAAATTTCTGGGGGCAAAAATGCTTCAAATGGGATAATTTATAGAATAGGTCCAAAATCTGGTCCTTGTGACTCCTGGGGGAATGAAATTTAGACATTTGTGGATGTTTCCCTGCTACCAACTGCTACTGTACTGCTGCAGTGGTTATGTGATCTTTATTTTCAATATTCCATGTGTCAGGGTTCCAAGTAACACCCCCAACAAAAGAAGACTCGAGACTCAAGATTCCTCAAAAGTTTCATTTTATTAGAGATGTCATAATGGCACATCTGGGAAAACCCGAATCTGAAAGTTTCCAGGTTTTCCCCACCCAAGTGAAAGTCCAAGTCCCTGCCCGTCACATGGCCAATCATACACTATCCCAACTGGACATGCCTCCCAATCATCCGACTCCAGGTGCCAGGGCAAAACGTCCTTGACTCTCTGAGAAAGGAATGTTATTTTATATATCTCCTAACTCCAAATAATTCCCCCTCCCATTTTTCCACAGTAGAAAATGTGGCAGGCCTGTAGGCACAGTGTAAAAGATGGCTTCCAGGCCTGACACCATGACAGTTTCCCAATCAGTTTTGAAATCTCTTCTCCACTCCCCTAATTAGCAGCAGCCATCTACTGTCTGCTGAAAAGAGAAGGGAAGGGAAAGAAAATGGAGGAATAGGGAAAAAGAAACCTCTATGCACACTTTCTGGTCCATACTATACATTCCCACAGTCTTCTGACCTTTGTTGTGCCTCTGCTGTCTTCCCTGATCCACACAGCATTTTTTGCTCTCTCCCTACACACCTTCCCTGATCTATGCCACCTCATGCACCTTCATTGAATCATGTGGCACGTCTTAGATGCCCCCATGCACATTGCCTGACCTGCCTCTATGTGCCTTCCCTGACCCATCTTGGCCATTACCACATACCCTTTCCAACCTCCATTGCCACCCACTGCACTCTATTCCTAATCTGCACAGCACCCGCTTGCACTATGCCAAGCACTCCAGGCACCCTTTCTAAACCACAACATCTTCCAGGCACCATCCCCAACTAGCACAGCGTCTCATATATCCTTGCAACCTGTCTGCAGTCTTCTTGTCCTGCACTCAGTGCTGGGTTCCAACCAGTCTTACCACCAGTTCTCTTCGTGCACGTGCTTTGCGCATGATCACCTGCATAATTTTTATTCTAGGGAAACTATCACTAAATATATAGGACTTGTTGATATAAAAACAACTGCTGGTAACAAAGTTTTTTTCCCTCCATAATAACCTAAATTAGTTCACATCATGACATTAATTGAATTCAAAGTAACAAGTTGAGATGTGTACCTTTGTGAGTGGGTATACAATTATGGTTTTCAAAATCATAATTCAGAAATGAAGAATGTCATGTTAGCACATTTACAATTACTCATCTTATCCATTATAAATGCTTTTCATTAATTCACCAGTATTCTCTCTGTCAGTTCCTGATTTGTATGGAATCTTTACTTCATAAAAATGTATGGATATAAACAGTTTAAAGTATGAGAAGTAAACCACACGCAGAACTAATATATTTGAAAAATAAATGAATAAAAGACAAATGTACCTAACAATTTTAACAGTTTAATACATACTCTGTTCTAAATATCTATTTATTTCATAGTACATAAGTAAAAAAAGCAGGTGTGGATCCATGAAATATTTATTTATAGCAAATATTTATTTGTTTACTTATTTAGTTGATTTCAGCACTTCATGACTCCAGATCATCTCTGAATGTCTCACAATATCACACAAACCAAATTTAAAAAATACAATAGATAATAGATGAACAAAATGGAAAATGTAACCTGCCCCAAAATTCAACCACCACAGTAATAATAATGTAACAATAACAATGATAACAATATTAAAAATGATAACACAACCTTTTGGTAGCTATCTGGCAGCTATCTAAAATGTTTATAGTCAGTGTTCATACAAATCTTGTCTAAAACAGCAAAGAATTTCTTTTTCATTAAGCCAACTGCTTTTAATTGGCCCATGTTAACACAAAAAGAGAAAGATAGCCTCCTGGGCAAATCTGAAAGATGAGTTCTCAATGAAAGCACTCCAACCTGGCATTTACCATAGTTTCTCCGCGAGGGTAGTAATTTAAAGTAATGAGTAGTCCTTGTTGAATGACCTTCTACATCTGTTGCAGAACTGCCTTTCGAATCTGTAATTCACTTTTCATCATTCGCATTTTAGTACAATTAACCATGCTATCAAAAGACCCTGAACAAAGACATTTTCTACATATGTTCATCTCTATTTAGCCCAGGACTGAGGAAATGGCACAGGTCCATTCAAAAACTTGCCAGTGTACAAATTATTGATTGAAGAAAGGATTGTAGGAAGAAAGCAATGCTATTGTTTGCTTGCTGTGCATCAGTTTTTCAAAGAATGTAAGAGGTTAGTTATCTAGTACCGTAGAAAACAATTAAAAATCCCTTTCATCAAATGACATTGTCAAGTATTAAATGTGCTGTTTATAAAAAGAGATTATTATTTTGTTGTTCCTAGCATTTATTATTATTTTGTTGGTCATGTTTCCAGAATGAAGCAAGCTATTGGCTTTGCTAGAACCCTTGGTGGAGTTTGTTTGTTTGTTTGTTTGTTTGTTTGTTTGTTTGTTTGCTTGTTTGTTTGTTTGTTTGTTTTCATTAGTTTCAGTTTTCCCTTAACATTGGTTATAAAAAACTTATTTTTCTTCTTGAGAATTAAATGTTCACTAACTATAGCATAACCCTGCAAAAGAAATTACAGTAATATACATGGATTTTTAGCAAATTTAAATTGTAAATGTAAATTGTTGTGATTTTAGGAAGAAGTAATGTTTGTTTAGTATATACACAACATCTAAGAACAATTGTTCCATTAATAACAATGAAACAGGATTGCGGACTGACTAGACTGCTGTATATGTGTGAGTAACAACAACAAATGGACACAAAGTCTTATACATATCTGAAAACATTGCCATGGTTCTTTTTTAACATATTTTACTGAAGCTTCGCATGAAAAAACAAATGCAAAGTTTTTAGCTTCATTCCAAAAACATGTTGACTATTTGTCAGTCCTGCTCTTCCAACTATCTTCCCCAAAAGAAAATGAAGGAAAGAATATTAATGGGAAGGAAAAGTATGCCTTTGACAAGAGGAAATAATTTTGCTAGTTTAAAAGAGCCTGTAGTACAGTGGACTAAAGCACTGTTATTAACAACTGCTGCTTGCAATTACTGCAAGTTCAAATCTCACCAGGCTCAAGGTTGACTCAACCTTCCATCCTTTCAAAGATAGGTGAAATGAGGACCCAGATTGTGGGGGCAATAAGCTGACTTTGTATAAATATACAAAAATATGAAGGCTATTGCTTAATGCATTGTAAGCCGCCCTGAGTCTCCAGAGAAGGACGGCATATAAATTAAAGCAAAAAAACAACAACAACAAGCAAACACTGAATGTTATTATTTTAATTGAGGTATATTGCTTGTTTAGATGGCAGCTACTAACTGACCTTGGTTGAACATCCTGCAATGACCCAATTCTCTGGAAAAGATCCTAATTTTGGGAAAGGTGGAAGAGAAAAGAAGATTACCAACCCCACTGGGAGACCAGTGAAAGAACAGAATAAGGATAGATTATTATAATAAAATATATTTATGTAATTCCTGAGAGTCACAAACAACTTGATGACACATAATCATTTAATTAATTAAAAGTTTTTTTAAAAAAAAATAAAACTGACTTTTCACATAATAATAATTTGAGCCTGGTCAAAATATTCTATGCTCATTAATTTTCTTGGCTAGCCTTAGTATTCTCAGATATCATTTCCAACACCAATGTCTAACTTTTGCTTCGACAAAGAGTCACAGGGAAAACCATGTCAGGATTCCAAGTAATACACAGATAGCAAACAGAACTCCAAGGCAGGTAGAATCCTCAAAGAATAGATTTATTGGGTATATATCATATTGGCACAGACTCTGAGTGTTCCCAGAGTTTTCACCTAATTAAAAGTAAAAGTTTTTTCCCCCTTTCTCAAACAATCAGTCACATGGTCCAATCAAGGTGCTGTCCGGTTGCCTGGTAACTTCACTCTGTCAGTTTTGGAAGCCATATTAACATTGGAAGTTTCCATGCTGCCACCTTCTTACACTTGGGAAAGTAGGAGGGGGGATTTCATAGTGGGATTGTAGTTAGACATAATAGCATTCTTCTTTTCGGACAAGGTCATGGTGTTCCTGCATCGGGAGGAGGAATGGTTGAAGTGATGGTTCAAGTTGAGACAGATGGTGATTGGGCCATGTGATGGACTAATGGGTGCAGGGGCTGGATTTGGGGTTTTGATTTACTGAGAGAAAATCCAGAATTCTCAGATTTGGGTTTTCCCAGATATACCAGTATATCTAATCTAATAAATTGGAACTTTGAGCAAATGCCTGTCTCTGAGTTTTTAGTTGCAGTTGGATTCTTCTGGAATGCTGACACACTCCTCCTCTCTCAAGCCACGTGTGGGGATGTCCTTGGTTCCCAGGAGAAAATATTTTGTTTTGGCTACAAAACCATAGCTATTTCTATTCCCCACTCCCCATCCCTCAGCTTCAGTGTGGCAACACTGCAGCTTCAAAATGGTTTCGGTCAGAGCAGCTTCTGGTTGACACATTGTCTGCATAATTCTGATCATTGTAGATTTTCTTTACCTGCAACAGCATCAACAACTAGGTATTCTGACTGCTTTAACTACAGCATAAATATCATTAGAATTCCAAAAAGAAAGCCATGATGAATTGTTCTAAAGTCTATCTAGTACAGTAGGAATTGGCACTTTACTTTTTTAAAGGTTTGTTTTTAACGTAAAAAAGAAAAACTAGGTCATTGTAATGCTACAAAGCAAAGCACTGTCATCCAGTATCATATTTCTTTCCAGCAATGCCTTTGGTCTTCACAAAAATTTCATTAGGATAGTGAAGAGTAAAGCTATTGTATCTGGACAGAAAACATAGATGAGAACTAGATGGCAACAAAGATATGAAGAAAATGTCCCCATCTAATGATAGGGTGATCTTTTGCAGTTACATACATACCAAATGTGTGTGGCCTTATTCCAAGTAAGACACTGATTATACTGCTGCCAAAATAGGTACAATGGGCAAGTTACTTCTACAACATGGAAGTTTAGCAACTGATAAACACAGCAGATGGTATGTAACTTGGCATTATGTTTGAATGATGTCCTCTTTATAACTACCGGTAGGCTGAAAACATTGTTACAAAGCAGTATAATAATTATAACAACAATAACAACCACCGTAATATTAAGTTGCAGTAAACTTTTTTCTATTCATAATTTTGGAAATAAGAGAGGCAACATATGATTCTATCCTATTTTAATCACATCTTAAGGACGTTCAAAGAGACTTTTCTGTTGTAATAACTGTTCTTTAGAACATCATTCCTTCAAAGAAATAGATTAGATTTACTCTAACCTAGCTGGATGTCCATAGGTCCTTGAAGACTTGGATTTGTTACTGAGTTTGAGGTTCTGGGTATGTAGTTGACTCCATATCATGATTATTTTAATTGTGTTGGTTGTTTTTTTTTATTTCAGCTACTGTATATGTTATTTATTACTTCGTTGTGATAATAGAATAGAACAACAGAATGACATAGTTGGGAGCAACCTTTGAGATCTTTTAGCTCAACCCCCACTCCACAAGCAGGAGACTCTATAACATTCTGCACAAATGGTTGTTCAGTCTCTTCTTACAAACCTCCAGTGATGGAGCATTCACAACTTCTGAAGGCAAGCTATTCCACTTGTTAATTATTCTCATTGTCAGGAAATTTCTCCTTAATTCTAGGTTGAATCTCTCCTTGAATAGTTTCCATACATTGCTTCTTCCCTTGCCTTCTGGTGCTTTGGAAAATAGGTTGACCACCTCTTGTTTGTGGCAGCCCCTCAAATATTGGAATATTGCTATCATGTCACGTCGAGGCCTTTTCATTAGAGTAGACATACCCAATTCCTGTAACTGTTCTTCATATGTTTTAATCTCCAGTCCCCTAATCATCTTTGTTGCTCTTTTCTTCACTCTTTCTAAAGTCTCAACATTTTTTATATTGTGGCAACAAAATCTTGAGCAGTGTTTCAAGTGTGGTCTTACCAAGGCATTATAAAGTGGTACTAACATTTCATGTGATCTTGATTTTATCCCTCTGTTAATGCAGCCCAGGATTCCATTGGCTTTTTTGGTGGCTGCTGCACACTGCTGGCTCATATTTAAGTGGATGTCTACTAGGACTCCTAGATCACTGTCTCAGTTGCTGATATTGAGCTAGGTTCCACATATTCTATATCTTTAGTTTTTCTTGTCTAAGTATAAAACCTTACTTTTCTTACCTTTGAATTTAATTTTGTTAGATGGAGCCCAGTGTTCAAATCTGTTGAGATCCTTCTGGATCTTGAGCCTATCTTCTGGAGTGTTGGCTATTCCTGCCACTTAGTGTCACCTGCAAATTTGATAAGTTCCCATTCTATTTCCTTATCTAAATCATTTGTGAAGATATTGAAGAGTACTAGGCCTAAGATAGAACCTTGGGGTACCACACCGCTGACTTTTTTCCATGTAGATGTAGTTCAAGGGCTACACATTGAATGTGGTTTGTCAGCCAATTATGAATCCATCTGGTGGTGATGCTGTCTAGCTCACATTTTTTTAACTTACTAAGAAGTAGCTTATGATCTACTTTGTCAAATGCTTTACTGAAATCCAAGTATACTATGTCTTTTATTTTAGATATTTTTATCTCATTTTTATTTATTGTTAGGCTCAATAAATTGAGAGTCATGAGTTTGAGGTGGGCAGCTATACAAACAAATAAATAAACCTTAGAATTATATACATAATACATGGGATGTCTTATTATTTTGGGGTGCATGGAGCAAGATGGGGCTCCTCTTGCCATCTTACCTGATTTACAGCTCTGCATTTAAATATTTTCAGGAAGGGCTTATTTTTGAGGGGAAGCTTATTTTAGTGCATGCACTCAAAAGCCTGATTGGGCTTATTATCAGGGTATGTTTTATTTTTGGAAAACAGGGTATATATACACTTAAAATTTCTAGTATAAAATAATAAATAACAACTAAAATCTATAATAAAATCCAATGTCAATTATACATGGTGTGACTATACGATAGTTGCAATTCCTAAACTGTGTGGCCCATTGTAGATACAACGCTAAAAGGGAAATGACTAATTGTTTCCCACAATTGTTATATAACATCACTATGGAGAAGACACCTCTCCTGAGCCGCAGGGACATATTTAGCAGACTTATTGATCTGTAATTGACAGAGTCATTTCTCTTTCCCTTTTTAAAAATTGGGACAACAATTGCCAAGCTCCAATCTTCTGGGACATAGCCAGTGGAGTCAATATAAGTGAATAGCACCACCAGAACTGTTATCCACCACTCCATATTGTTCTTTAGTAATTCAGTAGTAATGAAGTTAGCACCTGGGGCCTTCCCAGTCCTGAGTTGGCCATTGAGCGATTTGATTTCGGACTCTGAAACCGGGGGCCATTCAAGTAAGTCCTTAATTGTCTACCTTATACTCTTGCTGGAGGGGTCTTCATACATTCTCTGAAATTGGAGTTCCCAGGTTGTAGGAGTTATATGGATGGCTAATGGGGTATGAATTCTGTCAGAATAACCAGCTATTAGGCGCCAGAATAGAGAAGAGTTCTTTTGCTTTGCTGCTACAGTAAGCTGTTCCCAGGAGGACTTTGTGTCATGTCTCTTCTTAAGAGCAATCAGTTGCTTATATTGTTTTTTGAGACTCATAAGTTGTTTAAGACTTGCTTTATTACCATTCTCAGTCTCACTTTTGTACATCTTATAAACCAAGGTGAGAGTTTTCTTGGCTTCTACACAATCCTTGTCAAACCATGGCTTGAGGCGATACAGGGCCTCTTAGCTGAGAAGTTCCGGTCATGTACTAGCAATGGTTGTAAATCTTGGGAGGGATTGGCTGTAATAAAGACTGAGCGAAGTTTTTGAAGATTATCCTCTGATAGAGCTCTCCTCACCTTCTGGTCAAGTTGTTGGGACCATTTGACCCTACATCTTGTTAGGCCTGCTGGAAAAATTGCACAAATAAATTAGTCCCCGAAGGGCATCTGCCAGATGAAGGGCTTCATGTATATATACAAAGGTAGATGATCGCTTTCCAGGTAAGGTAGGCCTACCTTTAAAATTTTCTACATAATGTAATAAGTCCATAGAAGTTAGGATATAATCAATGGTGCTGGTTTTGGACCCTGCCATAAATGTAACTTCGCCAGAATAGTCACCAGCCCAAGAGCTGTTGGATATAAAAAGGCTGAGTTTATTTGCCATCTTTGCAAGACAGAGGCTGGCGAAATTTGCTCTCTTGTCTTTAGAGAGTCATGTGAGACAGGCACTGGTTCTTATGGGAACCTCTGTTGGTGGATAATGATGATATTTCGTATATAGTGTATAATCATCTGGTCCCAATCTGACACTGAAATCTCCCCCTAGTAAGACTCTGGCTTTTGGATGGTCCATGTGGAATTTACTAATATAATGTTCCAACTCCATCCATACTGCAGTGATTTCATTATTTACTAAAACCTGTTTTAATTATATTTAGCTATTTTAAGGTATATTTTATCCTTAGAATATTGTTTTATATAGTTGCTAAATATGAGCTGCATCAAGATTTCATGGTTAACTTGTCTCCCTCCCCCCCAGTGTATACTGCAGATTTATTAAGTAATAAGTTTTTTTTCTAAACAGTCTGACTTTACAGACCATTTTTAATTCAAAGAATTGTAGCTGTTTTACTGATGAAACTTCAGGTGCCATTGTGTTCATTAAAAATAACCCATCATCAAGCATATATATAAAGACAAATAGTGTTTCAAGCATCCAACAAACTTAGTAATACATTTATTTCTGCAAATTATTTTCTTGTCCATCGTTTGGGAATAGCGAGGTGATAATGAAAAATTTTGAAGTCATGTAGTTTTTACATCTAGGTTTGATTTCTTCAAGGGACTTAATCAAAAATATATTGAGAGTTCCCTAACAGTGAAAGGTCTAAAATAACTACCAAATAAGGATTTAAAATGTACACTTACAAATACAAAATTTATATCTCAGCTGCCTGAGATTAGTTTAAGCAGTTTTAAGAGATTGTAAGAATAAAAGCAATTAGTAGTGAGGCAGAAATGAACATCAGAATTCAAATCTTCTCTCTGTCTCTACACTGTTTGTAATCTGATTGAAGTAAGGTAGCCAAGTGGAAATGTAACCTTGATATCTGAGATTCAGATCAGAAATATCTGTTTTCTGTTAAACAGGTACACGATTAAACAAAGTACATTAATATGTAGTCTTTTTCAGATGCTAAAGAAACAATATTACATAATGAGGTTAGGCATAGATAATCCTGCTTTGACTCTGAATTATTTGTGATAGTAGGACAAATCCACAGGAATTGTACACCTTGACTACTAAACACAAACTTCAATGAAATCTGAACCAAGTCATACATTTATGCAGAAAACTCTTGTCTTAAATCTGCATATTATAACAGAGATCATCTGAGAGATATAGGTAGCATTTATTCATCTGAATTTCATTAGCATTCATTAGCTTCCAGAAAACAAATTTTGACTAAAAATCTTAATAACTAATCAATTTCTAATCATAAACACTGGCAAAAAGTATGTTTAATTAGTAAATCTGTTCCCAAGTTGATAGATGACTTTTTTAAAAGGCAGAACTTTATAAAATAAATATTGGAATGAGAAAATGGTTGGCTAAATCAGTTTATGCTAATATACAATACATGTCTATCTATGTGAATTTATGCAATTCTCTATATTTATTTGTGCTTGTATTTCAATTAATTTTTATGTAAACAATAATTTAATATATGTTTAAATACATTAGGATTTTTAAAATATTATACTATTATTATATTAATGTACAGACAAACCATTTGTCAATTATAATTATTTTAGTATACAATAATTTACAACAAATGCATTTAGAAACTATAACCAAAGTCTATTATAATTTATTGTGAATACTTAGTAAATATATACATTGGAAACTACAGACATGTCTGCTAACACATGATATTCAAAGTGACTAGCAAAGCAAATGAGATTCCGTGGTTGAGAAACTATAGTGTATACCTCAACAAATATAGAAACCGTTATTTTTTAATACAAAAATTAATGCACAATTCTCTAGTTTGAAGGCACTGAATTTCTATGACAGAACAGATTATTTGGGAATATGAAATAATATTCCCTTATTAAGAAAGTTATTTTTTTTTAAACTTACTATTTTTCCTGCAGCGTTTCAAATAGCAATTAGTTTTATTACAGTACCCTGAAATAGCCAAACATTTTGAATAACAGACTGTATTTATTTCTATGTATGAGACATTCTTAAACTTACTGTCAAATTTCATACATGTTGCAATCTAATTACAGAAATCAAGGTTCAGACATTTTGTATAAGAATAATAGTATTTTCTATCTTTCATTATTAATATGTTAGAGTTATCATTTAAGAATAGAAACTGAACATTATTCTACTATACATGAAGAGACAACATTGTGAGAAATAATATTTATTTTATATTGTCTAGCTAATTCCACTAAACCTTGAAAAAGAAGTTTGAAGATAAATGTGTTAAATGTACACTGCTGACCAGAAATAAAGTCTTTTAGTACTGTAGTTTAACAAAATTACTGTAGAAGAATTCAGAAAATACATAATTAAGTAGCTGGGAATAAAGCCATTTTTTTAGAATGTGTTGATGGCTACAACATATGCACACTTGAAAATGTTTACACAACATTTTTCCTCTGTATTTTAGCTAATTATGTCATCAAAAGAACTGGCTTACCAAAGCCTTACTAGAAAAATGGACTAATACAAATTTTGTTTCAATACTGCTTTCAATATTTTCTAGAATATCACATCCAACATAAATAACATTTGCCATCGATTATAGATCTTGTAGAATAATTGGTTCCTCTCTTTTTTTGTTTGTTTTGTACAGACTTTGCTTCATACAGTTGAAGAGGACAGATTAAATAAAGTCCTCAGTGTTCTGAATCCAAATTTTGTATTTCTGTATTTATTGACTTTGGATCCATTTCAATCATGATACTCTCTTGGCAATCCAATTAAAAACCATTTCAAAAAAATGTTATTTATTATTGCTTGTTCACATTGAGGAAGGCCTCATCATCTATCTTGGTAATAATTTCCACTACCAAACTGCTCATGGCAATATCAAAAATCTATCTTCCTTGATCTAAAAACATTTACTCTATGAATACGCCTGTATTCTTATATGATAATAGTAGGTCTTGGCCGTCATCTGTGTGGCATGTTTTGACATTTTTCATCAAGATTGATATCACCCAACTTCCCAAAAGTCAGTTTACAAGATCCATCTACCTGTACCTAATCATTATCCTTCTTCTTGGTACCTCTTCTTATTTATCTGAATCATGACTATGTACTGTATATGCATCAAACATTTTCCTATAACTTTGGAAATCTTGTTATCATAAATCATATTTTCAGAAGGCCCATAAAGAAATAGGAGTGTTTAGTATATTTTAATTCATTATACCCAATATATAATATTAATCTAGCCATATTATTTTTTGATCCCAATTATAAGATAACAGAAAATAATTGTACAAAATGCAAAGCAAGTGACCGAATTTGGGTTACATATTCTAAATATTCTGCAGTACTTCATTGCAGAAGTAGTCTTGACACATAAATATTTGAAAAGACTGTTTCCCTGACATTTCCATGGCAAGCATTCTTCTCTTCCAAAAGAGAATTAAACAAAGAAAGATTGATGTTTCTAAAATGGAAGAAAGTCTTGGAAGATTCTGGTAGATGTGAGGAGCCAATGGTAAGGGAAAAAGAAAGTATTAATTGGCTCCAATGGCAAAGCCTAATCTATATCCATTTATTAGGCCCAAATGCATTAGTTTCTGCCAGATCCTTCTTAAATCCATTGGTGTGAGGTAGTTTTTAGACCACCTAAATTTATTTTGAGCTCAATCACTGGTCTTTCTCACTATTACCCATGATGGGAGGTATGATGTTTCCAAGGTTTCTATGTGTTTCTCAGTCTCCCTGGAGATGACAATGATTGAAGACAGAATTTTTTTCATGAATAATGTATGGACTACTACTGAACCACTCTAACTGGAAAGATTACTGTCAATGATAACGAATAAATCAAAATCTTCTAATCTCACAGTGGTTGGATATATCCTCTAAGTACATCTTTTTCATCAAATAAACTTACCCCCTACTCATGTTCAGATTATATATTTCTCAAATTTTCTACTCGCACACAGCAATTATTTGCATTTTACTCAGAATTATATCTCACACTGTTCACTGGGATTTATTTACTGCTTTAAACTGCAATCTTATCACTCTTTTCTGATAATACACTCTCTTGACGAAAATGTGTACTTCTGAAGTATATAGAAAGATCATGGGAGCAGAGGTAAAATTATAAGACATGCATAATTACATCATCACATAAATGTCATGACTTATATATTTGAATCAAATGCCAGGATGCAAATATGGAATAGCATTTGCACAATAATGTCATTCATCATTTTGGAATCAGCAAAAATTGCTACTGATGCCTTTCAATATTGCTTTATTAATCACTAATATAAATTCTAATTTTTCACTCTATCCACAAGCATTTATTTAGAAGTAGTCCATTTACAATTCTAATGGATTCATCTACAAATCAAAAACTTTTCATAAAATATATTGGGGAGCCACCTATATAAGGTAAATGATCTTTGACATATATTCTAAATCAGCACAGCTTGTGTGGCGAATTACATCCTGCAGTACTGATAGTAATGTTTAAAGTACTCAGAGTTCTTATACTGCAGAACTCAAGAGAGAACAGTAAAATTTGAAGAAAGAAGTAAAGAAAAAAAAGTTAAATCTTTAAAGAAAGAAAATATGATAGAACAGAAAATGTAAATACATTGCTAATTTATTTATTTTGTAACAAATCCCAAGGCTATCTCTATGAAATAATGGGGGTTTTAATAGCATCTAGAAAGAAGCTTTAATAGCATCTAGCAAATTTTTTCTGTGTTAACTTTACATGAAACAGAATCTACAATTTATATTACTTTGTATATACCAAAAGGCAGTATATAATTTCATTATTCACTATCATGATTGTTTTCAGGATATTAAATGGAGTCAAGAATCATTTGTACCAGAAGCTTAGAAAGACAGTTCCAAGAATCTTATTTGGGTATGCCTAGGAAAGCACCAGACTAGTAGTCTTTCCTCATTCAGCCATAAATTCAGCCATGACAAATCTACTTTTTCAAAATAAAACTTTTTAATTTTTTTCATTTACAGTTAATGTTGAATTGGCTTTCATCCTTTTACTCTCTACATTTTTTTTCTTTTTATGACCCTTTAATTACTTTTATGAGCTCAGGATGACTGAATGGAGCTGAGCTGAGCATTTACTGACCGATGCCCTTCCTAAATTCCTACTCAGAGTTCACAGGAGATATTTTCTCTTTATGCCCTGATAAAGAAACATCTGTCACTGCTTAGTATTGAACTCTCAGCCTTCTGAGTGGAATGCAAGAATCTTCACCACACCATTCACTTTCTACATGCCAAGACCTTTTATAATAGGAAGAGCTGCATACCTATACAGTAGACCATTCTATTCTCCATGTTCCCTTCTTTGTACATAGCTATAATGAAAATAGTACGTTTGTGCAGTATTTCAGATTACAGGTAGTCCTTGCTTAATGATTGTTCAAAGTCATTAAGAATGATTTTGCAGCTGTAAAGCATTTCCGACTGCCTTAGAATATTGCACTGCCTTATGTGATGCATCTTAGGTGCTTGGCAACCAGCTTGTAATTATAACTTGTTACAGCATGACTATAACTTATTATTTTATTTATTTATTTGCTATTTTAGAGCAGAAAAAATACCCATTGAATATGCTGGATTCACTTAATGCCTCTATGGTTTGCTAAGCAACCATGTAGTTCACTTAGAATGACTCACTTCACAACCATCGTAAAACGATCCTTAAATAAGTTCTAACCCTAGTCAATCCTAAGGAGGGAGCTATTCCTTATTTATTTGGAAATAGGTTCAGTGTATGTGTAAAGAGGGTTCTTTTCTTGTCCTTCATCTCAGGCAGCCAAAACATCAAAATAGCAAGTTTGGCTATTGTAAAACAAAAAGAGTGTCTTGAGTAAAAGAAATGCATGCAATTTGCTAACTGAGTTTCAATGACATCTGTCAATCCCTTTTAATCTATTTTATTTTTATTCTGCCTTTCTTTCTTTTCATGTAACTTAAGGTGGCAAACGTAATACTGCTTCCTCCTCCTATTTGTAACAGTTTAGGAATATTATTATTTCACTACTTCTTCACCTTTAAAGGCTGCTCTAAATTCCCCATCCCTTCAGAAAGTGGAATAGGAAATATCACTAACCATATCTCATTCCCTTCCTTGACAGGGTAATTGGTTTGATGGATAAGGGGAATGCAATATATATAATGTGACTTTGGCAAGGCCTTTGACAATTCCAGATGGCATTATCAAAAAGTAATTGGAGAACTGTGAGCTGGCAGATGGCTACAGCAAGGTAACAAATTCCACGGGGGTAGTTGTGCTACAAAACCAACAAAGACTGTTATGGCAACTTAGATATTAACTATTTATTGGAGGATAACTAAGGGATCTTAGAGCCCTCTTCATCAGATAATCAAAGCAATTTCTTCCTAATTAGAATACCCAAATATCTGTATTATAAAATAGAAATAAATCTTCATAATACCATCATACAAGGAAATGCCTAAATTGAATAGAATGAACATTTTGATGAATTCAAGTTTCTCAAAAGTCTTCCTTGAAAAATTATTTATTTATAGTAGTTTGAGATCATTGCAAGATATAGTAGACAGAAATAGCTTGTGATGGTTGACTGTCAGTGTTTGATCTGTGTCAATTTATTTTCCTGCTTACAGACAGCCTATTTATTTTGTACAAATAAAAATCAGAATTGTTGACAAGTGAAGGAAGCAATTAAATTCTGGATGGATATAGTTATTACATTTGCAAAAATTGTATGTTATGAATTTTGTATGAATTTTATAAATATATAAAATTCAATGTTTTCTTGCAGAAGCTGTGGTATCTTCTTTACTGCTAGCTAGTTGTTTTGAAGGTGGCATTAGCCAAGTGAGGCAGAATAAAACAGAGGCGTATGGCTCTGCTTCATATAAACCTGTAACTGTATCTATTTTTTTGTTTAAATTAGTTACATCCTCAGAGAAAAATTGGTTGCTTTGGTTTTTCACAGAATTCTTTCTTAGCCACATATCTTTCCTAGAAATATTTTCTCCTGTGACTGCAGGGTTTAAGAGAAAGGAAGCACTTGCCTTTAGCATCTAATGCTAGAGAACAAAAATAATTGTGTGAACTACGTATACATAATGTATAGTTTGAAGGACTGGAAGTTATTGGTTTTTTTAATATTGATTCCTATGTTTTTATTACATATATATATATATATATATATATATATATATATATATATATATATATATGTCTTTGGTTATTCGGGTCTTCTCCCACGTAAAATTGGAAGTGTCTTGGCGACGTTTCGACGAAGTCTCATTCGTCATCTTCAGGCTGGTGTTCTCGGCTTCGTGCTTCCAGGAGCAAATTTGCTCCGGAAGCACGAAGCCGAGAACACCAGCCTGAAGATGACGAATGAGACTTCGTCGAAACGTCGCCAAGACACTTCCAATTTTACGTGGGAGAAGACCCGAATAACCAAAGACCTACATACAAACACCCGCGAAAACCTGAGAAAACATATATATATATATATATATATATATATATATATATATATATATATATATATATATATAAAATATATCTCCCATTAAAAACAAAATTGGATAATTAATTATTGTCTCATTAATTTGCTTAAAATAATTAAAATATCTTTCAAAGTTTATTTTTCAAAGTATTTTCCGTAAGCTATCTGTATTGTAAAGTATATTTTCATATTGTGAAATGAGTTCATCTGTGTATTTAAATATTTACATTTTGACGTTCTGAGATAAATTCAAAGAAGTTTCAAATATTTTAGGAAATGGAATTTGTACAAATTGCAAATAGTGTAAATAAATGTGGATCTAGGTATTTATGCATCTATGCATGCATGTGTGTAGTGTTATATTAATAAAATGATTTCAATCATGTGTGATACAGAATACATGCTGCAACATGGATACTTCACAAAAACATGATCATGTTACAAATGTTGTATTTAAAATATTTCATAATTTGTGCTAAAATGCAATAGGTTGGGTTATATTCAATAGTAGTATGTGGAAAAGTTATGTTAAATGCCAACTTATATTTCTTTTTACAATGAATATTTTAGGCTAAAATAAATAATATTAAGTAAATTTCAGGAAAAGTAAATATGAAAGAGCAATGTTGAGAAGCTTTATCTTTGTTATATCCTAAGAGATCACTATGGAAATATGTAATGGAACTTGTAAGCCTGAATATGTTGCTGACTAGTTCCATTATTCTTGGCCATTGGCCATGCTAGTTATGGCAGGTGGGCAATGGCATTAGAAAAGCTACAGGCTCCATATCCTTATTCCAACGTTTTCTCCATTTTTCATAAATGTTTACAGAGCTTTTCTTTATTTTCATTCTCAGTGCTTTCCTATGCATATTTTCCTTATACCTGTTCTATTAAGCATTTATACCGTTTAACTAAATTTAACTGATACCTTTTTGACAGTTGCAGCCTTGAGTTAGGAAGTGTGGCAGTTGACTATAAACAGGATATCTTCATTTCATTTGGCAAACATTCTATATTAACTTAGCTAGTTCTTATTTTGTTCTGTATATATTCTATGTAATGGTTACTTACACAGTAAATATAAAAATCAAATGTAATCATGTATGTATAGAAGATATCAGTATGAAATCCACATTTTTAGATCAAGCTCTGTGAAAATTTTGAGTCCTTTATAACAACTCCTACATTAGTTGTTTTCATATGCAGTTGCTGATACATAAATTAGCATTATGAACAATTATAATCACCCCATTATTTGAAAAATGTCCTGAAGAGGCAGTAGCTCTTAAGTTTCATTATAAAATCTTTCTACAGGATAATATTTAATATGTTTATGGTCACTGAAATAAGAAACACTGTGATATGAAACCATTCCACACTAGAGACATTGGGTTCCATTCAACACATTTCTAAGTGAATCCAATTTTAAGAATCCATTTATTAGGATGGTGCATCCACTTCCAACAAAATCTTTGGTGCATACCAGCTAGGAATATAGCAACTTATCTGCAATTTTTTAAAGAAGATTCATTTTTCCTCAGAATCATGTGAGAGTCACCAATCCTAGGAAAAGACATAGTGATTTTAAAGAAGAATATATAGATTTGATAGAAGCTAACCCAAAGTACTAAGATTTACTAATGCAGAGCAGTGGGGTCAAAAACATCCAGAGAATATTGTGAACCCTGAAGTGAAAGAGCCCATCTTTTGAACATATGTTGACGATACACATGTGTACAAAGAGGTGGGGCTTTTATCACATGCTCCCAATCATCATCTTGACTTTTATGCACCATGATTCTAGCACCACTAATTTAGTTTTGCAAAGAGGGATCCATTGGTCAAATCATGTAGTCTCATTCCAAATTATCTCTTTATGATGGTTTAAATACACTGCATTATCTTTAACCTGGAGTTATCCTTTTCCTTTTCAGCACCCTCCTTGATAGGTATGGTCAGGAAGGACTGGGCTTCTCAAAACAGCATTGCCCTCTCATGGCAAGAGCCTGCTTTTCCTAATGGAGTCATTCTGGACTACGAGATCAAGTACTATGAGAAAGTAGGTTTTGACTACAATAAACTAAAACCCTTGAATTAGCCTCATATTCTAACATTTCCCCCTTTTGTACATCAGTTTATAGTATAGCCTGTGTTTATTTTTATGCCAAACAATTGGCATTTTAATTTACAGGGCCACTTTCCAGACAGCTGATACTTGCAGGTATTTTTTTTTTCATTTTAGATTATGTTCATTAAAAAATTGATTCTTACTTTGGTTTGGCTGTACAACCAATAGCCTGCTTCAAGTGGGTCTGCTCAGTGGTGACCTCAGTTTATGGCAAAAACTTTCAACCATACTTCATCTCACACAAAATATCACACACTTGGAAAGAATAAATAGCATCTTAACTACTGAAAACTAGTAATGGGAAATTAATTATTAGTTCTGTGTGCAACTTGTTATCAGTCAACATGACATTTCTGATTTTAATATGTCACATCTGGTTGCTTTTCAATCCCAATGTTGAAGAAGAGACACATCAGTATATATACATAACAGTTTTCCTAAACTATCTTGGCATTACATCTTCCAGAATGTCAGCAAACAGCCGTGTTGATTGTGTATGCTGGATATTGTATGAGACGCTAGTTTGTAGGAAGTTTCTGTAAAACAAATTTGAGTTTTGCAGTTTTTTATTGTTTTGAATAAATGCTAATTTTTAATTTGAATCTAATAATAGATCACATAAATTATATAGAGATTAATTATGTGTCTATGATACAATCAGTATTTTTTTAAAAAAATACCAGAAATTATACACCAGCATATATACAAACATACAAATACAGCAATGTATTATATTAGATTGATTAGATTGATTGATTTTTCTGATTTTGAGGTGCCTATTCCAAAAAGTTTCTTGGTTGGTTACAGTTTTAAAAAAGTACATAATATAAAATAAAACCTAAAAACACAAAACATTTTAAAATGAACTTTAATACACAATGGAAATATATTTTCCCATGTCTTCTTCCAACTTTCAATCCTCTGACACCCCCTATTTGTCCTCTGTTTTGCAGTTTGGGCAGAGTTTCTAAACTTAGTGTGGTTAAGTATCTACTACAAGAAAATGTGATATTCACTATTTTGGGGTTCGTCTTTCTCAACTATCCCTCTTTATAATCTCATATTGCTTAGGATTGTCTCCCATCCCACAATGGGGTTGCTGGAATAGAAGTTTTCATTCCATGAACTCATTTTAACTCAAAACCATTTTGAAACAAAACCACAGTATATACTGCATCTAAATATTCTGCAGGCTTTGTTAATGATTTTGAAGTGTCCTTTGTCTCCACTTTTGTTAGAACAGTTCAGTTAACAGCCTATCATTTTGTATTTCTTCTGAGCAGTTATTAGTGTTATAATTTCTGGCAGAATACAGGTGCTCATAAATGTTTGTAAGCTATAGTAATTATTTTGTTCAATTGACAACATCTTGAGGGAGATAGGTAGTCTAGACACACCAAATATCAATCAATCAATCAGTCAATCTTATATTTGCAGTGACCTTGTATAAACAAGACATATCTTAATCAATGACTTAAAATGAAAAGATTTCTGGATAGAAATACCTTGCTTTTTATCAGTGGCAAGTATCATGTCCTTTCAAGCATAATCAATCAATAATGAAATAATGTCAGACATACTGTTGTGTAAATATAACTTCCATTACTTTAAACTCATGAATTCATAATGCAATTTATTACACCAGCAAAATCTATATATGCTAATACGAGCTACATGCATAAATGTATGTAGATTTCTTTTTTAAAAAAATCTATAATTCTTTATTATGCTTAAAGAAAAGTCTGAAGAAACAATATGTAGACAGATGCTTGGCTATGTATAGCAATGTACAAAAAGCAAATGTATTAATCATTTGTGAAGTACTATTAGTTCAACATACTTTTGTAGACCTAATTATGCGAATAGAAAATAGTGAAGACGATAAAATAATGACATAGCATATAATATTAAAAAGTTATAAAAGAAAAGTTGCTTCTGCTAAGAATATAGAGATGGAAGAATATATACAAAATTAGATTTATTTGTCTCACATGAATAATAATGGGTGTTAAAAAATAATAAATGAAGGACAAAGAGATATAACTTCTCGCCTTGGTTTTTCATTTCAAGCCTTTTCATATTATTAAGAATATATAGTCATGAATATCTACCCACAGCGCAACTTCATAGTGCATCTAAGCCCAATTAACAAACTATAATGCCATAATCATTGTAGACCTTACCAATTAGTATAAATGTAGAAGAGATGGCTGTATCTACTTCTGCCACATTGTGTATAGTATGTTTATTATTACTGAATGTAATATTGCGTTCTTCTGATATGTCAGACTAGAAAACCAGACCTTTGAGGAGCAAAATTATCTAATTAAAGAGTAATAACCATAGTTGTTTTTAAAAAAAAAATTGTGGAAAAAATCACAAATGGCTTAAAATTACACTGTATATTGTTGCGCCCCACCCCCATCTCAGCCAATGTAGAGGACAGATTAGAATTGCAATTCTAAGAGACCTAATGGTGTACACCCAGGTTCCAGAGAATTTTTTGTGGTTTTGCCTACAATTTGGTGGGCAGTTGTGTGTCTCATCTGGAAGTTATCACATACAAAGGCATTCTAGAAAAGGGATTATATTAAATCTTCTCTAAATCACAAAAAAATAATAGGACATTGTATTCTGCCAAGTGAACGTTATTATGGGGCAGACATTGTATTGCAAAGATATTTGTGGATGGTATGAAGAGTTCCTACAAGAACAAAATAGTGATAAAGAGATAAATATGCTCTAGTGTAGCCTGAATTGAGTATTTTCTATTTATTTCAACCATGGTTTTTTAAAACCTGGTATAAATAAAGTGAGGGTTGGGAGTCTTTAGTGAACTACAAAAGAAACTATTTGTTTTTTCTAAAGTAAGGCAAGCTGAACAAAGGACACACACTGGTGTAATATGTTTACAATATGCAGAAACATTGTTTGTATTGCTAATGTACAGCATTGATAATTGTTCCAATAGGATGGCCCAACAGAATGGGTAGATAGATAAGTAGCTAGACAATATCAGTGAAGCATATGAAATTGAAATGTACAATGTCTTCCCCCCCCCCCCCCAAGCTTTTCAGTTATTTCTAATATGGAAATTCATGGATCAGCTTATGCATGAAACTATAGATATCTGAAATTTGGACATACTGTATCAGAGATAGCTGAAATAAATATTTACATCACTTTCAGGATTGATGGTGTTCTTTTTCAGTGAGACATGTTTCTCACTGACATCGCATTGATGTCCAATGGACCTGCTTTCATTTTGTTTAAATGTAGAAGTGAGGCTCAGAGTTATGTTCTATTTATTCTATTCCCCTGCACAGCAACTAAGTCAGCCCTTATCATTATCTAGAATGAACTACGATAATCAAAGTTCTGGCATGTTAAAATAAGTCAATATCCACCTATTATTCATTGAGATGCCTTTTTCAAAAATAATTAAATTTAAAATAAGTCATGGATTTGGATTTGAATTTGAATTTGAAGATGAGATTTGTACATTTTAGAAATTACATGTTCATCATTAGCACACAATTGTAGTTCAGAATCTGTCTTACTTTGCTCCATAACTATTTTTATCTGTTTTGAATCTTTCTGATAACCATAATTGAGAAAACCATTGACAATTATATCTCTCTGCATTAGTAATTAATCTGTTGATTTAATTTTATACTGCTCTTGGTAGTTTGTAGAATAGCGTGTAACATTAAACTGTAGTGTAACATTATGTCCAATTCAAGCTCTTAGAAAGTAACAAAATATGGTAGATAAAAAGACTCAGTTTCACCAACTGAGCAGAAAATGATAAATATGTCTTAATTCTTCTTTTGGCAGCTCTCATTGCTTTTCCACTCTACGAAGTATTGGATTCCTAATTTACTTTTAAATAAAATAATACCCTTTAATATGTCTTTTATCCCAGAGGAGGTGAAACTTCCTGTAGCTCTTTTACCCCAAGGTAATACAATTTATAGAAATACTGGGGAAGCTTTCTTATTTTAGAAGCCATTATCTCCAGTCATTGAACTGTGGGGATATTCAATAAATCTATAGTCAAAGATAATTTACTGTGGAAAAACATAATAGTAGTATCTTACAGAGGGGATTTCAAGTCCTACTGCCATATAAATAAATGTTTGTTTATAACCTGTTTAATTCAGACAGCTAGGCTTAAACCCATTGGGAAAAAACTTCACATCAGATTTATAAAATGCAGATATTACCTATATAATTAATGTGAAAGATCTTAAAACAATACTTGCAGTGTTTTGAGCATTTTACAGAAACTGTTTGTCATTATCTTCAGGATTGCTTTATCTCCTTTTGTTCATTTCACTGCTCTGCCGCATTGGGAATTGGGATTAATGACATCACTTCTATTATTTGGGAGCAATTTCATAAACATGCACGACTTAGTATTCGACATATTGATTCCAAAGTTTTCATGTAGGAAAATTGGCATTAATGGAGTGATATATACAGCTGAAAAGGAGCAATCAATATCTGAGCTATTTTAGTATTTTACAGGGTATATTTCTCCCTCAGCTATTTCCATTTCAGCTATACTAATTTCTTCTAAATCTGTACCTTTCTGTACTATTGAACCTTGTAAGACTTTATAATCCTTTCCAAACTCCCTTAAAATTAAAATGTAAACTTTAATATATTTTTTAAAAAAAATTTATTATGATAATCACTTGTTCTATTAATTATAGTAAGCTAGAAGTACCATCTGCAGTCTATTTTGTTTCCATTCTGATTTATGTTCATTTTGCCTTTTTTCTTCTTTCTTCTTCCTGGTATATAATTCTGTTATAATATTATTAAACTGCAATTGACCCTACTCAATTATATGTATTACTAATCCATCATCCTCTGGCAATTATGCTAAAGCTCTGGGTGGAAAACAGATAAAGAATTTTCAAAAGAAAAATACATATTCAGTAATTTCAAGGAACAAAACTTATTTTCTATATTATTTACTTATAGGTATAAAGAAGGAATATTAGATCTATTTACCGTATTTTCTGGCGTATAAGACGACTTTTTAACACATGAAAATCTTCTCAAAAGTCGGGGGTCGTCTTATACGCCGGGTGTTGTTCTCCTGTAACCAGGCAGACCAGCCCAAAAGACTCTAACGAGCCTTAAATGGCTCTGGCGATCGAAGCTCTGACGATCCCAGCTTTGCCTGCTAATCAGGCAACGCAGCTGGGATCGCCAGAGCCATCGATCCAAGCTCTGACGATCCCAGCTGCGTTGCCTACTAATCAGGCAACGCAGCTGGGATCGCCAGAGCCCAGAGCCCTGTAAAAAGAAAAAAGTTTTCCTCCTCCAGCTTGCTTACCTTAGCTGGTAATCGCAACGCTTGCCTTGCTTCGCTTGCCTGAATCCATTCCATCAGCAAGCCACTCCCTGCCTGCAATCATGCAGGCAGGAGTTGTGGACTTCAACTCCCAGAATTCCTCAGCCAGTAAAACAAAGCTGGCTGAGGAATTCTGGGAGTTGAAGTCTAAAGTCTTAAAGTTGCCAAGGTTGGAGACCCCTGTTCTATTGGGTAAGTTTTTTTCCCCCTTTGGGAGCTTTAAAAAAATAGTTAATTGGGGTTTTTTTAGTTGTTCTTTTTTAGACCTAGCCATTTAAAGTTTAGGAAGTTTTAAATTTAGTTTTCATATAAAAATAAAAATAAAATAATATTTGTGCAGCTTTCTGAGATGTGGTGTGTTTCTGTAGTGTTTCACTCTAACTAGACAAACACACAAAATCTCACAAAGCTGTATGTGGAATTTTGTGTGTGTAAAGTGTGAAAGTTGATTTTTTTGGGCTTTTTGTGGCTGTGTGAGGTTCCTGCTTGTTGCAGGGGCCATTTTGGGTCTAGCACAGCTGCTTTTACATTGTGGGTGAGCCAGTTGTGTTGTGTTGTGTGTGTGTGTAAAGTGTGAAAGTTGTTTTTTGCGCTTTTTGTGGCTGTGTGAGGTTCCTGCTTGTTGCAGGGGCCATTTGGGGTCTAGCACAGCTGCTTTTACATTGTGGGTGAGCCAGTTGTGTTGTGTTGTGTGTGTGTGTGTGTGTGTGTGTAAAGTGTGAAAGTTGTTTTTTTGGGCTTTTTGTGGCTGTGTGAGGTTCCTGCTAGTTGCAGGGGCCATTTTGGGTCTAGCACAGCTGCTTTTACATTGTGTTGAGCCAGTTGATGTTTTTTAATTTTTATTTGGTGTGCATTGGAAGAGGGGCAGTCTTATATGGCGAGTATAGCCCAAACCCTATATTTTAACAGGAAAAGTCGGGGGTCGTCTTATACGCCCAGTCGTCTTATACGCCGGAAAATACGGTATATCCCTCTACCCGTGATGGTGAATCTATGGCACACGTGCCACAGGTGGCATGCAGAGCCATATTAGTGGGCATGCCAGCTCAGCTCTGGGGCGCATGTGCGCACCGGTCAGCTGATTTTTGGGCCTTCTGGGCCCACCAGAAGTACGGAAACAAGCTGTTTCCTGCCTCTGGGGGGGGAGGCATTTTTCTTTCTTACCTGGCTCCAGATCCTCTCTATTTATCTGGGAAGGGCAAAAACAGCCTTTCCCACTCCCTCGGAGGCCTGAAAGGCCCCATTTCCCAACTTCCGGTGGGACAGGAAGTGACCTTTTTTGCTGTCCCCAGCCTCCAGAGACTCCCAGAAAGACTCCTAGAGAGGCTCTGGAAGCTGGTGACAGCAAAAAAATGTCATTTCCTGTCCCACCAGCAGTTGGGAAATGGGCCATTTCAGGCCTTTGGAAAGCCTTCCAGGGAGTGAGAAAGACTGTTTTCGCCCTTCCCAGATAAATAGAGAGGATCTGGATTCAGGTAAGAAAGAAAAACGGACCTACCAGGCCATCATGTGCCAGGAGTGGGAGGGGAGGGGGGTTGTGCACGCGACCCGCCCCCGCCCCCCCTTTCCTGGCACTCAATGGCAAAAAGGTTAGCCATCATTTCCCTATACCTTCAATCAACTTTACCATTTAAAATAAATCATAAAAATCTGAAGAACACAAATTCTTTAGTCATCACCATGTTAAAATAGGATAACTTTATCTGTAAAAAAAATTATTAGTGGGGGAAAAAAATCCACATGGAATATAGCAATAGCAATAGCACTTAGACTTATATACTGCTTTACAGTGCTTTCCAGCCCTCTCTAAGTGGTTTACAGAGTCAGCATATTGCTCCCAACAATATCCTCATTTTACCCACCTTGGAAGGATGGAAGGCTGAGTCAACCTTGAGCCTCCTGAGATTCGAACTGCCAAATTCAAGTAGCTTGCAGTACTGCACTCTAACCATTGCACCACTACGCCTCATATCCATCGTAGTAAATAATTTATTGTAGTGGAACCACATTAGCAGGTACAGACATTCAAGATATTCATCTTACTGATTATAAATTGTGATAGATAGCCAGACAGACAGACATAAAAAAACCACTCATTTTCTAAGCAACAATGACACTCCATTATATTCAGCGTTTGGAAAAGTACAAAAGTAGATAAAGAGGAAAGCTATCTCAAAAATCTAATTTATTATTTATGTTTATTTTCTTTATGTCCTTTTTTGTCCCTTCAAGTAGCTAATGAATATAATCTCTTCAGCAGGTGTCCAAGCATTTTTTTAAAAAAATTTTCCCAAACCAGGGGTGAAATGCTACCGGTTCAGTACCTGGATTCTGCTAATTACACCTTCTCCTCCCCATTCCCCCCCTCGTTTTTCCATTTCTGTGCCTGGATTCTGCGTCTGCAAGAGAAGGCTCCAATGTTTGCTTGGGTGGCGAATGGAAACATTGGGGGGCTTCAGAAGGGCAGAATGTGCTTCAAAATGTGCAGCTCCTGGCTCTAACAGTGAGTGACATCAAGTTCGCCACACCCACCCAGTCACATGACCACCAAGCCACACCCATCAAGGCACACCCTCAGAACTGGTAGCAAATACTTTTACATTTCACTCCTGCCCAAACCTAATCCAATTCAGACTAATAGGTCATATTGGGTATTATTAAAATCAACAAACCAATATTAACAGCCACTTGCCAAGTTTATTTCAGAAATTTTAGCTATCAGGTACCATTTGTATTTTCAACGTCCTCCCCTCCAACTTCTCCACCTGTAATGTCAGCATATTATCTAATATGGTTATTGCTCATCTATGGTTCTATCTTCTCTTACAAGAATACTCCTATAAAAATCTAAAGCTCTACTCTCAATCCCTTATCAGTTAAATGAATACAAACTGTTTTGTTTAAGGAGCTGCAAGAATACACTCTTATTTAAGTATGTAAAGAGCCAGCTAACCTGTATCGAAAAGAATTGGATCATCAAAGAGGAAAAATACATAGTTTAAATCCTGAAATATAGTATAGGTGGATCAGAACAATTATACACGGGAATATTATATTGGAATTATACTATTTTATTCTCTTTCATATGTATTTGCCGTACAAGGAAAAAAAGTTATCTGTGTGCTCCATCACATCATTTAGCTTTCTAACTATAGATAGTCCTGAACATATGACTGGTCACATAATGACTGTTTAGCATTACAATGACCTTGGAAAGAATGCTTTAGAGCCAGTGGTGGGTTCCTCCCGGTTCCTCCCGGTTCCGCCGAGCCAGTAGTGGTGACGATATGACATCACCGAATCAGTTCTGGGGCCCCCTGCCCCCCCAGCCCTCCGCATTATTCTTACCTTTTATTTGGCCCCAACCCCAATCTATTGCTGCCTCCTGAGTTCCCCGGCTTTAGGGAAAATAACTGTTGAAACTCTTGCCGTGGGGCTTCAAAGGGCTACCCTACAGCTGATCAGTGGTAAAAGGCAGTTTGGTGGTAGACCAGTGCCTCCAAAAACAAATGAGTAGACCAGTGCCTGCAAAAATAAATGGGTAGACCAGTACCTGCAAAAATGCATGAGTAGACCGGTGCCTGCAAAAATAAATGGGTAGACGAGTGCCTGCAAAAATACATGAGTAGACGAGTGCCTGCAAAAATAAATGGGTAGACCAGTGCCTGCAAAAATAAATGGGTAGACCAGTACAGGTCTGCAAGCAGTTAAAAGCCTGGTAGACCAGTACCTCTGCTAAATCCTAAAGAACTGTCACATGACCATCAAGCCACGCCCACAAAATAAGCTACGCCCACAGAACCGGTAGTAAAAAAATTTAGAACCCACCCGTTTAGAGCCCATAAAGAACTTCTGGCCATAATAAAATGTTGTGCCACATCCTCACTCCACAGTCACATGACACATTTCAGGCACGTGGCAACTGGCTCAAAGTTAATGACTATGGTTTGAAACAATTTTTGCCATTTTCCTATTTTTTTACTTTTTGCCAGTTTTCAGCAAAAGAAATCATTTAGGAGAATGATTTGGACTTATGATCAGTGGTGGGTTCCTCCCTGTTCGGCCCGGTTCGGCCGAGCTGGTAGCAATGACGATATTATGTCACCAAACCGGTTCTCTGTCTTCGGGAGCTGGGCCCGCCCGCCCGCCTCCGTGGTATTCCTACCTTTTATTTCTTCATTAGCTGAGAGGTGCGGCAGAGTGGATAGCACACAAAGCGTATGACCGAAGAGGTGATCGCACGCGAAGTGCATGCACAAGGAGAACCAGTAGTAAAGCCGGTTAGAGCCCACCATTGCTTATGATGGTGTGAACTGTTAAAATGGTCATAAAATCAGGTCCAGTTCAGTGGGTTCTTTGACTTAATGACCATCACAACTTACTACCAAAATTCCAGTCCCAATTGTAGTAGTTGCAACAGCTATGCTTTTACTTTTATTTTTTCCAAAACTTATAATGAATAAAAATTGTCAACTGTACTATTCTTTCATAAAGCAAGACCCTTTTTCAATTACCTCTATTACAGTATTATTATTTTTTTCATTCCCATCCTCATAATGTTAAACAGAAGCATATCAAACAGGCAAGCTCCATTTTGTGGATTACAATCAGTATTATAAGCCAATTCCTTTCGGTGTTCTAAAATCTCGAACATGCTTCTCATCAAATGATATTATTGAACTAAGAGATTTAGTTACCTAGAGTATTCATAGGTTTGCTTTGATCCTGTCCCAGATCTCAATTGAGGAAGAATGATTCTATCACAATCAAACTGATAAAATATTTTTATTATTTTATTACAAAACAAATGGAAGGGATATATTATCTATATGCTCTACCAATATAATGTTAGTTCTTAGAGTGTCCTATTCTAGCAAGACAAATCTATACTCAAGTAAAAAAAAATTAATCTCTTTTCACTTTTATACACAGAAAGCCATAGTTTACTTCTTATGATCTGATGGGATTCCCCCAGGGTACATTGAGCATATTGTGATATTATGGTAATCAGTTGAAGTGAAATATTATGTCATTTTTTTTTTTGTTTATTTCTCTTTTGTTGTTTCTTTATTTGATCTTAACTCTTTCAGGGTATTTAAGACTTTAATAGACCTATTTAAATAAATAAAATGAAAGCAATAAAATGAAGACCTTTTACTAGAGCGTGGGGCCAGCAGTCAGGAATGGGTTAACTCTTGTCATCTGTCCCGGACTGAGTCTGCAATTATACAATAAGTCTGGATGATTGTACTCTCTACTAGAGAGCTTAATTATTTTCTTTGACTTTTAAGGTTAAATGTTGAACCTGGTATCTGCCAACAAAATAAAACTTTCATAGGATGTCAGCTAATATTTTTATTCCTACTGCTTTTCAAAGTGGGAAATAGATATTATGTTGGGCTTTGAAGGATCAGTGGTATTGGAGCCACATTCTTTACTTTTCAGTGATACTGTAACACTTATTGAGGAGGCAAAATTTAATTGCTTTTTGTTCTGGTTTGTATACTCTCTTTATATAGGCATAAATGTTTCATATTTTCCTTGTTCAGTTTACCAATGGATTGCTATTGCAAAATGTAATAATATGCTGGAGACTTCATTAAAAATAAATAACAAAATAAAGACACCTTATAGGACAGGGATTTTTTTAACTGTCTAATCCTCTTTTGAATTATGAACATGACAGATCATTTAATATTTTCCCCAGTGCTTCATTTTCCCTGAACACAACAACTTAATCATATAGCAATTGTTACATACTATCTAAAATAGCAATGATGCACTGTTTCTCTGGAGCAGCATGTAAAACTTTGCCATGCCATAAATATCTTCAGTTTAGTTGCATAAGATTAGAGACAGTTAGCCAATTTTATTTACAGGGCTTCATGTTTCAAACCTGCAGTGCTAATACAACAGAATCCCTTGGTGAGAGGAAGAGTCCTCTTTTCTAGGGGTTGTTTTTTATAATTTATTATTGAATCTAATATAAAACATCAGACATAAAATGCCTTTTCCTTATTAATACACTATATTTATACTTTATCACAGCCTATGGTTCCCAGAATTCCTTAGGCTACACTGAAACTTCTGAATACTGAAATGTTTAGATTAGATTACTGAATCTAATCTAAAACATTAGACATAAAATGTCTTTTAATAATTAATATACTACATTTTTGCTTTATCACAGATTAAGTATCCCGAGTGGATACTTTTTGCTCCCAGAATTATTTGTCTCCCAGAATTCTATAGGTTGCACTGAGAATTCTGAAAACTAAAATGTAAATAATACCACGCAGGTTATTGATTATATAATAATTCTTTTCTAAAATGAATTGTGATTTAGTTGTTAGATTAGAGTTAAGGTAAGGTTGAAAATATTTATGTAGTGAACTGAAAAAATATTGCTGTTATTATTAAGCATGTAAATTGTTTTGTCCTATCCCTTATCCCTGCCTTACAAACTCAAAAAATGATCTAGTTTCACTTGTTACCAAATGATACGTATAGAAACATTTTTTTTTTAATCTTTTGGAACATGATCACATGTGGTATATTGAGGCTTTGGAGCAGAACAAAAGAGGAATCAAAGAAATTCTCAAAGAATCACTAAACTGCTAATACTCCTATCAATCTTACAGCAGTTGTAATGGTTGGACTATGTCTAAAAATAATTTCACTCAAAAATTTTTACTATACTGATTTTGAAGGAAATCCATTATAACCTACGAAAAATACACATGCTTTTAGTTTTCCCTAGAGAGTGGATTTCCAGTGCTACTTCAGTAACAAAATACAAATCTGTAAGATAATTGTATGCATAAAAGCCCATTTCCAATCTAAGAAGATAATAACCCCGTTTCAGGGTTACAAGCAAAATACAGAGTTAATTTTCCTTTCTTTTACCCACAGGCCTACCCACGGATAGCGCCGGCATTTTGGCACTACCTGCGGGTAGAAGTGAGTAGCAGACATTGGAATACTCCCATATTTATACATTATGTTTTTGGTAGTTTGCAATCCAAATGTATCCATGATTTAAAGTGTATAATTGCCATTTTCTATAAATGTAGTCTTGTACTAATTTAATATTATGTTGTCTAATTACTAACTCTTGAGTTCACAATTAGTCAACTCTTGCTGTATAAGAAAAACAAACATTTCTTAATATATAGCTAGGCCTAGTCTGTGCCACAACCCATAGTGATGGCTTTTAGTCCTTGAATGAATGCAGTTTGACATTAATAACAAATTTTTGTTTTGAAAGGTTGCTAGTATGTCACATCCTATTTTTTCTTCTTCTGTCCCTCAGGAAAATGAGCAGCTCAGCTATTCTTCCACAAGGTCAAAGGCTCCAAGTGTCATTGTCACAGGTCTCAAACCAGCCACCAAGTACATATTTCATATCAGACTCAGGACTGCAACAGGATACAGTGGCTATAGCCAAAAGTTTGAATTTGAAACTGGAGATGAAAGTAAGTCTCAGGCAAAGACCCCAGATCTTTGTATATCTAACAGAATATGCATCTAAAATTATACAACTAGCCATTGGGAATATTAGGTCTAAAGTGAATTACTGATTGAAAATGTTTATGTCTGTATGTATTCACATTAGTTTACTTATCACTCAGATTCCAATACATGATCCTGAGCTCTTATCTTATCTTATCTTATCTTATCTTATCTTATCTTATCTTATCTGTTTGTTTGTTTATCCAATTTATTGGCCACCCATCTTACAACAAGGAAACTGGGTCGCTTACAATATTAAAAAAAATAAAACTATATAAATAAAATACTACAGAAGTATAAAAATAAGGAATATAATAGCTAAAATTGGGGAGGAAGGAAGAAGAATGAGCAGAGGCAGAGGTGGAATCTAATGTTAATCTATTAACCACTCCCAACATGGTCCCTCCTTTGGAGCCCCAAGCCAGCTAGCAGAGCCAGGTCTTTAAGCTCTTGCGGAAGGTCAGGAGGGTTGGAGCAGAACTCACTCTGGGGATAAGATGTTCCAAAGAGCAGGCGCATGACAGAGAAGGCCCTTCTCCTGGACCCTGACAGCTGGGATAGCCTGGCAGATGGGGCCCACAACATGGCTTCCCTGCTGGTACAGGCCAATCCCAGTGGGATGAGACATTCCTTTAAGTAACTATTTAGTTACTTTATTTTTTCCCATGGATTTTTTTGGTCGGTTTGTTTTGAAGTTCATCATAATTATAAATCCATCACCTTTGACAAACTATCACTAATTGGTATTTTGGTAGCTCAGTGGTTAGAATGTAGTACTGAGGACTAACTGCCCACAGGCTAGAGTTCAATCCTGATGAGAATCAAGTTTGACTCAGCCTTCCATTTTTCTGAGGTTGGTAAAATGAGAAACCGGATTGTTGAGAGGTAATATGCTGACCTTTTAAACCACTCAAAGAGGGCTGTAAAGCACTGTGGAGTGGTATATAACTCTAAGTGCCATTGCTATTGTGGATTATGTAACTACTGGAAATGTTATATGTTATACTATTGAATAGAAATATAAGACATCATTGACCAAAGCTGAGCTTTACGAAATAATTTAAACCAAATTCACACTTTCACAAAGTCCCCACTGCCAGCAATCTTCCTCCTCTCCTATGCCTTAAACCCAAATAACTGATTAAGGGACATAGGCAGAGGATGCAATTGGAGCTATGTCTCCAAATCTTTTGTGAGTAAATGATACTGTACAGTTTCTTTAATATGCATGCAGTGTTTTTGCTACTATATATGAAATTAAAAGTATACCTCAGGAATGGATAGTGAGAGAATTAGTGTATAAAGGTCTATCCAAAGGGACAAGAACAACTTGTAATACATTCATAATTTGTAGTTACCTACCTTATATCTAGAACTTTCTTAAAGTTTAATTAAAATATTTTATTTTTTTAAAAACTGATAAAATTAATATGTATTATATATATATATATATATATATATATATATATATATATATATATATATATATATAATAAATGATATAATTAATTATTTAGTTCAGTAATGCCATGTATTAGATTAATTTTTTTTCAAATCTCAATGTAAAAATTAAGCTATAGTTTATGACTTCAGCAGTTAAGACTTTTGAACTGGATACATACAACGTAAAGAGGTTTCCACCCCAAGTCCATCACCCAGACACTGTAACTAGCTAAAAAATGAGCAGGCAGGGTAAGGTGAATGGTAAAAATCCTGTCTATACAAAACTTACAGAATCCAAGAATATATAAGTAAGTTGGCACCCAAAGATGAACTGCTGAGACAATGCCCAAGACATAGGAGAAAGATCAAGCAGAGGTAGTTCCATAACAAGACAATATATGTCTTATATTGGGATATATGACCTAGAGATAGCTGAAAATGGCAGCCATTGGGAATGTGGATGGAATGTCTGAATTAAAAGATAGCACTGAGGCATTGATCATAGCAACACAAGAACAGGCACTAGGCATCAGATCCATAGAAGTGGGGCTTTACCTGACAGGATCCAAGGTGCAAACTGTGCAAAGAGGCCTTAGAGATAATTCAACAGACAGGATGTAAGGTACAAGAAGGAACAGCATTCAGTGAAGCATAACCAAGTAGCTGGCATTATGTACAGGAACATCTGCAATATAATGCTAGACCCTCCTAAGTCTGGATGGTAGATTCCACAGACATTCATAGAGAATAATAGGGCTAAAATTCCACATGTGTTCCAGATCCAGACAGACAGGCAGCTACCAGTCAAACAATTAGATATCACAGTAATAAACAAGAAATAAAAGATAGAGGTAATGTACAGTGCCAAGTGACGGCAACATCAGGAAGGAGTATGAGAAGGTAGAGAAGTATCAGGGCTGAAGGAGGAACTAGAGAGGATGTGGAAAGTAAATGCCAAAGTGTCATGATAGGAGCACTCAGGCCTGTGACTCCTAAACTGGGAAAGTGGTTGTAACACATCCTGGGAACAACATCCAAACAAACTAAGGAACAGCTAAGATCCTGCACAGAATCCTTAATTTCCCAGGCCTCTGGTAAAGGACCAGAGATTGAGGAAGACACATACCACCCAGAGGGGTGAGTAGGGAAATGGGTGGATGATGGATGGATGGATGGTTATAGAACGGGCACATTGTGATAGTGTATATGAGAGGTTGTTTTGTGAGAAGGGGCATCCATTTTCAGTATTGTAAAGAAATTTAGAAATACTTTTATGGTTTATATCATTATTTTAGTTGTAATTATAGATTCTACAATATTCCTGCGGTAAAAATCAGCTTCTAGCAATCTCCCATGAATCTAACAATCTGTTACGAACATATTGTTTAAAATACAAGGAAAAGACAATAATAGCAAATCAGTACAGGAACAAAAGGTGAAACAAACATGAATGAATCCCTTTGTAGGTTTGGCAAATGATTTTTATGAGAAATAAAAGATATAGTTCATAATATATTCTATATTGTTTCAGCAAACCTTTTACTCCATGCAATTCTAAGTGGAACTTTGATTTTGTGTATTTAATTCTTAGATTTTATGAAGATGATCAATGATATAAAGATAATATGGACATAGACATGATGCTATATCCTGCCCAGAGTCCTCTGGCTCTTGAGTGTGTAGTGTAAATAAGTAAATAAAAATAATTTCTGAAAAGTATGGGATAATGACTATTAATGAAAAATGGTAAAATATTTTAAATAATCTCTACTTTATGTACGTTACATATGGTAGAAAATAAAGTATACAGAAACCTTTCAAGTCATTCTTTTGTAAAAGCTGATTATTGCTTCTTCCAGTAGACAATATGCATTTCTTGTTTTTCTGGATGGAATGCAATCTATGGTATTTCAATTATTTAGGATGGAATTAGATACATCATTATGTAGAGCAGTCAGAAATTTAGGAATGATTATTAATGGTGGTGCATGAAGCAGAAAGAGGATTGTTTGGCACTGCAGGAGTAATTTTAAAAGCTAATTAATGAAAGAGGATGTAGTTTTTATACTATATGAGTAGTCAAATATGTACTCATGCACAACATATATTAATAAACAATAGCACAGTTAGAAGCTTCAGATGTGAATTAAAAGAAAATCTGATTTATTCAAATTGGTGTACATCAGTAGAGTACTGCATAGATATAAGTCAATAGCATATAATAGAAATAAATACTAAAACAATCAAAGAGATTAGTCAGATAGAAGAGGCGATTTATAAGCAACAGCTGGAATTGTGGGAGCATAGAAGGAAAAACAAGAAAATTCACTCAGTGAATTTCATTGGTTGTGTGTGTGTGCATAGATGTACACATAAAAGTTGTGAAGAGTTTTCCTTCTTTATCAGTGCATATATATGCCTTAAGAGGTCAGCTGGAGGAACTGCAAGCCATACAAATGTGCACTTGCTCCAGTGTCTGCGTTTAAAGTGGAATTTATCCAAGCTACTATAAAGCCAAAAAAATAAAACCTTTCACACCTCCTTTCATAATTGTGCTTTCTCCTCTTTAAATCTCACTGTCTTCTAACAATCCTTCCTCTCTTTTAATAATAATGTGGTTCTTGATATTAGCTTGATTGGCTCTTAGAAGACTACAACAAGAGTTACAAAGAATCAACAGTCAAAAATCCCAAATTACTACTATCATAAAAAATATGAATGCCAAACATATATGATATGGTGATGTAGCTAAATAAAGGAATATTATTTCTTCCACCCGTGTTGCTTTTCCCAATAAGGTGCTCTTCACATACACTGAAAATGCAGATTCAGAGTTCACCAAACATCCAGAGAATTAGACTGCGGTAATCTTCCGTGTTAAGGATATTGTTGTGTCACCACCAGAGTCATGGTTTATAAAACAGAGTACCATTAGAAGTTTTTACGCATTGAGAGTAATTGTGAATAACATGCAGATAAACTGGTTTTATAGCATTTTACTTTAAGGGTAAAGCGAATTCATAGTCCTTTAACAATCCAAGTTTTAGCCATATAAAGTGCAATACAAGATCAATCCAGTGATATAAAATCTTCTCACCAGTTTGTAGAAAAATACAAGGAACATTCAGGAACAACAATATAAAAACAGTTCAATAAATATCAGGAAACAGTAATAAATAAACCATGATCAAACAATGATCATTTAGAGAGATCAATAATAGTTACAGCATAGTAGCAGGTAAAAATATGGTGTAGTGTCCACACTAACCACAATTTAGCTCTCCTTAAATACATTGGCTACAGAGCTCATCCAATCAGCATGCAGAATGACTCAGCAATGTTCTTAAAGCAACATAATACATTTACACAATACAAACATATAATGTTGGATTATATATTACCTGGCCAACTAGTTAGGCAATGACCATTTCCTAACATTTCCCAATATAGCATATCTGGGAGTCACACAGTGAATAAAGAAAAGGCAACAAGAAATATGTAGGGAATAATAAGGAAGTTTTATACAGTATTTGAAAAAAGAAATTAAAGAGTTCAAGAAATGAGTAGAATGTTTCCTAAGTTTTGAAGAAACTAAGAATAACTTAATACAGTAGATCAAATTATACATGTCTCTACAACCACAAGGAAAACATTGATTGATTTGATTTCATCAATATTGCAAAAGAGCCTCTATGTATCTTAAAATTGGATAAACTGCAAAATATGAAACATCTACAAGAAGAAAATTGTTATATATACATCATAGGTGTGTGTGTGTGTGTGTGTGTGTGTGTGTGTGTGTGAATGTACCTCATCTGAGTCTGCTTAAGTGGCTCCAGAGAGAAGCTATGGCTCCGTGTACATAGTGAGAATATTTTTTATCTATTTATTTATTACATTTACATGCTGTCCATCTCATCTGGAAGTGGCTATTCTTCTTGAGATTGTAGTCCATCTAGTTCTGGATGATACTCTTGAATTAAGGATAGTTAAATCATTAGGTCAATGTAAATTACCCATTCTTGAATATAACACTATATTATTTCTGTGAAATATAATGAAATGCAAATAATTGATGTAATTATCTACAATGCCAAACATTTTGAACCTCTGAAATAGTCAGTTTAACAATTATCTTAACTGTTTTTATCATTTTAAAATGTTCTTCAATAGGATTAAGTATGTAGAATATGAAGAAGGAAAAAAGTGATGCAATCGTATTTTGTCCCATGCCTTTAAAAACGGCATGGGACAAAATGTTTGTTTTTATTCTTTATAATGTCTTTTGCATTTATCTATACTTTTGACATTAATTCATTTCCATTAGAGCTCCAATCACAACAGTTTGTATCTATGTGTCTTGCAGCTGCTCTCTTTTATCTGTCCAGCTGTCGTTCTGTCAACTTTCCTATTTTTCACTCTGCTGGAGGGTCTGCTGGCTGACAGATGTCAATTTGCAATAACTAAAGCATGTAACTAACAGATAAAATTGAGCTGGTAATAGATTGTAAGTTCATTCAATGGCTGAATGGTCAATGTATTAAAAATGTTCACTTTTTAAATTTAATTTCAAGTTTTTCATGCTGTAGAATAAACAGAAGATATCCATACTTTCTGAAAGAGAAAAGCACTCTAGTCTCCTGGTTTCATGGAGTCAGTTAATCACCATTGTTCTAACATATATTTGTACACATCTGGGTTGTCTGTGCATTGGAAAAAAGATACACTACTAAAGATATTATATTGAGAACTTAAACTTGGAAAATTTAATTTAATTTATCGAATTTCTATGCCACCCCACTCCCAAGGGACTCTGGACGACTTACAGCAAAAAATAATACAACAAAGAATATAGGAAAATTATTTAAAAACATTTTTAAAACATTTTAAAAACATTAAAAGCCCATGCACACAATTCATGGCCAGATCTCGCAAGATTGCAACAGCAGTAATGCAAAATTAGCAGCATGTACTTAGGATAGATATTTTATTAAATTAATTCATAACAGAACCATATATAAGTATTTAGAATATGGTTGTAAGGGGGAAAAGAATTGACTAAAGAACTGAAATCAGAAACACACAAAATGTTAAATCTTTATAAAGAACAACAAAGTGGAAATTAGAAACTAATATTATCTATTATGAGTTTACCTTTTGGGGGGCATATTCCACAACAACAAACAGGAGAATCTGACACAGCTCAGAGATTCAAATCCTTTCTCATGGTTTTAAAGTAATCTAAATATTCAAATTAATTTAAGTACTCTGTTTTTATGGTTAATTGTTCATCAACAATATATTGAGTATTAACTGTATAATATTGACAATTCCTTTGTATGCCTATTGATATTATATTTCCATATTTTTACTTTTTACTTTCTTTTTATTGGTCTTTTGCTCTCTTTTCTACTTTTTTAAAATGACAAATAAATAATTTTTAAAAGATACTTGCCATTAAGTATCATCCTTATATCCTTATCCTTATCAGTATCCTTATATACTGATTATCCCTGTACTGATAGGAATTGTTTCTCCCAGAACCATCATATAAGAATAAGAAACAAGATTGTCAAACTGAAAATTGTGTGCCCATAACACAAAGCTCTGTGGTGTTTAGTAGTTTTATGAGTTGTGATATAAAAATCTAGTAAGAAGTCCAACAAGATAAAGACAATTGGAATTATATTGCATCACAGATGATCCATAAGAAAGACCAATGTGATTTTCTTAACATATCCAGACATGAAAGCTGACTGGATAGATATTTCATTTCCTTCAGGGCTTCTTATAATTGTAGACTCACTACCTTCTCATCTTAAAAAAGAAGATTTGAGACTAGATAGTAGTTATCCAGTATCAGTGTCCTAATAAAAAATAAATTTTTGGAGTCTGTTTACTGGAAGAATAGGAGCAGCAACTCAGCTATGGCTGCTTTCCAGTCACTTTAAGTTTCTCAATTTGAAAATAAAACCTTAACTACTTATTCCATTATTGCATATGCTGTTTCCCTTTAATTGCTTGTCTTTATAGAAATTAAGGCCTCAATGTGATAATCATTGCGTAGAAATAGTCATTGTTGCATTGTGTAAGTGATAATTAACAAATCCAAGTAGATTTATATTTTATTTTACACCATAAACCTCAAAGAAGTGACCCTTTGCATTACATTACTACAAAAATATGAATACATGAAATATTATAAAATAATAAATAATTTTATAATCTTTAAACTATTACAACACAAATTTCTCAATTCTTTTACAAATGAAAAATTACAACTTTTAAAAATATAGATGCATAGAGGTAGTAGGGATGGAGGGAAATCTTGGGCACCATCAGTCACTGACTACAGATTAACTCTTGCCATGATATTTATAAACAAACATCTCTGTCATAATATTTTTGAACAAATATCCAAATTAAATTTTCTACTTTGTGGTAAGAGGCACACAAAACTTTCTTTGCATATGTTAAACAAAAAAGCAATTCAAAAGAGAAATACACAGAATGTAAAATAAATGAAATTTATCAGAGGTGGGTTTCAGCAGGTTCTGACCAGTTCTGGAGAACCGGTAGTGGAAATTTTGAGTAGTTCAGAGAACCGGTAGTAAAAATTCTGACTGGTCCCAACTCCATCTATTCCCTGCCTCCTAAATCCCAGCTGATTGGGAGGAAATGGGGATTTTGCAGTAATCTTTCCCTGCTATGCCCACCAAACCATGCCCACCAAGCCATGCCACGCCCACAGAACCGGTAGTAAAAAAATTTGAAACCAACCACTGAAACTTATATTATAATGGATAAAAAAGAAACATTGCATATCTCTCTCGCTCTCTGTAAGTATGCAATATCCAGGAATTTTTTCTCAAAACTAAAATGAGACTGATACTCAGTACATGGTTGACAGCCAGTTCCAAAGTCACTTGCAAAACGTTGGGTAAAGAAACTAATCTTTTCCTCAGTCCTATTACAGGCAGAACTGAACACTGAACCATAACTGAGATAAGGACTAATTGGAACCACAAGATGGCTTAGTGAAAAGATTTTCTTGGTTAAAGTGCCACTAGCTTGTTAAGTAAGAACCTAGAGTCCAGGAGGTGTTCGAATGTAATCTTGTCCAAAATTGCCAAGACTCCCCATTCTTAACTGCCTACCAGAGACTCATGAAATCCTCAAGTGCCCTCAGGAAGCTAAGTGAATCCAGTAGGTCCTTGGTTTTTATGAAGATCCTTTGGGAATGAAGCTTTAGAACAAATACTTAGTGTGCTGATGGAGAAAGACAAAGAATGAGTCCAACTAAACACACATACAAGCTCATATTAGGGTCTAATCTTTGGTCATTAAGTTGGCAAAATGTGATTATTTGTATGCCTCTATTCAACTGCAAAATGCCATCCAATGGCTCTTTCTAAGACAACCTGGTCTCTTATGGGCTCTGAGGAATAGACAGAACATTCAAAGCACTGCTGTGAAGTTTTGGCTGATATAAAGCTCCCTCTATCCTCCTTTTAATTGGACTAATTGAAACTATGATTAGACTAATGAACAATTAAATTAATAAAGTCCTGAGATCTTTATAATACAACTCAAAATAATGCATGTAATAATATTTTATTATGCTTATTTTCCCCCCAGGTAATTGGGGCATTAAAGAGCAGAAATTAAGGGATGTGTAAAATTGATAGTTTCAGCATAATGAATGAACTGAAATTTGAGAAATTAATTATTTAATACTCAATCAAAGACTTTAATATGATACTTACTATGTGGTCACTAAACAGCCTGACTTGATTCTGAACAATTTATAAAATGTGCTGTTATTACCACATGTAAGATAAGAAATTCTCATCATCCAGTAATCGTTTGCATTGTAAATTGAAATTGAATTACATTTCCTTTTATCTGAATTTGCAGTTCTCTCTAATACAGCTGTAGTCTTTGCATTTAAGCTCATCGTATTAGACTACAATTTTCATTCTTACAGACTTCCTCTTGAGTCTGTTTTTCAGCCTAATAAAAGAAACCCCAACTGCCTGTACTTACACCAAAGCAATTAAAACAGCACTGTATGCTAGATGTTTTTCTTCACTTATTTCCTATAATATCTTAAAATATAGGCAACATAGACTATATATTCTAGTTCATTATACTTTTGGAGCCATGAATCACAGGCAAATTATCTTTATGCCTTCTTCCAAGTGAAACCAGTCATTCAGCCCTTTCTGCTTCTCCCCGGATAAGCCGTTGGGCACCTCTGTAAATATCAGTACTGCTGACAGAATTGGTAGAACTTTCAATTCGTCAGAAAATGGTATTATGCAAATATTTGTGTGTTATTTCTGAGTGTAATGTATACTCTCGTGTTGTTTTTTTCATACTATTCTTTTATGCATATTTCAACATGCCTTTCCACAATACAGACTTTTTAACATTGCAGTACCATATCACAAAATTGAGAACAGTGTGAAAACCAGAAGAGAATCACATTCTCGTACATTTATTAGTTTAGGAGCTGAAAATTAGGTTGGTTTCTATTAAAATACAAACCAAACATATTTCATTTCATTTCCAATTGGTGGGTCTACTCCAAACTCTTATCAGTGTAGCATATTTATAGCATATTCAACGTCTGTAAGCATGCTAAAACCACTTTATCTTTTATATTCAGTACAAAATATATCCAGAGGAACCAGGCTGTTATAAGATATATAAAAATAGACTGCTGGATTTGGAAATGAGACCCAGTATTTGTTTAACATTCTGGCTTAGATCACAAGCTTTTTTAAAAGTCTATCTCACAAGATTGCCTTAAGGATGAAATGTCACTTGAAGTGTTGTGGAAGTTATGAATGATGTACATAATGCATAGTAGAGTGAGTGTTTCTATATCCCTATAATGCTATCTGGCATCATGCAAAATGAACAAATAAAAATATTTCTTCTGCTCAAAGTGCCATCATTTTAAATCAGAAATGTTATTTCAGGCTTACTAAACTATCCAATCAATCTCAGAGTTTTTAATAACTCTGTTTTTTGTCTGAGGTTGTAGCTGGTCTGTCAGAGGACTGTAATTTCTCCTTAAAGGTATTGCTCAAAAATTGACTTCTATTTGATGTGGTGTCTTTTTTTCCAGCTTCAGATATAGCAGCAGAACAAGGGCAGATTCTGGTCATTGCCACAGCTGCTGTGGGTGGATTCACTCTTCTAGTCATTCTCACTCTTTTCTTCCTCATTACTGGAAGGTAATATTGACCCTGCAACTCCCCATGGAACCAAGTACCCATGTGCCATTCTAAACTTTAATTTCTGATTATAATAGATTAAAGTAACATAAAGAACTAATTTCCTCAGTTTTAGATTAAAACTATATTGTATTACTTATATAAAATGATGATAAACAAATTGCACAGAACCTGACCATGTTGCTGAAGTTTCAAAATGCAAGCCAATATCCTCTCCTGACTACACTGTAAACTATGATTACCATTTGGTGGTAACAAATCAAAGATCTGTGTAAATGCTGGAAAAATAAAGGCTTTGCAGAAGGAGTAGGTCAGATTTGTATAAAATATTAAGCACTTGTGGCAACCTTGCATGTCTCTTAAATCGAAATCTAGGAAATAATAGCTTCTCCAAACTGGTTCTGAAAGGCAGAGGAAGATGATAAATATTTAAGGAATTTTTGCATTCACTGGAAAGAACATTTCCTCAAGAAAAATGATATTAATTTACTAAAAAATATGAAATACTTATCATCTTATCAAACCTAAGGTTATTTCATTGCTTAAAAAATATCAAGTGCTTCATTTTTAACTTAGCAATTTTACTGTTGGGACATTTAGAAGATATATCAGTTAAACACCTAGTTTTGTTCAATTTCGTTTTTTAAATCTGTCCATCACAACCACTTCTTGAAAATGAATATTATCAAATATTGTTGCCTTTTACTTAGATCTAAGAATTCACAGCATAGCAATTGGCCATAATAATATTACTACATAAAGTGTTTTATTCTCTCCTTGATGAATAAAATTGGGAATGGAATTCTCGAAAGGGTTTCCATGATTTTATTACCTTTTATTAAGTTTTTGTAGTTTTCACATTCCTGGGATAACATTGTTCCTATGTTCTACTTCTTCAGAAAGTTTCTAAATACAGTTCTCCCTTACACTGAGTTTAAGGTATAACTTTCCTGTGATTCATGTGATATGAAAAATAAACACGATTAACAAGGCTCTTCATTCCATATGACTGATATCACTATTAATTGTCTAATTGTGACAATTAACTTTCAAATTGTATGCAAATCCTTTTATTAAGGCATTTATTTGGCCAGTGAGTATCTCTCAGCTCAATTCACCTTTCAAGGTTGTTGTAGGGAAAAATAGGAAGAGGAAGGAGTATTAGGGATGTTCACTGCCTTGAATTACATCTAAAAATATTAAAGGCAAGATAAAACAAAATCAAAATAAATAAATGCAATCATAATAGTTATCATAGTAGAAAAAATTGCACAGTAAATAGCATTCTAATATAATGCCTCAGGCTTGTTATTACTGTGGTAAGAGAAATAAATATATATGAGATTTTCTTCATATGTATTAGATTTAGTAGGTAATATTAGGAACATGGCAAAAAAAATTAGTTTTTCTCCATTCTATATTTTTCTATGTTTTCTACATTCAATGGAATCGTTCCATTATGAAATATAATGAACTATTTTCCTGAAATTTAAATGCTAAGATGAGACAAAATAAGTCAACTCACATAAAATTGTCAAGTTATTATTGGAATTGAAACAAATTTCAAAGTGCATAATTTAGGTTTGACTAAGTGTTTCCTTCTTTGTGCTAAAAGATGTTTGATACTACCGTACACTGAATCTTATGGTTGCTTATGAGTTTATGTAGAGTGAAGAAACAGAAGGTCATAAGCATCTGTATCTCTGCTTGATTAAATGATTAGCCCTTAACCAAAAGTTTATAAGGTATTAATATAAAATCATTAGTTGAAGGAGGTAAGAAGCTGATAAATTTCATAGAATACAATAGTTAATTATGGTGAAAGTAGTAGAAAGGTTATTATATTATTAGATTGTGCAGAGTTTGGTGAAATTATGAAATCTTTAGTACTCAAATAAGAACAAGAATTGACTCTTTTCTATTGGTAGGCTCCCTATATATGTTTAGCCATTGTGGAAATTAGCCTTATATAAATCTTTGGTTTGATCCAACATGACTCTTAAGACTGTCCCAAAAGATCATTTGTAGAAAAGTTGAAAGTTGATTTGGAAGCTGTATATAACTGTAGGTAAAAATGTGAAAACTTACCCTCTGTGTAGTTCTGCTAGAGCAAACTAGACTGAAGTTATGAATAGGTTAAGTGGGAACTGAATTTTGTTTCATGAACTTAATGATAAAGCTGCTTTGTTAGACAGATAATTCAAAGTACGGATTGCAAGTTATATAATATTTGATTAGTTATGTAATATTATTATAAATAATAGATAATTAAGGCTTTGTGGCCTTTATTTATTTGTGAGCCACCTATTGGCCAAAGATCTAAAATTGCCAAATTTAAATCCTGATTTAAGGGCATGATATTTAATTATGGTTGATGACATGGAGCATACCACAGTCGATACGTTGTGGTTGCTCAGAGAATGTCTATATTTCAGAATTTGAAAAGGTGTCTCCCCTTTTTGGCAGATGTGCTTTAAAGATTTTTACTTACTGAATTTAAAAAAAAACTGATTTTAGATCTTAAGAATATCTACCAGTGGTATTTTGATTACAAAATATTCAATATTATGAACAGATTTTGACTTTGCCACATTGGTGTCTCCAATTATCCAAAATATTGGCTCCTTTAGAAAAAATAAAAATGTACTCGGGTATAACTCAGCCATGACACAACCTTGCCCAGGGATTGAAGACTTCTAATTAGAGAATAAATGTATCCCTTTACAACTGTCCCAAAATGTAATCTAGTTTTCTTGTCACTAGAGAGCAGGGAAGTGCAACCTTACTACTAAGTTGCAAAGATGAAACTAAATCAGTATATAAATAAACTTCTGGTTTATTTACGGCTATTTTAACTTAAGTGATAAGATGATAAGATATTCCCATGCATGAGAAAATGTGATGTTTTGATTATAATTGTAATTTTAAGCATTTCAAAATCCTGAACCTGCTTTGATACTTAAGCCCTTGATAATGAACAAAAAAGGCTTTCAAAAACATTCAGTCTGATCTCAAGTGCTAGACACCAATTATTTCTTTCTAACTATATGTGGGAAATATCAGTCTAAAAGGAGCTTTTCCCTTTGGAAGGAACCTTGTTTGAATATACTTGGAAGACATATGAACAATGTGTGCACCATTAACACTTGTGAAGTTTAATTAACTGATATGTTACTGGAATCCTTTTTATACATTTTAGTATCTATTATATACAATATATTTTAATAAGACATGCTAATACTACCTTAATTTGATTGTTGGTTTTCTTAGCCCCCTTCAATTAAATGCAGTACTCTTATGGTTATTATATAAATAGCATATTATAATTCATTTTATAACATTAAGACAAAAGTAAAATAGTGTTTGTTTTCTTAAAGATGCCAGTGGTATATCAAGGCAAAAATGAAGTCTGAAGAAAAACGAAGAAATAATTTGCAAAATGGAAATTGTAAGCAAACGTAACTGAAATTTTAAAAAATATTTAAATCCGTTTCACCACTGTAATTTTAACTTGCATTTATATTGCATATCAAGCTAATAATGCCAATTTACAATATGTCCTAGCTAGAATTATCTTTTACATCTTTGTCCAACTGACTGGAAATTTTTGCAGGAAAAAAGTTACTCATTTCAAAATCAAGGAAGATTCATTATTCCTACAAAATGTTTTGAAAATTTGAAATGATTAAAACAACCACTGCATCATAAATCTAATGAAGCTTCTAGATCACCAAGCCAAAATAACCAAATAGCAAACAACTTCTACACATTGTTAGGTGTTTTTTAAAAATTTAGCATTTATTCCATATTATTTTAGGGAAAAATAATTCTGTTCACCTTTGAAGTGTGCAAAATAAATACTTCTCATTAGCATTTAGATGTTTATAAGAATTTCCACCTGATACTTGTTACATGATTTTTTTTCCCGCAAACTGTTTGATTTCCCCCTGTTCAAACATTGTAAAAAATGTTTGTTCTTCTTTGGTCATTTCTAACTTTTCTATAGTTTTCTTTCCACAATTCATCAACGTTTTAAAACTAACACCAGCATAGTCTGAATTAACAGTTTAGGGTATAAGTCAGGGATGGGTTTCTACCGGTTCGCCCTGGTTTGAGTGAATCAGTAGTGGTGGGGACGGAGGCTCTGCCCATCCATCCAGACGTCATAAAAAATGCTCTGCACAGAAGCGCCGCACACTACCAAAGCGAGTGAGTGCCCCCCGTGCACTACCGGTAGAGAACTGGTAGCACCAGGATTTGAATCCCACTACTGGTATAAGTCTTCTTGTACTATATTAATAATTACACTGATATTTCTCCTAGATACTCTCTCCTAGAAGGTCTATTGAAATAGCATGCTTAGGGGCCAAAATAAAAGCTACCCAAATATTTTCTGTAATGAAAGCATAAGCCAGTAGAGCAATTAAAATATTAAAGACAGTGCAGTTTAAGTATACAGCTTAATTAAGTATCTGGTCAAGATTCAGAAATCCAAATGAGTCAGTTTAGTTAGAATCCTAAGCAGCTAAGAAAAGGCAGACTTTTATATTAGTACTTTCAAGTCTTCCTCCTATCTGGCTTTCATTAATTTTGTTTAACATGTAGGGATAATCCATACTTTCATGAAATGTTTCCCTTAAATTTTCACTTCAGTAATTTTTTGCATTTAATTCTGTGCCTCATCACGCTCCTCTCCAGAAGTTGTGCTACAAAATATGGACTGAAATCTGAAAAAAGTAAGGCTTTTAAAACCCTAGGCTTAAGGGGATTCAGTCCACCAAGTCATTATACTGAAGCCAACCAGTTGAACAGTAAGGTGGAATCAGTGGTGAGATTCAGCCAGTTCGCACCACTTCGGGAGAACCAGTTGTTAACTTCATGAGCAGTTTGGTGAACTGGTTGTTGGAAGAAATCATTAGGGAAGAGAACCGGTTGTTAAATTATTTGAATCCCACCACTGGATGGAATACAATAGAAACAGAAATTTATCAAGTAAAGAAGAATAATGTTACATTATTAAAAGAGTAAGGAGAATAAATACAGTGTTAATATTCATGTGTAGAAACAAAACGATTGAAATATTTAAAAAGTCCTGACAATCAAATGACTATTAAGGAGCCATTTGCTCTGAAGTTGGACAGAGGAACAGACTGATTATTTACCTATCATTCATCGTCGTTTCCCAACATCTCCCATTTCTTTATTCTTTTGAAAATATATTGGCCATGGTCAATGCACTGATGAAATATGTTCCCCTGAGAAAAAAGATAGCCTGACAGAATATATGATTAAAGAGTTCAGTATAAACATGAAAGGCAATAGCATATGTTTAAATATCAGTTATCCTGTGACAATCATGAAAGATAGACAGATCTAGAAACATCATTTTTTATTTGCATTGCTTTAAAATATACTTGTTAAAGGAGAAGAATACAGAATAAATAATCATGTACCGTATACCATAAAGGGAATAATTCCTTATTTCAATAGAAGAAAATATTTGTAGCTCAGGGTGAAACTATAGCAAGGGTGTCAAACTAGCAGCCCACGGACCGGATGCATCACACACTGGCTACGCCCACACCCAGTTTAGCAAAGGGAGAAAAAATTATGGTATCTCATGTGACGACAATGTGTTGTCACGAGTTTGACACTCCTGAACTATAGAGTCTTTAGTGCTCTCTGAGCTTGGTGGTTTTCTTGCAGATGTTTCTTGCAGACAACAGTCTAATTAAGGATCCATGAAGACTATTCACACCAACACTGACAGGGCAAGCCACTTACACATAAAATGAGAGCAAACCCAACTCCCTTCTAGAACTGATGATGTTACCAAGTTTGGTAATGACATATCTACAAGAAAACAACCAACCTCAAAGAGTACCAATGACCTCACAATTCCTTGTTTTTCTGAGGCAGCAGGAAAAGTGCTGTTACTTAGTAATCTAGATTGCAAAATTAGAATGACAATTGATCATGTAGCCAACTGCCTTCTTTATTCTTCTTCATCAGCTAGGGCTAGACCACACAATAGCTTGGAAACTTTCTTCCATGAATATATCTTAAAGGAAATAAAAATGTACACATTTATCCTTGAATGCCATATTATTTAGGTTGGAGAAACCCATGCTGCCATCTAATCATCTTCATCTTATCCCACCTTTATTAAAGAAGTGTGGGGGGAAAATGAAGCTAATTTTCTGTCTTTCTTGGCCCAATTATAATTGTATCCATTTGCATACTTACTAATATATAAAGCATCTATTACCTTTCTCCATATGCAGCCTTTTCACAAATTGTTTGGGATGAATGTTAATTAAACAATCATGAATAACAAGAATAACAAGGCAGCTTAGAACAATAATAAGTATTAAATTTCATGATGGGTCTTAATGATCTCGTTTATTTTATTTTAATTTAAATGTTGCAATCATTTGTATATAATGCAGAAACTACCTTTCTGATTTTACAGTACGATTCCCAGGAACCAAAACATATATTGATCCAGATACTTATGAAGATCCATCCCTTGCTGTTCATGAGTTTGCAAAGGAAATAGAGCCAACAAGGATTCGTATTGAGAGAGTTATTGGAGCAGGTAAAAATTAATCAAATTTTCCCATGATTAATAAGTGCACTTTTATAATAATCTAGTGACAATATTACTATAAAAACTGTATGAATGGCTTATGATGGATGTAGTTTTCTAATAACATCAAATATTCTAGAAGATAAATCTTTTTATATATGTAGATAATAACATCGATTTTAACTGAGTCTCAGTTGAACATAAATAATTCCAGCCCTACTGTCAAAGCTGTCTAAACTTAAATAACTTCTATTATGAGCTATAGAACATAAATGGGCAATTTCTAGCCCTCTAAATTTTGCTTAATTCCAATTTACATTGCTAGATACTTGACTAGCAAAGAGGCATTGCCACCCTATTCTAAAGAAATATTATTTCAAACACTAGTCATATTACATGTAATGCTCAACTTTCAACCACAACTGGGACTGGAATTTCTGTCATAAATTGATACAGTCATAAAGGGTGATGGAATCCAATTTTATGACCACTTTTATCAGATTGTTAAGCAAATCATTAGGTGGCTGTTATCATCAAGCAAATTTGGCTTCATCAGTTGACTTTGTTTGTCAGAAGCCAGCCAGGAAAGTCATAAATCAGGATTGTGTGACCATAAGATGCTGCAACTATCATAAATAGTTGCCAAATCCCAAATTACAATCACATGACCATGGAGATGGCAGGATAGTCATAACTTTGAGAAAAGTCATAAGTAACTTGTTTCAAGGCTGCCATAACTTCAAACCATTGTTAAACCAATGCCAGACTACCTGTATTTGTGGAATAGTATGTGGAATAGCCTAATGAATCCTATTTGACTATCTGAGAGAATTTGTGTGTGTGTGAACAAAGCGTAATAATTTCACCAACCCAAGTTTTTTAATATTTGAACAAATATTTTATATTTCCTAGATTATTTAAACATTTTAAATTTATATAAAGACAATTTGCATAAAGCTTCTTGACATTATTTTAAATAATGGTTTATTTGGTTTCTCTACAAAAACACTACCTATACAACTGTATAAGGATAATCTGAAAAAGAAGGGCAGTTTAGAAATATAGCTATATGATAGATAGATGGATGGATGGATGGACGGACAGACAGACAGACAGACAGATAGATATATAATCTATATTCAGAAGTAACCCACAGTGAGTTCCATAAGATTTTTTTCTCTTAAAAAAGTGTATGAAGTATTATTGTCTGTTGTAATTAGAACAAACCTGTGTCCACCCACACAATTGAATTAGAATTTAATTCCTTAACACATAGATTATAGTCTGAAAAATACGGTAAGTTCTTTTGCTAGAATATTTTCATATATTTATTCAAAATATTTAAAATATTAGAAGATAGTAAATGGTTATAATTATATATATTGCTGTTAGGTGAATTTGGAGAAGTGTGCAGCGGTCGCCTAAAAACACCTGGAAAAAGAGAGGTTCCTGTAGCCATAAAAACTTTGAAAGGTGGACATGTGGAAAGGCAGAGACGGGATTTCCTACGAGAAGCTAGTATCATGGGACAGTTCGATCATCCAAATATTATTCGCCTTGAAGGAGTTGTCACAAAGAGTAAGTTCTTTAAGATATACTGTATTATCTATTGCTTGCTTTCTTTCCTTTATCCACCCCAGTCCCTTACCTAAAGGTGCTTGATCTACACATATAGGTAAGAAGTATTGTATCTAAAATTGCATGTGTATGTATTCTTTAATGTAAGCCTAGTTATGGCATTGAAACCATATGTGCAATATTAAATATTTGTATTCAAATATGTACTTTCAGATCTATCCACAGTTTTTTAGCTTTAAATGATTAACTTACCATATTCAAAATCAGCATTTATCAGTTTGGATAAAGTGAGTAACCATCCATTTATACCATCTATCATCAAATGCCATCTCAACTGTTTCAATACATAGTGAATGAAGCAAAAAATGTTATTTCAATTATCCTGGAGATATAACAATAATTTGAGACATAATAATTTGAATATTTGTATTTGGAAAACTGTTCTGAATTTTTGAAGAATTGTGAATTTCTTCAATGAAAAATGAAACCAAAATTTAACGAATCCACATTTTCTCAGGTGGGATAACCTGTCTCTCTGTCTTCTCTATTATATCTTTTTATCTTTCCTTATCTTTCCTATACCCTTAGATTGCCATGTTTCTGGCAAGATATTTGTCTCAACCACTTGTTTTTTAAAGTAGGTTAAAGAAGTTAGGTTGAACAATCAGTTATATTTTTATATATTAGTTATGATTCAAATAAGACTGTGAATGAATTCATAAATTAAAAATTACATATCTGCCATTGCAATATTCTTAAATAAAAGAATAAGAATAAAAATATTACCCGGTCAAAACAATGGAAAATTTTTGCCTATACCCCTACCTACTTTTTTTTTTTGCTTCTTTCCTAATATTATTGGGGTGGGGGGCAAGCAGTTTATTCCACATGATACATATAATTTATCTGAAAAAAGCATATTTATTTTTAAGCTTTATATTAAGACTATCATCACCTCATCAGATTTGATGACTTGTAATGCTTCCTTATGTTAATTACTATTTTAAAATTGGCTTGAGCATTCTGAAAATTTATGTGCTGACAAGATGAGAAATGTTCTGATATTACTGCAGTGATTAAGTCTTTTTTTAACTTTTAACTTTATTTCTTGATTATATAAAAGTCAAAATAAGAACAAAAACAAAATAGAACCAAACTTAATGAGTAGTAACAAGTTACTGAGCATTTCTGCTGTAGCAATTTAAAGCATCAACCAGCTAAATTATTGTTGTAGCAATATATCTTCACTGAAGCAGGATATGTATTGCTTCAGCAATGGCTGGGTGATGCTGTAAATCCTTAGAGTACAATTGCTCCATAATTAACTATCCTAAATTACATTCTCATACTGATCATAAAGGTTGTTGGCATTGGGTTTATTTTCTTAAATTTTCTTTTCCAACTTATAAGGTAATAAAACTGACAATCAAGTAGCATTACTCAAAGGAATGTTGTCAACTGATCAGTTTTAAAAGAATAAATAATCTGGGTAGTAATTATTTTGACAATAAATCACTCTGATATGTGTCTAAGGCATTTCAAGAGATGCCTACAGCAGATCTTTCTACACCCTTGAAACACTCATTACATACAGCAAAAGTTTCTTTCCAATCAACAATTTTGGATGGCAACCTACAAGGACTATATATTATTTCTTGATCTTCTATTCTTTCCTGCGATTGCAGAAAATTAGGATGCAATTATGGAATAGGGTGCCTGAACTAAGATCTATGTCTTTTAGTAATCGTATAATTCCAGTAGTGGTTTTAGGTAATTATTTAGTTGGGCTCATTCTGAACAAATAACATATGACATCCTTAACTTGCTCTTTGTTGTAATACAAGAGAGCTTTGAGTAGACTTTAAGACCATGTGCTTAAATTCAGTGCTTAAATTTAGAATCTCAAGAGAAGAATAGCAAAGAGTTACTATGAAAAACTCTGCTTACATATTTACATATTATAAATAGAAAGCAGCTATCAGTATGAATAAGGCTGAGCCCAAGGCAGAATTAGTATAGATTCTAGAAACTTAACAGTTCCCTTCAGGCTGCTTTTCCCCAGCTTCTACTTCTGTCTCAGGAGAATCATATCCTCCCTTAGGACTCTCTCTGGAGCAAAAGGTTTGTGTCTTTTTCGTTTTAAAATATCTTATAGCAATGTATCTACCCTTCCAAACAAGTTTGAAGGTCCATAATATTAATAAAATTTCCATCTAATCCATTTCAATCACTTCCATTCATGGATGGAAAGTACTAAAAATAGTCAGCTCATTGTTTTTTTCAAACATTTACCCATGGTTAAAAGAATATGTTTTAAATTATGCAGATCATAATAACATGTTTAGAATTGATATTCTAACACAATTTTATTCTTATGTACTTCTAAGAACCTAATTTCCATGTAACTATATTTAGGACTGACTTGATTAGAGTCAACATGATTAGAGATAAACCAATTTGTGTTTAAAGATGTACCAGAAGCAGGGAGCATTTTATTGGTGAACATTTGTATATTGTTCATTGTTATGCCATTCTTTGCACAATCTCCATTATAAATATAAAAGGGCTGGAAAGTTTAGCCTTTAGGTAAGTCAGCTAGAATATTGATTGGTGATACTTGATTTTTAGTTATCAGAATTAGTTTAAAAAGCAGATTTATTTCTGTTTTTCATGTTTAAATAGTACATAAATATACCAGACCCTAATACAAATATGTTAACATTAAAATACATATTACATGTACAAATGCAAAGGGAAAAGAGAAAATGACAATTTCATAGACATATTTTGTAGTATTGTTACTAAATAACATGTTTTCAAGTAAATTATATTTTCTACTTATTTTTTTTGTCTATTGTAGTATTAAGATACAGAACAATAAAGACATTAAATATTTTACATTTTAAAAGAAACATTTCTAGAACATAATTTATTTCTTAATTGTTATAAAAAAGTAATGTTTCAGTCTATAATTACAGCATAGAGAATATTCTTGCATTTGTTTATTATCTTAGTGAATATTTTTTCAGCTTGACTATGTCTAATAAACTTTAATGAAAAAACTTTTAATAAGGCTTATTTTTTATTTTGTGCTTATATGTGTGTATGTCTCTAATGATATTTTGTTATAGTATTAATAGGGAAATTAAAAATATAAATTATATGCCCTTTCTAGAATTATAGTTTTCATTTATGTTAAGAAATATATTCTGTTATGTAACTCAAAAAATACTATGTAGAATTTTAAGTATTAAATGAAAAATTAGTTAATTTTTAATATGTTAATTAAAAGAAACTAGTGCCTGCCAAATAGGAAGTTTGATTTGAGAATCACTTGAAATATAAAAGTTCAAATTGGCTTTATGGAAATACTATGGACTGAAGGAATACTGAGTTGAGATATAATTATGGGGCAATTATCAGATAGAATCTGATACTGAACCCTAACACATACCCATTATAAGTGGTTAATGAATCAATGTCTGACAATGAAAAACTTAGCTAATCTACAGTATGGAGGCAGATATTTTCCCCTCTGTTAGCCATTAGTTATTAAGTTGCATCACTTGCTTATATATACTGCTTCAGTTAGCAAGAAAAGTGATCCATCACAATGTTTTAATCTATTGGCCTTAAAAACAAAGCCCAAGTTAATTGAGTGCAATAGATTTTAGAATTCTGCCCACTCATTAATTACTGCTCAATAAGACAAAAAGTGGGGTTTTTTGGTATGGTGAAATTACTTTGGATTTTTTAAAAAAAATAATATTAAGAAAGGACATACGCAGACTATGGTACAAGGTGTTGAAATAACATTTTGTCCTTTAGCTTAAAAGCTGATAATGTCATCCAATATTATGTAGCAGACTTGCCAAGGATGGAAGAGGCTATGGAGGTTGAGGACAAAAGAACTGAAAGAATGGCCCATTTCACTTCTGTTATCATAAATGTTCTTCAATTGACATACCATACACAGATTTACAGTGTGTAGAGACAGAATGCATTTCAACCAGAAATGCAGAATTCAAACACAGTTCTTGTCTAGCTTCTTTAATAATAGTGAAGCAGTAGATGCTGAACTGTTTTCATTTATTTGAAGTGAGACAACTTTCTATAGAATAAATTCTTCCTGGAATTCAGTTTTATATTTAAATGTACATTTAATGCATTTTGAGATCACTTTGATCATGGCTTTGCACAAAATATGTGTCTGAAATTCACACCACTATTAGTAGGACACTGCAGAGTGTCTATAATTCAGACAGAGACAAACTGAGATGCTTTGCATTTGATCATAGCCTCAGACAATACCTGAAATATTTAGAAGAGGCTACTCTACCTATTCAAAGTGCTAACTGGAGCTTCAGAGGAAACTTTGAAAGTGAGATAAAATAGGTGGATCAGCCTTTCAGAAAGAACACTTTAATGGACTAGTTTACAGAAACTTTCACAGGTAAAACTCCCTTTTGAAACGTTTCATAAACCTATAATTAAATTTAAAAAATAAAATCAAGATTTCATTGACAATGATGTTGATTTAAAAGCAATATTAATATTCTGATGTTAACTTTAAGAAATCATCGATATTATTTAAAAGATATTCATAAACTTTCTAAGAATGGAAAATCTATGTGTTTCAGGGCAGTCTGTTTTGCTACTTGGTTTTATTTCACTATTCCAATGGAATTTTGTGCCCATTTTGGATTTCATGCTGATGTTGTTTATCCTAATTCAAAACTCTATAGAATTTACTTTCAAAAAACAACCTACGAAGTGTATATTTTGATCACATATTAGCATGTTATTAGCAGTTTTTAGGTATTTCCTTATATAAAATGCAGAATTCTGTGATTGTACTATGTTATTAATGCAATACAATCAGCAATTTTATGAAGAATGAAGTTAACACTAACATTTTAGAGTAATGCTTATTTTTAAACAACAACATTTTTATTCTAATAAAATCTTTTTCACTATTGTAACAAAATAAGTATTTTGGAATATCAAAATTTAGATCTGTTGATCAAAGCACTTAAAAAATAAAGCGAAATATTTCAGCATGTTGTATACACTTATACTATATACTGGGAAATTATTTTGAAAGTAAAAGATCAGTATTTTGTTCAGCTGAATGTTATATTTATTTGCAAGAATGTCAATCACTATCTAGTGAGTAACCAACATACATTTGGGTCCCATCATTTTTTCTTCGCTTCTTCTAGCATAAGTAATTGTCACAAGTAATTCACAATAGGATCATTTTAATTTTTATTTCAGCACCAGGCTAAACCTGCTGTGAAATAATCCAATAGTTTGTTTCCCACCTCAAGGTAATAAAAATGGATCTAAGCAGAGGACTCAGAATGTAACTTTGAAAATATAAGTTTTGGGGGAAAATGTCAATGCAAATATAATCAATATTGGAAAAAATTATTATTAATGCTGGTAACATTTATGCATAAAATATATTTGTATTTAAATTAAAACTAATAGCTATGTGGTCCTTAACTGAAGCGTATCACAAAAAATATTCTGTCTCAGTGGCCTGATCTTAACTGATTCACAGTTTGCTTCTAACCATATAAACTGGGCCATTTACATTCAATAATCTGGATCCAGAGTGTATAATTTGAGTATTAAATTATGGTGGAGATTACAAAAGAAAATGTGTAAATATTATTTCCCTTCATTAGAGGGTCATCGGCATATTGGTTTATTTTCTATTTGGAGAATAATCAAGTTAAGATCATTCTACGTGGTGGGCATATAATGAAGACATAAAATAAAAAGGGGAAATAAGAGTCTCTGCTAATTCTTCCAAACTCATCAATACATCTTAAGGAGGCTGCTTATCTGATGCAACTGTAAACTTGATCCTTTTTTCTGTTATATCCTTGCTTTAGCGGTTAATAAAGGAAGAACCATCTCCTGTTTTTGTTGTTGATTTTTTACAACATTAATCTTGTAATTATAAGCATCTCATATTGGCTGGAAAATACATGGTAGCTATTTTTTATTCTGTACTCATAATAAATTTAAACCAAATGTTTTTAAACCAAGTTTCTTTTAGAGATTAACTAAAGCGGAAGCCTTTTTGGATAAAATATAAATGCATACATTATCCTTGTCTTGCTTATTTTGACAAGATGACTGATAGCTTCATTACTTTAAGATATTGCAAACACATGCCAAAAAGTGGAACTTCCAATGTCCTTGAAATGTACAGTATGTGTTCAGAATTGAAAAGAGTTGTAACATTCTTTTTAAATTTTTCAATGGTTCCAATGCACATTGTCATCCAGATTAAGTCCCTTTTGTTTACAACATAAGGAAAAATCCTAGAATGATATAAATTGGAAATTCAGATTTAATCCAACCTGATTTATTCTGGCAGATATACTAAAGTTATTTGCTTGTATATAATTATACATATGGATATTGATTTACAGTTTTAAACTATTAATGGTTTTGTTGTATAGTTGAATGTACAGTCAGAATAACCATATATTATTGTCTTATTGAGATGTTAACCCTAACCCTAACCCTAACGTTTTATGATGGAAGTAGAAAATTAGATATGAGGATTCTGTTATAAATTAAAAACGAAACAAAAAACTTACAGTGCAGTTAGAAAGGACTAAGCAGATGCTTTACCCTGTTGTTGTAATTTCCAAAGTGTTGCAAAAGGACAATATCTGACAGGCTATCTTCATCTATGAAGCAAAATCAAATAGACAAATGTCATGTGATGATTTTGCATGAATGGATTACTTCCTTTTCCTTCCTGATACTCTTCTGAAAAACTTTAAACATTATTCTTTTTTAGTCAACAAATATATTGATCTAAATGCAATGGATATTTTCAAGAAGTTGTATTCTACAGGTACTTTTGTTTGGCTTTCTTGGGAAATTATTTAGGGCTCATTGCTGATGTCTATTCAGCTTTTGTTATACTTGTTGTTTTATCTGTTTTATTTGGCTATCTAAGCAATATGATACTTTGGACTGACTTCCATGATTATATCCTAACATTACTCTAGAATGTGTTTGGAAATGACAATGATGTTAGATTACAGTGCAGAATCTTGACACTGTGGTGACTCAGGGAGAAAGAAAAAGGACAATGAGATGGGGAGGGTCAGTGGGAACCTTGTCTGTTGAACTAAAGGCAGCCTTAAATTGGCTATTGTTGTAGCCATCAGATGTTGGGTAGAGCTGGTATAATTGGGTTTTAAAATCTGGACAACTAAATGGCAGCAGAGTGGTACAGAAACTCTAACTGCAGTTATTTTCATGACCGCCTACATTTTCAAAGCTCAGTTGTAGTAGCCTTAATTATAAGGAAAATAGGCACAGTTAAGTAAAAGAGTATTTAGAGATGCTAGCAGTCATAGTTATTTTGTGCAAATTTGAATAAATCCCTGTCACTGCTTTTACAATACTTCTGTCAAATTCTATGGAGAATGAGTTAGACTATGTACTTAAAATACTTATAGGCTTTTTGCCATTAATTTTAATTCCAGTGTTTCCTTAGGATAGAGCAATGATTTGCCCTTATTATCATTGCCAAGCAAAAGATAACAAATGGATGTTATATTAAAGGTCTTTCAAATGACAGTCTTGACCTTTTTTGAAAGCTATTGAATTCAAATATGTGCATTAGAATTATAGTACAGCAGCAAGCAATCTTGATTCCTATCTCTTCAGCTGAGTTTATTTGGGTGGTAAAGTCCTGCATCTTTCTATCTGTATATCTTAAAGCTTTAGTGTTCAAAATCCCATACATATTCAGCACACATCAGTCACTGAACAATAAGGTGATAATATATGTATAATAGAAGTGACTGATTTTTTCTTATTGATTCAAAGCAACATATATTGACTCTTTTAAAGCATAGATTTACCTGAATGTAGTATGTATTTTTCATATGTATTTTCAGTTATTTTTTAAAAAGAACCATTATCAAGTATCTATGGACTGTTGTGTACAAATCTGAATCTAAATTGTGGGTTTAGGTTCCAGAGCTTTTATCTTCTTCTTCTTCTTCTTCTACCATGGTAGAATGTTGGACCAATTATATTGAAAGGCTACACATAATTTCCTAACAACATTGTCATTCTTCTAACTTATTTCCTGGCTGCTGAGGGAGAAAATCACCCCATTCGTCTGAATGGCTCACACTGGGTTCTCCACTCCCTTCAGGGACAATACCAGCTGCAATAATCAATGTAGTGGTCAGAAGCTTCAAAGAAAAGTGCAGCAGTAGCATCCAGTGGCACAAATGGGATGTTTCTCCATTGTGATTAGGAAAGCTGATCACAATTAGAATGGAGAAGCCAGCATGGACACATGACCTGAATAGGCCATTTTCTTCAATTACCTGCCAAGTGAGTTGATTGAAAGACAGTAGTTAAAGGGTTTTTTTTAAGAAAAACAATGAAAATGGATAAAAAACATAAATGCTTCTTGTATATGGAGATTCTTAGTCATCCAGGTCATAGTTGTCCCAAAGGTGATTTTTCAAAAGACAACTGGACTTACTTTGTTTTTCTTTTCATTGAAGACATTTTGCTTCTCATCCAAGAAGCTTCTTTAGTTCTGATATAATGGGAGGGGAAGGAATGGAACTATTTATATTCCTTGCAGTCATCTGGTTGTTAGCATTCTCTCTGAAAATTGTTGAAGCCACTTGGGGGTTTATCTGTGCCTTCAGGGTCACCTGAATCATAGTGCAACTAGGTGTGGAACCTTCTTGGAACTGCTGAAAGGACTGTATTGTAAAGAGGAGATAGGTGGCATCATATCCCTCCCCCTCGGTTGAGAGAGGGCTGTTCAGTTTTAATGTAGATGGCCTCGTTGAGCTCTCTTTCAAACAAGAAAAAAGAGGGATTAAAGAAAAGTATGAATAGCAGTATGAGTAAAAGGACAATATCACCTTATCAAAATGCTAGAACATCTTTTTTAAAATTATGAAAAAAACTCTGTTTACAGATTGGCTACTATGTCATTTTAATCTCTCTGGGATTCTGCATTCTTTTAGTTTCTGATGTGGCTTGCCTTGCTCTTGTATTTTCTGCACAAATATATTCAAAAATATGCTTTTGAGGTGTGTGTGCATATCTATGTACAAAAGTTTTATTATTATAAAGTTTTTTACATTCTATGATATGTAATAGTTCACACATTAAGCAATTTTACATCAGATCATTTCTATCATGTGTCCTGATGGATTTTTATTTTATCATTTATAAAACAGGTAGCTTTTTATCCAGCAATTTTAACTGTTTGAATGCATGAATTATGTCTTAACACCTACAGCGATAAAATTTAATATAAGAATTACATATAATCATAATTATCCTATGAAATGCCCAATTGGTTGTCATAAGGAAGGCATTTTCTTCCCTCTTTCATAGAACTGTAATAACATTGTGTCATTTAATATCCTTAATTTCACTTACTATCAAAATTATGCTTAGGAGTATACAATCAAATTAGATCCCTATCTGTAAAAAGAGGTTCAAGCTGTCTTTAGAAAAGGCTGAGGAACATTAGACACTATTCTTATGCATACTGGATAATTGAGAAGGTCAAAAAATACCCAAAAGAAGTCAGTATGTGCTTCAATTATATTACTGTTTCTCAACCTTGGCAGCTTGAAGATGCGTGAACTTAAATTCTCAAAAATTCCCAACTATTTATTATTTTTTATTTTATTTATTATTCATATTTCTATGCTGCCCACTCTCCAAGGACTCTGGGCTGCTTACACCAAAGACAGTATACTAAATAGCATATTGCCCCTAACAATCTGGCTCCTCATTTTACCCACTTCGGAAGGATGGAAGGCTGAGTCAACCTTGAACCAGTGAGATTTGATCCGCTGATCTGCTGAACTAGCAGTCAGCTGAAATAGCTGCAGTACTGCATCCTAACCACTGCACCACCTCGGCTCTCCACTAGCTTGCTGGCTGAGGAATTCTGGAAATTAAAGTCAACAAACCTTCAAGCTACCAAGGTTGAAGGAACACTAGATCATATAAAGGCCTTTGATTACTGTATTTTTCAGGGTATAAGACACTCCGGAGTATAAGACGCACCTTAGTTTATGGGAAGGAAAATAAGAAAAAAAAATCTGCCTCTGCTTACCAGCATCCATCGGTATTCATTTGGCTAGGGTCCTGTCAGTGTGTGAGAGAGTTGAAAACTGTTTGGAAACTGAAACAGTATTTGCTGTGTGAGCAACAAGGGGACAGCAAGGAGCCTGGGTGTGCCTTAGCTCAACTATTCTGTACTAAAGCTGCATGTGGTGCTGATTTCTGAAACTAAAACTAAAACTGAAAATCCTCTCCTTTGCTTGTGCTTTGCTTGTATTTACTACCATGTTGGAAAACCTGCTTTTGGTATTGTATATTTACTTCATCTGTAATATTATATATAAAGTTATTGAATCCTGCTGAATCAGTTACTTGTGTGTGCTTTCTGGATGTGATTGCTGCTGCAAACTCTGACACATCCTTGCAGCAAATAGCAAACAGCTTCAGCACATTATTGCATCCTGATTCAGCATGAGTAGCTGATTGGTGGGTGGATCGACCTCCCAGAATACCCACAATCAGCTGTTTCAGGCTGCAGGGATTGCCACAGACCATCGCCTTCTCTGTGCCTTGAGTTTTTGGCTACATTCAGTGTATAGATAAAGATAAAGGTTCCCCTCACACATATGAGCTAGTAATTCCCAACTCTAGGGGGCGGTGCTCATCTCTATTTCAAATCCGAAGAGCCAGCACTGTCTGAAGACATCTCCGTGGTCATGTGGCCAGCATGACTAAATGCCAAAGGCGCACAGAACACTGTTATCTTCCCACCAAAGGTGGGCCCTATTTTTCTACTTGCATTTTATATGTGCTTTCAAACTGTTAGGTTGGCAGAAGCTGAGACAAATAACGGGAGCTCACCCCGTTACGTGGCACAAGGGATTCGAACCGCTGAACTGCCGACCTTTTGATTGACAAGCTCAGCATCTTAGCCACTGAGCCACCGTATTCCTAACATTCAGTATCAGATGCACCTAAATTTTCACCCTCTTTGGGGGGGAAAGTGTGTCTTTACTCTGAAAAATATGGTATGTTGATTATATCAAGCTGTGGAATTTATTTAGAAAAAATAGGAGTTCCATCATATCTCATTGTCCTTATGAGAAACCTATATACAAGCCAGGAAGCTACAGTATGGACAGAACATGGCAAAACAATGTTGCTCCAGGTTGGGAAAGGACTGGGCAAGGCTATATACTTTTCCCTTATTTATTCAATCTAGGTGCTGAATTAAGGGCAGTTGGATTGCAACAGGATGAGGTTTTAAAATTGGACAAAGAACCTCAATAACATGCATTATCCTCTACTCTAATAGCTGGAAATGCAAAGGATCTGCAAAGACTATTAATAAAGATCATGGAGGAGAGTGAAAAACGGGACTAAAATTAAATTTTAAAAAAGACCAAATTAATGACAACAGGTAAAAGAACCAGCCCTAGAATTGATGATAAAGATATTTAAGTAGCAGATGGCTTCTGTCTTTTAGGCTCAACATTCAACAGGAAAGGAAGAAGCAGTAATATTCCTCACATAGCACATGATAGAACAGCCAGGAAGACTTGGAAAAAATACTCTGATACTGCAATGTGTCTTCATACAAAAATCAGACTAATGTAACCAATAGTATTCCCTATGACTCTCTATGGAGGTGAAAGTTGGACTTTGAAGAATCAGGATAGAAAGTGTATTGATGCCTTTGAACTTTGGTGCTGAAGAAGACTCCTGAGAATACTATGAACAGCCAAGAAAACAAATTGATGGATCATCAAGCAAATCAATCCATAGTTTTCAGTGGAAGCCCAAATGATGGTCTGTTACCCTGCCAATGGGTACTCTATTGGAAGAGCTGAAAGATCAGATTAGGAGCAGTTCATTATGGAAAAAATCTATCTTTGTTGTTGCTAAAAATCAACACTGACTAGATGGCACATAATCAATCAATTTTAATTAAAGATGGCAATAACCATAGAAAGGGGTGAATTCTCATTAATGTATGCTTAGTGGGTATACAGTATTTGTAGGTATATAAATTACAAAACAAACAAGCCCTGAGAAGATGCAGGGGTGGGCTGTGGGTGAAAGACTTATGGCAATAGAGAAGAGATACCAAAAAGTTCAAGAAGGTGCAGGTAGCATGCTTTCCCAATGAAACTTAACTCAAAATCTAATCTGATTCACAAACCTATTGTTTTGCTAATATGATGACTGACCTAAAATTCTACCTAGATCCTACTATAGTTCATCGTGCCATCTTTTTAATACTGTAGAAAATCTAAAGTTGTGGTGTGGCCCTGAACTTCATAATTTCACAAATACTAAAGAATGAGATGTCACTTTACAAAAGCAGCCAGGTGCAATTGTTTAGTAATTGTTTTTATTCCAGAATATTATACTTGTAATTTTACTCTGAGGAATCCATTAATGAGGTCATTATCAACAATGCAAACGACTGCCAAAAAAAAAAACTTGGTTAAATGAAAGTCATGAATCTTTTTAACAGCGTTGCTTGATCCTTACAATTGAATATGCCTAACTCCCTCTTCTTTCATTATGGACTGGGAAAGCTGAGCAAGATTTAACTGCAGAACACTGCAATAACATTATCTGGGCTGCATCATTAGATATACCCAGGATAATATATAAGCAGTTATTGAAGACAGTTCTACCTCTTTAGCATTTCTTATACATGATGCTGGGAAAAAAATGCTTCCAGGGCTTAACAACAGGAGTTAGTAGCTACTCACATGAGATAGGAAGTGCAGCAAAGATACAAAAAATATTTTGAAGACAGAACACACTTGGGATTTATTCATTTTTTTCTTGTGAGCTCATGTAATGAACTTCATTTGCTGAATTTAGGTCAATTACATACAGTTTTTGTTCATAAATAACTAGAATATTTATGCTTTAAAGACAAAATTAATTCCTTCTTCTCAAATCCCAAGAATATCAGGATATGTACCCTGTTTTCCCAAAAATATGACCTATCCCAAAAATAAGCCCCTAGCATGTTTTAAATTTATGCCTAATATAAGTCCTACCCCCCCCCTACCCAAGCTCTACTTAAGAGCCTGCACAGCTGGCACCCACCCATTCTGTCTGGTTGCTTGCAGTGCCGCAACCGTGAGGCAAGGCAGGGGGATGGTGGAGCTGCCCTATGCGCCCTGCACTGGCTTACCTCAGGGCTCCCACAGCCAGGCCATCCATGCCCCAACACCTGCCTTGTGGCAGGCAGCATTGGCAGCCATGTGCAGGAGGAGCCCACGTAGCCGCGGCCCACTTCTTCCACTTGTGAGGCAGGTGTAAGGGCATGGATGGCCTGGCTATGGGGGACCTGAGGTAAGCTGGTGTTGGGCACGTGGGGCAACTCTACCCCCACCTCGCAGTGGCAGCCTTGTTGCACCACACAGCTTCCTGTTCTGCCACAAGCAAGCAGAAGTGGGCCTTCCATACATGGGAAAAAAATTAGACACCTCCCTGAAAATAAGCCCCAGTCTTATTTTCAGGGAAACACAGATATATATTGCTTTCAAATGGCTCAACTTTTTCTCCTCCTATTTATTCACTAAAACTTCCCTGAACCAGACTAGATTAGTTAGATATTTTAACCAGAAAGGCCCTGCTTTTACTCACTACTAAAACAACTGAACAACTCACTAATAAATATAAATCAGGCAATCAGGGAAATTAAGGTATCTCTAACTTGCCACCTAGAAGTTACAAAACAATTTGGGTAAAGATCTAATGGATAAGTGTTGGAATTTACTGCTCCAAACAACCTGCCTATATCTTTGGAAGTCACAAATCACAATTTGATTCAGTCTAACAAAATGAGTCACCAAATCCTCCTATAATTAATATATTTTAATAGCTGTTATAGAGGAGGATTTTTAAAAACCTTATACATATTAAGATTTATTCACTGTGGTAAAGGATCATTTATTCTACCATCCATGTTCCCTTGTATTACTCTTTTTATAAAAACGCACAATTATAATTAATTTAACATAACTTTTTATCTATAGTTGCTACTCTCTAGCTCAGGAGTCACCAACCTTTTGGACCTCAAGGACCACTAAATTCATAATTTTAAATCCCGTGGACCACTAATATGATCTGCCTAATGACTGACTGGTTATGCGTGGTTAGGTGGTCATGTGACTGGGTGGGCATGGCCAATTTGATGTCACTCGCTGGCTTCTACTGGCCTCTACTTGCCCCTTCCCTCCTAGCCACTCCTCGCCTGCCCGCCCGGGCTCCTTAGGACCCCAACAGGAAGCAGTTGTTGGAGCTAAGCAGCCACCACAAGAAAGAGTTGGCAAAACAGCTGGCTCAGTTCAAATTGGATCTGTCTGAGAAGGAGACTCAGCAGAAGCACCTCACTGAGGACTACGAGCATAGGCTTTCCAAGCAGAGGGAAGACTTGCAGAAGTGCAAGGCCAGGTACCGGTGCCTGGAGGCTCAGCAGGCTGAGATGGTCACCCAGTTCCAGGCCATGAGGCAGTTCCACTGGACAAGGCCCTCCAGCTCTTCACTACCAGCGGAGCTTCCCTCCAACCTTTGCCCAAAGTCCCGCACCAGGAGGCTGAAGCAGAGCCTGAGTCAGAATTTCTGCCCCTCTCTGACCCACACAAAAGGACCCCGAAGGGGGAGACTCTCTGCAGCAACCCAAACGTTCATTGCACGTATCTAGCCCAGGGGCCATAGTTTGAGGACCTCTGATTTAGTGAAATATAAAAAATGCAAATAATTTTTCTGTGGACCACCAAAATTTTTTCACAGACCACCAGTGGTCCAAGGACCACCAGTTGGTGACCACTGCTCTAGCTAACATATTGTTTCTAAATGTACTAAAATTATGTTTATGGTTTGCAGAATTAAACATTTGATCATAACAATAGTAGAGTTTCACCAGGTTTTATTTTTGTTTGCATTCAATATATATTTTGTTTTCTATTTTTGGAATTCTGATTGTTGAATGAAAAAAAAAAAAAGAAGGATTATTTTTGTTGTTGCTGCAGGGTGATCTAGGATATGCATTTTTTCAGTTCTACAGCCAAAAATGACAAGGCTATATTAAAATAGCTATTTAACTTAACTATTTGAAAATCTGTATGATAAAGTTGAAGAATGAATTTTATATTTATGCAATAGCCGCTCTATGCTCATTTCAGCCCACTTCTATGTGCAGAAAGACATAAGCAGCCAAGCAATGAGCATACAGTTCAGTGTTTTTGGCTTATAGCATGCTACGCCTCATTTGCCAGACTTAGAATACTGACGACATAATGCCAGCAAAAAGCAGAATCAGTTTAAAGAATAATCTGAAGCCTAATGGAGTGATGGTGATTACAGTCCTAACAGGTCGGAAGGAAAGGTCTGACCAGGAAAGTAAGGCTGCAGCATAGATGCATACTGAGTCTTGGCCAGACCTCGGTAGCCAAATAGCACTGAGCAGTATCAGGCAGTATCAGGAATGGACGGTATGCATTTGAACACAACAAAGTCCAAGAAGCAAGCAAACATGACAGCTGATTTCATTAATTCTTATAGTCTTCTGACTTGCTTATCACTAAAATGGTGACCTAATTTTGTCTTCTAGTACTAGAGATATAAGGAATATCTTCTAAATATTTTTGGTGTTGATAGCTGATGTACAGAATTTCCTTATACTCCTTTTATCTTTGCCTTATGTGCTTTGAAATAGTTATAGGAGTCCCCTGGTATCCTTTAGAATACCAATTTTATCTTGAAACCTGGTGATTTTAGAGATTTTTTGAAAAACTTTGTTACTGTTTCTATCTTTAATATCTTTGCTGATGACATTGTAGTGTTGTTTCTTGACTCTTATGACAGTGAACTGAAGTTCTTTGACGTCATCCTGACAGCTTCGTTTGTATTGGCTTTGTCTTCTCTTTCCTTCTTGGCAATTTGTACCATGTGTTTGCTTTTTTCATTTCTTGTTTTTTGGCAATCTTTTTTCACATTCTTCCTTTACAATTTGTTTGATTATATTTCAGAGTTCCTATAGTTCCCTATCAATTTAAGACTTTAAAATAATTCCTGGTATTGAACTTGAAAATGATGATCATATGCTCACGATCATGTTGTAGAAAGTGGTTGACTCTTCTTCCATTTTAGCTTAATTTGGAACTTGCAGATGTGCCGTTTGTGATCTGTTTCACTGTCAGCCACTGGCCATCTCTGCTGTTCAACTTATTTATTCAACTTTTTTATATCAATAATTCAGTCAATTTGATTTCAATATGCTTTATCTGATGGTGCTAATGTTATTGTGGTTGCTTGAAGGATGGTTAGTACTGAAGAAATAGTGGAATGGCTGAACCTGTTTCCGAGAGTATTCAGTCCAATTATATTTTCCTTCTTACCATTTCTAACTTTAACTTGTTTTTCCATGTAGTGTTCTTGATAAAATACAGGATTGGCTACCTTTGCCTTCTCCCACACAATCTTATTGTTACTAAAATTATCATTCACCTCCAGCATCTGTGTTGCTGCTGCCTGATATAGGCACCTCTTCTATATCTAGTATGACCATTACATTTTGGGCAACCTTTTGGAGAATATACAGTCTTGGTGTACTCTATGTACTTTCCTTGTCCGTCTCAAGAACACCTCACCCTTTGCATTGTTAGTCATTATTGCAGACTTATCTGTATTTTGGCTATAAACTATATCTGAGTATCAAACCACAATATATTTCTAACTGCATAATATTGTGTACTGTAGAAATATAAAAATATAGAAGCAGGATGTGGAAGGAAAGCTTAACTCTTTTTCTTTATTTCTGATTCAAAACAATCCCCTAAGTGTTTGTTCATTTATGAGTAAGCATAAAGACCGAAGAGATGAAATGACTGCATTTATTGTCTTGGATCCTGATCTAGACAAAAAAGAAGGAAGTCATATATTGCTAAAACAAAAATAATGAGGAAAAGGGCGAATAAATCTTTTTGGTAAAGGAATAAAAGACAAACTCCAGCTTTAGGTTAGGAAAATGTCTATGGAGATTCTCAATCATCCAAATAATGGTTGTCCCAAAGGTGCTTTTTTCAAGAGGCAACTGGACTTTCTGGTTTTTCTTTGAAGACATTTCGCTTCTTATCCAAGAAGCTTCTTCAGCTCTGACTGGATGGTGGGGAATGGAAGGATTTGTATTCCTTGCAGACAGCTGGTCATTTGCATTCTTTTAGAGCAGAGGTCTTCAAACTTGGCAGCTTTAAGACTTGTGGACTTCAACTCCCAGAATTCTCCAGCCAGCATAGCTTAAAGCTGCCAAGTTTGAAGACCTCTGTTTTAGAGAGTCATTGAGGCCACTTGGACATTTATTTGTGTAGTCATAGTCACCTGCATAGTGAAAAAAGGGTGTGGAACTGTTGAAAGGACTGTGCTGTAGACAGGAAATAGATTATATTGTATCCTCCCCCTCTGTGGAGAGAAGTCTGTTCAATTTTGACATAGATGGTTTTGTTGACCCCTCTTTCAAACCAGCAGTTGTCTCTGTCCAAAGTGTGAACTTTGCTGTCTTCAAAAGAGTACCTTTTGTCTTTGAAATGCAGATGGGCTGCCGAATTTTGTCCTGATGGGTTTGTTCTCCTATATTGTGCCATGAGTTTATGAAGTTTAGGTTAGGAACATCTTAAGGGGATGGAGGGGAAAGTCAAACAACCAAAGTCCCTCTTTATGGGGGGAGGGGCTGTTATTTTATTTTTTTTTTTGTTATCTAAATATTTTCAAGCTATTACTAGTATGTCCCAGGATAGATTTGTTAAACAAGATAAAAGCCTGTATATATACAATCAGATCAAATTTTGTTCCTTCAATGGTATGAATGCATCAAGTTGAAAGTATGAAGTGAAGTATATTATATACAAAAGAAGGATAATGCTTAGGCAAGGAGGCTCAGCAATTTATCATCCATTTATGTGTTTCTAAATTTACATAAAGCTACCATTACTTTTTGTCACTGTGCCTAAGTAAACTTTGGAATATATAAATGAATTATATTTTAGTTGATTTTTCTTCCTGGGCCTTTTTTTTCTTTTCATTTCTGTTAATCACTGCAAAATTACATCTCATGAAGATGAAGGAACCTGTTTCTTTCCTGATTATAATGAGAGGCAGGTGTTGGCTGTCTCTGAGGAACAAACATGCAGTTCAGCTTGAAAGTAATGGAAGCAGAAGCCAGAGGAAGCAAAACGTGTTATTAAACTTCCTGGCAAAGTACTTTACATTTCCTCTTCACCACCCCAACCCCCAAGTGGAAGTAAACATCAGCTGAAAGTACACTCTGCAACTGAGGGTTTCTAAAGTAATCAATAGGCAGTCATTTTAGATGAGTTTCTTCATTTTTTTAAAAAAAAGCATAAGACTGATTAATAGGGCTTTCCCTGATATTTGGCAATAGTTACAAGTTATCTCATAAGCTGCTGCCATGTTTGATAACACTGTAATATTTGTAAAGAATCACGTTTTGTTCATTCCTTCATTTGTCCAATCATAATTCCAGTTGAGAAGAATTTCATAGTATAAAAAGACCTGTACCATATGCCTATTAATATTAGAGAGAAACCATACAACTTCTTATCCCTTTATTTGCTACAGTTAATGTAATCATTCATTAATATTACAGGTTTGTTTGCTTTTTTACAACCATAGAATGGCACCTTTTCCATTTCCCTAATTTCTTGTTGCTTTCTCTAAATACTTTTGGTACTAAAATTATGATATGGCTGTTATACACAAATATATTCTATTGGGTTCACTGGGGATTACTACATTTTGATAAGTGTTGCTGTAAATGAAATAGGATAGTTTTTGGCATCTATAACAAAAAGTAGTGTGACAATCCCTATGCTGCCAATGATGTCACCATGTAGCTACAATTTGAATGCTATTAAATGTGAAATATTTATACTCTGTGACTTTTAAAGCTATCAGCTGATCAACTAAACATAAACTTTCCATAGACAAACATAGACAAACAAAAAATTACCAGTAACCTAAGAAACTGCCTTTTAATGAGTCAGATGATTGATTTCAGAAAGTGCCATATTATCTACTCTTAGCTGGAAGTAAATGTCTATTTAATAAAATTTATCCTTGAGCCTTCTAAAAGAAATGGCTAAAGGTTATATAGCAAAGGGAACCCAGACTCCCTTCTCTCCATTATTCACGCACTAATTATTTTACCCTACCTAATACAATTGGCGCAGAAATGTATGTGTCAGAAAAGATGGACTGCTGGTAAGATATGAACAAGAACTGCTATAGTGTGTCCTTATACCTGCATACTGTGCACATACAATTACAGTGAATTAATATTTCAGATCTTCCTAAGGACTTTCATAACTGTATATCTCTACATTTTCTGTAGTTTATCCTGCCATCTTGTAATTGTCTAGATATTTGCAGCTCAGAAATGATAGCGTATTCCTTTTAATCACCTCATAGTTTTTGATACCAAATTCTTTGTGATAATCAAAGATATAAGAAGCTTCACCAACACACTCAAGAAAGACAATAACTAAGTCTCACAATACTCTTAATGAACTTGATCAATGAAGGCTATTAGGATTAGGCCAAAAAGGGATCAACTGATCCTGTCAACTGATCTCCAGCATGTTAGATTCAGTCTAAAACAGATTCGGTCTTACACAGGATTGAATAAATCCCACCAAATCAGCAACAGCCACTAATTTTCAATTTAAGGGGAAATACAGTACTCTGGCTCATAAAGATTGATTTTGGCTTTGAAAACTCAAAATAGTGTAGAGTTTTAATTAATAAAAAGAATATATTTAATTTCAAAGTAAATGCCTTATATTTTTCTAGAAATAAAAAAATCTTTTATGATTTCCCTCTTTGTGGAGAAGACAGCAATGCAACTTCATCCCAACCAGCCATAATTGGCGGGAGGGGGGGATGAGTAGAAGTCTATGGACAAAAGGTTAAATTGAACAAAGAATCAAAACAGTCAGGGGTGAGGTCTTGAATTAAGATTGATGGTCCTGAGTCCAAATTCTCTAAAAATATACTTTAATTAATGAAATTTCAAAGTCCACCTGACATTCCATGTCTTTCATCTTTTGATTTTAAACCAGGCAATCTTTCTCTTCTAAAAAAGATACATTTCAGTATTCTTGACCAAAGTAATTTCTGACGTATGAATTATAGAAAAATATCATGAACTTCAGTATTTGATTAAACACAGATCTGTGTTATAGGACAGATTTATCTTTACTAGTACATTACTAGTATAGGCCGTTCACTGCTACTTACATGAACAAATGAGAGAAAGTAGGGGAACAACCAATCCCATCTTCAGCCAGACATCTTTGCACTGCAATCCAGATCTGAATTGATGAAGCTTCAGAAGCAGCCAGGAAAAATGTGACAAACAAGCAGTTTAGACTGCAGTATAAATTACCCTTAATGTGGAACTTTGTTTCCTTGTCTCCTCTTTCATGTTCTTGGTCAAGACATAGGCATATAATATTGAATAGCAGGTTTTAAATCTGTGCGTTCCAGCATTTTCCTACATTGATCATCATCTTTTGTGTGGCAATAACACTGGAATGTGAATCTCACAAGAGTATGCTGTTATATGCTTTCATTCATTCATTTATTCGATTTATACTGCCTACTGAGGTCTCTTGGTGATTTACAATAAAACATAAAATCAAAATTAATACAATCATGTTAAAATTAAAATAAGTAATTAAAATTGTTAAAAGGATTTTTTTTATGAATAAAGAGATTAAGCCATTTAACTTAGTGAATGAGTTGCAAAGAATTGTGGCAGATAAAGAGAAAAAGCTCAATTCTTTTCATTATGAGGTGAGCATATGGCATTGTAGCCTGCTAAGATGATTTCAATGATCAGGGGTGTAGGTTCATATAGAAAGATATATTCTTCCACTTAGCTAACACTTTTTTTTTTTTTTTTTTTTTGCTAAAACAAACTAGAAACAGGTGCAATGCTATCTTTTTACTACAGCATAATGTGGTTTCATTGATAAATTTGGCATTAATTGAGGTATTCATGTTAAATACAAAAGTCATATAAAGTGTACTATGGTAGTCATATCTAAAAGTTACCAGCATGTGGCCCACAGTATTAAGGTCATTTTGTTGCTGGAAAAGACACAGCTGGTAATGGGTATTCATGACTCTTGCAACCAGAGACAGTTGATTCCAGAAACTGCCCCATGTGAACATCTGTTCTTTCTAGGAGAGTGTAGCCCAATTCAGAAAAGCAATGTATATTACTTCTCTGGAATACACCCACTCACAGTGAACACCTCTGACATGTCTTGATTCAGTGACAATTTACTATCCCTCTTTCAACTTACTGCTAAATATAAATCAGGCAATCAGGGAAATTAAGTATGTCTAATCTGCCATCTAGAAGTTACAAACCAAATTGGGTAAAGATCTACAAGTGGTGGAATTTACTGCTCCAAACAACCTGTCTATATCTTTGGAAATCACAAATTGATTCAGTCTAACAAAATGAGTCACCAAATCCTTCTATAATTAACAGAGTTAATTATAGAAGGATTTGGTGACTCATTTTTTGATGACTAACAGTGGTGGTATCCAGATTGAACCAAATGGGAGAAATTTTATTTGCAAAAAATAAAAAACAAAAAAGTTATTAAAAGCATAATAACAAGCAAAATTTTGTAATCAAACTCTGGGAGGTAGAAGACGAGAATTAAATCCTACATAGTAAGAAGATCATGAACTAGTAGTTTCCTCCTATAATATATACGATGTGGGAGAAAAACCTACTTTTCTGTTGAAATTATCACTGACAATGTCTCCAAATAAATGTTATGCATTGTCTTATTAGATTTTAATTTTTACCAGTGTTTCCAAAATTCCAAATGTACAACTAGACAGAATATTTGGAATCCCTGAGTCCCTGTGACTGGTAGTAATAACTAAATCCAAGTAAGACTTGCATAATTATGGCTTTCTGTATTTTTCAATCAAACTCAAAGATTACTTTCATATTTTACTATCTGTGACTTTTCAATATGTATAAAACTGTATACCATTTTTCATTAGCATACCTCCTTTGAAGTTTGCAGAATCTATGAACTTGTCTGATTATGACTCTTCCAGCCTACAGTACAACCTCTGGTCACAAATGCTTCTGACCATGACCAAATTGGGTTCCAACCAAAAAATTCACAACATTTTTGAATCTGGTCACGAACACATACTCGGGTGGTGATCAAACACGGTCACGGCCAATTTCCCCTTCCACGCCATAAAATTCTGATCTGCTGAACAAACTTGTCTGCCATTTCACATGTTAAAGTTACCCTTTAATCTCATTCTCGCTGGCTTCTCACTTGTTTTGTAAGATTAACTTTCTCCCTGCCAGGCAGCCTCTCTCTCCCTGTCCTACCTCCCCGGGAGAGCCGCTTGACACTGCAGGAGCCTCAATCGCAGCTTTTTTGTTACTGTTGCTTTGCATGCATGGCAAGGACTGGGAACAGAGCCAAGCAAGCTCTGTAGTTGGGAATCCCGGCAGCTTTGGAAGCTATGATTTCCCCCCCACCTCCCCTCCTCTCAGTCCCAAGGATTCTTGTCTGCCATTCCACATTAAAGTTACCCTTTAATCTCATTCTCGCTGGCAGTTGAAGTGGCGCCATGGCAACCTCCAGGAACTGCAGAGAGCGACAGCTCCGGGAGCAGGAGCCGGCAGCCTCAGCAGGCCGGCGACAGAAAGGCCCTGGTACTCAGCTTCAGAGTGTGGAAGGAGGGTGTGTGTTGGGCTACTTCTTCTCACTGGGGCTTCCTTGCAGAGAGGAAGGCAAGAGGAGTGCTGCCCAGCCAGCCCAGCCTAAACCCACCTGCTCTCCCGCCCAGGTTGTGGGAGAGCCAGGCCCCTAAGATGGCCAAAAGGAAAGCAGGAGGAGCTATCAATGTTATTAAAGGATTTTACATTTTACTATTACACTGTGAGTTCTATGGCATAATTAACCGGGTTGGCTCCACAGAGCCATGGACAGTCTTTTTAGACCACCGCCCCCGTGATCCCGTTGAGCCGTTCTGACAGTGCTAATCAGCTGTCAAACGGCTTGAAAATCTCCCCTTCGGGAAAAGAAGGGGAGGAGAGCTGGTGGGTGAGGGTAGAGCTCCCCGAAAACCCCTGGATTAATTCCAGGGGTTCAGAGGGCGAGAGCTCCCCGTTCAGCCCGCTGAAGCTCCGGATCCGGGGGGACTCTGTTTTTACAGAGCTAGGCGTCGCATCCAATTTCTGCTGTCAAATAGAAGATTAAATGATTTCAAAAAAGCAGGCGGAACGGAAGCAGGAGGACAAGCTTTTTGCAAATATAATGCTTAACTCTGGGGATACAATGTTTCTAATTGAATTTTCTGAGCTGGAAATAAAGATGGCATTTTTGTTGCGATTTTAAAAGTGAAAGCTAGAAAGGAAAGTGCTTGCTAACAGACTCGTGCTCAGAGACTGACTTTAAATTGCTGGATTAGATTTTAAAGAGCTGTTTGGGAAAAGATCATTTCGTTTGGTGATTTATAAAGAAATTGCTGAAAGTTGCTCAAGAGGATGGCTGTGAGTTTATGACTTTATGGTTGTGGAAAGAAAGAAAATCTTTTAAAAATAAAATGGCTTCCAAGAAAGGAGATTTTGAAAGTGCTGGAAGCTCTTTGGTGGTGTCAGAAATGATACAGTTGTCTGATTTACAGAGCTACAAGGATCCTAATGCAGAATTTACAGAATTTATAAAAGAAGCCATGAATAATCATACCCCAGCTATAAGTAATCAAATAGCAATTCTCTAAGGAATAACAACAGAAATGATGGCGGAGACAAAAGCAAGTACGGAGCATGATGACAATGCAGGAGACATTTTGACTGAAGCAGAGAAGGTGGAATTGGTTGGTTCTCAAGAATTTTCTCAAGAATTTTCAAGCTTATTCTCTGCTTTTTTTGAAAAAATTGACAGAATCTTTCAAAATTACGACTTGGTCTGGAAGAAAGTAGTAAATGATCAGCCTTCCGAAGTTTTAGAGGATGAAGGAGATTTGCCAGTGGTATTTATACATTTAATAGAAAAGAAACAATTGAACTCTTTTTCACAAATTCTTGACAATCTTTGGTTTTACAGACGAAGGAATGAACTGATCTATGTAAGCAAGAAGAGGCGATATGGGGGCTCTAAATCAGAGGAAATTTTCTCAAAAATCTTTGCAGTTACATCAACCTCAAATTAAAATTAAAAACCTCCTCAAAACCTTTTTGGTTTTGCAGTTGTTCTATTAATGGTTTAAAATGATTAAGTTTTAGGTGTTAAAACTACTGAGGGGAAAAAATGTACAAATTTAAATATTGATTTTTAAATATGATGCATTAATGGTTAATTAAAATGATTATGTTTCAAAAAAATGTAGAAATTTAAATAATGGCTAAAAATGATTATGTTTTAGGAGTTAAAAGTTGGAGGGAGGAAAAAAGACTGAGGGGGTAAATGTACAGATTATGATTAATTAAGGTTTATTTTTTGTTTTAAGATTTTTAAAATATTTGAGAGTAAGAATGTAAAATTAATCTTTTTTGGTTTTCTAGTTTATGTATTAATGGTTAATTAAAACGCTGATGTTTATGTTTTAAAATTTTAAAAGTTGGAGGGAGGAACAACGGAGGGGGAAAATGTAGAAATTTAACTATTGAATATTTAAGGTTTACTTTTTGTTATAAGATTTCAAAATATCTGAATTTTGAGAAAAGTAGGAGGGGGAAAATGTTTATGTAAATGGATTGAATACCTTATTGATATCTTAAGAGATTTTTTTAAGGTTTGAATGCTTAATATTTGTTAATGATTTTAAAACTCTTAGAGTTATTGGATTATATGCTACTTTGAGTCTATAAAAAGGGAGGTTGATGAAATTGTAAAAGGGGAGTTAAGGGGTCTTGGGAGCTATTAAATCTTGCAGTTAGCTAGTTTATTTTAGCGAATGTTTGATGAAATCTATGCCCTGTTTTTGTTCTGGGAAGTCGGGGGTGGAGGGTGGTGAGGAGGGGTTGAAGATTGAGTTTAGAGATGGATTATGGATTAGAAAAATCTTTTTTTTTTCTTGATAATAGTTCAAATGATTGCTTATATTGTATACTTGTTTGATCAAAAATAAAAACCTTTTAAATAAAAAAATCTTTAAAAAACAATATTTATATACAGTTCATAGGGGTCTAGAACGGATTGATCGTATTTACATACAATCCAATGGGGAAATTAGGTTCGGGTCATGACCAAATCGGGTTGCAACCATAGTTATGGAACAAATTATGGTCATGACCAGAGCTTCTACCATATGACAGTATGGTGGAACAATAAGAAGATTTCCTAGTTTCTCATAATATCCAAATATTGATCCAAGTATGGTCCAAGTATTGTTTAGAAATTGATATGTTAAACCAAATTGAAAATGTAGTTTACAATCCCCAAGTATAAACATTATTTTGCTCACTGAAAATATTCTGACTTTACCTGTTTAACAGACTTATCTATAAGGAAAAAAGATGGTGGTAAACATCGGAGAGGTTTTAATGAATGGCATCTACAATAGTGAATTCATACATTGCATCGTATGAAAATGTATTGGCTCGCTTTAGCCTAATAAAATCTGTGACCAGTGCTAGCATGATTGGTAAACCATGGTTTCTTGCCTAGCATTATGTGGTTTTACATTTTTACTTATCTTAATAAATTTTACAGGAAAAAATAGAAAAAGACAGAAAATGGAAAATGAAATAAATGAAAAACTACAAAAAATACAGTTAACCAAGCTGATAACAACAAAAGATGTTTCTTCAAATCTCACATTTTCTTCAATTAAAATGTGGCACCAGAATGAAACTTAATCCTTCGTGTAATATCTGTTTGGCTGTCATGAGCTGATTATCCAACTGGTTGTAAATTAATAATTAAGCTATTTAATATTATAAAATCTTATTAATATTATCCAATATTATCTCTATTGGAGACAGTTTCTTTTCAGCAACCAAAATCACTGCCTATAATTAATGACAGTTTTTATCTTTTATAAGGACCCTTCCCGGCCATTGGGTTCCAGTCTCTTTGTCCAAGATTCCTGAGGGAAGGATTCTTAAATAACATTGCAGCCCCACATCCTTTGTCAGGGGGAGGATCTTTACCCTCCAGGATTTTTTCCGGTAGGTATTCCATGTAAATTTTCAAAGCACCCATTGTTAAGGTATTGGGAATCATGGGATCAGAAGAAGATGGACAAATATACTTTTTTTGCGGACATTTTGTATGTTACTTTTGTTATAGATTAGACAAATATACCCTAGGTTCTACATCAGATTGAGTAAAACAGTGCATAAAATCCAAATTAACATTAGAAAAAAGAGAAGCAATTTTTTCTTTGTTTTAAACAAATTAATATGATACAGTTAAAAAAAAGTAACTGGCTAGACAGCTAGGGGCCCATCTACATCTATTGTGATGTAGAAGTTTGATGTCACAAGTGATAATGCTTGAAGATTTTGCATTGGTCTGTGTAATATGGCTATATAAATGTAGTACAAATAGTACTTGATTTACAACCATATATTTAGTGACCATTTGAAGTTACAACGGCACTGGCAAAAGTGATTTATGACTTTCACACTTATGATCGTTGTGACCACATGATCAAAATTTGGGCAACTGGCATGTACTTATAACAGTTGCATCTCCCAGGGTCATGTGGTTGCCATTTGTAACCTTCCAAGCCAGCTTCAGACAAATAAAGTCAATGGGAGAAGTCCCAAATCACTTAAAGTCCTCATGAACACTTAACAAGTACAGTGATTCACTTAACAACTGTGGTTAAAAAAAGGTAGTAAAATGGGACAAAACTCAAGTAACAATTGTCTTTTGGGCTTGATTGTGGTTGTAATTCAAGGATTGCCTATATGTTCAGCTCCTTCTAAAAATGAAATGCTAGAACTGCTCAGCACTTTGGATTCATTAAAAAAGATATTTCTGAGCACCCAATGGCACAAACACTACCTCTGTCAGCATACCTTTAAAGCATCTGTGTCTTCTTCTGCAATGATCCTATGAAATGTTATCTATAGCTATTGGGTTTATTTACTATTTTAAGAAATAGAGTCCTTCAAATCATTATATACAGTATTAATGTATGTGAAAAGGGTATTCTGTTGCTTTATAAAAGAAAAGAATTAAAAAGGAAGTCAGATTTTCAAATATATCCAGGAGCATTTTAATTTTCTTTAGTATATGTGCATTCAGTGGTGGGTTGTCCACGGTTTGGACTGGTTCGCAAGAACTGGTAGTAAAACCAGTGGGAAGCCCCGCCCACTGCCATCAGTGATCTGTGCACGTGCAGAAGCTTCCGTTCCGAACCGGTAATAAAGGTAAGTAAAACCCACCCCTGTGTGGATTGCATCTATATAGTGTAAACTAGCATTTATGTTTAAAATGAATTAAGAAATGAAAAATTAACATCTATAATAATAGATCAATGTTTCTTTCCGAAATTCAAGTGGAGTACAATAATAAAATATAACAATTTTCTTGAAAAGGTCTGTTTATTCACACTAGTCTCACCTTCCATTTAAAAATAATATCATTAACTCTTTCCTGGCAGCTGTATTTCATAATTACATTTCAGAATAGTATATTAAATTAATAAATGCTCATCACCAAATAAAAAAAAAAATTGTAGTTTCAAATGATAATGCAAGTTTTTTTTAAAAAAACTTTTTTAAAAAAAGTCTTATCTCATGTTGATTAAGTGTCTTGGCAACACTTTTTAGAAGTGTTTGTCATTGCCTTCTTTCTAGATCTAATTGAGAAGGACTGTCCAGATTCCTTTTTTTTTTTATTTTATTGAAATTTATTATAATGCAATACAGTACAATCAGTCAGTGTTATTTTTCTACACAGGTTAGATTGATTCTTCTTTTACTTTTCATCATAATATAACATATGCATATGTAATTTACATATGCATCTTAAGATTTATATTAACTTTTATCTATTCTTTATTCTATTTCAATCCACCTGTACCAATCATCCCACACCGTATAATATTCTGAGTCTTCTTTCTCATTTAATTCGAATGTTAATTTGTTCATTTCGGCACAATCTAGAACCTTCTGAATATGTTCCTCTGGTGCTGTGTCCTTTCCAATACTGGGCATAAGCTATTCTTGCTGCAGCGAGTATATGTATGATTAGATATCTTTTTTTTTTCTGATATTTCATCTTTAGTATTCCCAGGAGAAATGTTTCAGGTATCAATTCGATTTTTTCATTGGTTGATTCTTATAGCCAATTTTGAATTTTTCTCCAATACCTCATCACTTCGGGACAGGACCACCATATGTGAAAGAAGGTACCTTAGTGACATCCACGCTTCCAACATTTGGGGCTTACATTTGGATAGATTTTTGCTAATCTCGCGGGCGCTAGGTGCCATCTGTATAGCATTTTATATTGGTTTTCTTTGTATATTGCCGCTTTTGTTAATTTATAGTTACTATTCCAAATCATCTCCTATTCATCCAAATTTATATTATGTCCAATATTTTTGGCCCACGCTATCATTGGCTCTTTTACTACCTCTTCCACCCTATCGAATTCTAATAAATAATTGTATAATCTAGATAGTACTTTTTTTTCTGGGCCTATTAGTAATTTGCCTAATCTGTTTGTTTCCATCTCAATGCCAAATTCTTCCTTATCTTTTTTGTACCTAGATTGAATCTGTAGGTATGGCCACCAGTCAATATGTATTCCCTGTTCGCCTAGCGATTGATTACTTATAAGATTTCCTTGATTCTCTAGAAGCTCTTTGTAACTAATCATTTTATTAATCTCTAATGTATTTGGGTATATCATGACTTCCATCATCTATAGCCAATTTGGGATTTTCATGTATTGTTTTCTTCTAATTTCCTCCCATACTTATATTAATACTTCTCTTATCCTGTGCCTATGGACATATGTTTTGGTCTTTTTCTTTTTGTCCCACAAGTAGGCGTGCCACCCTTTTTGTAGATCATGTCCTTCCAAAATTAGGATTCTTTTGTTTCTTAAGTTAACCCATTCCCTTATCCATACTAGGATGGCCGCTTTATAATATACTTCCCATGCTGGGAGTCCGAAACCTCCCCTGCTTCTATTGTCTTGTAGTGATCGCAAATTAATTCTTGGGTTTTTTTCCTGGCCCAAATGAATTTTCTAATAATTTTGTTGATTTCTGTGAAAAAAAATTTGTCTAAGATGACGGGTATTGTTTGGAATAGGTATAGTAACTTGGGCAGGATATTCATCTTTATCAATGCTATCCTGCCCAAGATTGATAATTGCACTTTCTCCCATTTTTTCCAAATCCTGTTTTATTCTTTTAACCAGAGATGTATAATTATCTTCTTTCAGAGCTGAGCATCTAGCTGATATCCATATCCCTAAATATTTATTTTTTTTTACTATTTGTAGGTCTAATTCCTTTTCTAATTCTTTCTTTTGTGTTTTTGTTAAATTTTTGACTAACAATTTAGTTTTCCCTTTCTTCAATTTAAGTCCGGCTACCTCCCCATACCTTCCTATTTCCTCCAGAATTCTCAGGCCCGTTTCTAACGGTTCCTCTATGATGAGTACTACGTTGTCCGCAAAAGCCTGGGTCTTATACTCCTCTCCCCTAATCTTTAATCCTTTTATTTTGCTGTTTTTCTTAATTGTATTTATTAGTTTTTCTAGTGTCAAGATGAATAGCAGAGGTGATAACGGGCATCCTTGTCTTACACCTTTCTTAATTTGAAATGAATTTGTCATTATCCCCATTTATTATTATTCTCCGCCCTTTGTAATTTATAAATTGTTTCTACCATTTGGTAGAATTGGTTCCAAATTTCATTATTTTGATTTGTTCAATCAAAAATTTCCAATTAAGGTTATCAAAAGGTTTTTAGGTGTCTAAAAATACAAGAGCCATTTGCTTCTCCGGGTGGGCTTCATAATATTCAAGAGCATCCACAACTATTCTTATGTTATTCCTTATTTGTCTATCAGGTAAGAAGCCGTTCTGATCCAGGTGTATAATGGAATTTAATATTCTTTTCAGTCTTTCCGCAATTATGATCATGAAAATTTTATAATCTGTGTTTAAAAGGGAGATCAATCTGTAATTTTTAATTTGTTTTTGGTCTGTACCTTCTTTCGGAAGTAGTGTGATATATATGCTTCCCTCCACGAATCTGGTATTTTTGCTTCCAATAGAGCCTCATTACATATATCCAATAGTTTTGGTGTTATTATTTCGTCAAATTTTTTGTAACACCATCCGGGCCTGGTGTTTTGTTATTTTTAAGTTTTGAAATTGCCACTCTTAGTTCTTCAATTGTAATTTCCTTGTTTAGCCTTTCTCTCTCCTCCTCTCCTACTAGTAGGGACTCTCCCTCCTGTAAATATTCTTCTATCTTTTCTATTTGTACATCTCCTTATTATAAAGCTCTGTGTAGTATTCTTGAGCAATTTAGATTTTGTCCTCTTCCTTATTCTGCAAATTTCCTTTCTTGTCTTCCAATTGTTGGATGATCTGCCTTTCATATTCTTTCTTTAATTTATAGGCCAACCATCTGCCCTTCTTGTTTGCATTCTTGAAATAATATTGTTTGGATTGTCTGAGTTTATTTGCTGTTTCCTCCTGGTCCAATATATTCATTTTATGCCTCAGTACTGTTAATTTCTCTTTGACCATTTTGTCTCCTAGGTTTAGTTGGAGTTTCCTTTCCATATTTCCAATTTCTTCTTGGAGAGTGTTATGTGCCTTCCGTTTTTCTTTGTTTTTATGGGCATTATATGTTATTGTTACCGCCCTTAGGTAAGCTTTCACCGTATCCCATAGATTGATTAGGGAAGTATGTTGCTTTTTATTTTCTTTGAAAAATAATCTCAGTTCTCCCATTATCTTTTCTATATACTCCTTCTCTCTTAATACTTGTAAATTCAGTCTCCATCTCCTAATCTTCTTTCTTTTTGGGGCCCTCCATTTTGCTCCCAGGGAATTATGATCGCCCATATATTGGAACTGATTTCTACTGTTTCCATTTCCAATCCTAATTCTTTATTTGCCCATAACATATCTATTCTGGACCACGATGTTTGGGGGTTGGAGTAAAAAGTGTACTTTCTCTCATTTGGGTGCAGGGTCCTCCAAATATCTATTAGATTTAGTTCTTCTATCATGTTAAAGAAAGATTTAGGTAATTTGTCCCTTTTTTTATTGTCTTTGCCACACTTATAATCTTTTTCTGTATCTATTATCCCGTTAAAGTCCCCTACTATACAAATATTCCTGTATTCCATTTTAATTATCCATTCGTATAATTTTTTTGTAATATTCTCCCTGGTTTTTATTGGGGGCATAAAAAGCTACTAGTATATTATAAAGAGGACTGTCCAGATTCATCTAACTGGCATATGTGCCTAAGATAAGGGCCTGGTGGTGCCTAAGGGCCTGGTGGCTCAGCAGACTGATAGCATTGTGATTAACACCAGCTGTCTGCAATTACAGTAAATTCGAATCTCACCAGGCTCAAGGTTGACTCAGCCTTCCATCCTTTCTAAGGTAGGTAAATTGAGGACCCAGATTGTGGGGGCAATAAGCTGACTTTGTATAAATATACAAAAGTATGAAGGCTATTGCTTAACGCATTGTAAGCCGCCCTGAGTCTCTGGAGAAGGGCGGCATATAAATCAATTTTTTTTTAAAAAAGATAGCACTAGAATTCATTGTCTCCTGGTTCTAGCCTGGCTCCTTCAGCCAATGCACCAAATGGAAAGCAAGCCAATATATCATTTTAAATGATATGTCTACATGATGAATCATCAGGAGGATGGCCACATATCTGCAAAGAAATGGCCATCGAAATCTGAGTCTGTAACTGAAAATACTGTTCCTGGACATGTGTGATTATATGGCCCAGACTGAGGTACTTGAATAATATGCAGACTTCCTCCCAACCTAGCTACTGTAAAATTATTAAATGCAAAAATAGTGGTTAAATTTAATATTGAAAACATTATTTCAGATCAAATTTAGTTTTTAATCGGACCATGTCTATTTCTTAGTTCTGGCCCTACAAACCTTGGAAAATTCTCCAGGCATATAATTCAATGACCTAAAAATGTTGCATACTTCTCTTGTATAGAGAATACTTCTTTCAAAGAGGAAATAACTCTGACAGCTATTATATGACAACCAGTTTATTGTCATAAAAAGAAACATCTCTTTCCTTTTTAACAACTGAAATAAAATTTAGTGGTCTTGCAGAAAGTGATATTTCATTCTGGTGTCATCTAAAAATGCCATGCATGTATACAAAGCCATCATGCCAGTCTCTTTGGGCTATTGTTCTGCAGAAAGTAAGAATAGAATATAAAATAGTAAACCAAACCAATTAAATGAATGACACCAGAGTGTAAAAAGGAAATAGTTAAATCTGGTTTATGCCACAAGTTTCATTACAGAATACCTGTTCATGCATGTCTATACTTGCAAACAGTTCTTGTTTTCCTCACATCCACATACCCCTTTGTATATTATCTTTTATCCTTTAAATTTCTCGTCTTTATTTTTTCCAGATCTCATTAACTCCACCCATCTGTCACTTCAGCCTCCCATTTCCCACTAAATTATTCATCTTTCTATTTATTATTTTGTAATTTGATTTTCACTGCTATCCTAATGTGATAGGATTAGAAATATTTTGATTCCCTTTCTTTGGAATTATTAGAATCAATGGAACACAAATTAACTAGATTTAATTTGAGGCTAACTGTTTGGAAGTTTGTTCTTAATTCCTCTTTATTTATTTTTCTGCATAGCATGGAAACAAGAACAGTGATTTGGCAAGTTCAGAACAGACTAATAATTAATTGGCCCATCATTTAGTCAAATTTAGAATAAACCCACTGAAATGGAACTTCACTGACTTGTAGATTACCAAAAAAAAGCCCATTCAGTATATTATAATGGATTTCTGGTTGCACAATATAATTTTGACTTTCTAAACTATTTTCAGCATCCTGAAAAAAATCTGCCTTGGCTTCTGCATTAGTATTATGAAGCAAATTAGCAAGCAAACAGATATATGTAGTGGAAGTACATATGTAGTGATAATGCAGACTATCACACATGCTGTGCTATTTGCCCATAATTGGATTTTTAAAACTCAAAATCATATTTATTTTATTTGATATATCCCAAGCAGGACTTCAACAAATCCTTTGTCTTGCCATAGAAACATCTTGTCTAATTCTATCTGATGTTTTTCCCATGTTAACATTTCAAATGACATTTAGAATTCTTATGTTGCAAGTCTTCTGCTATTTCAGAGACCACATATGAAAAGGCAGGTCAGCATTAGGAGGTTATATGCAAAATATGTTACATATTGCAATTGGCTAACTATCTATTTTGGAAATGCCTACTTATCACAGAATCTTTTCTCAAGCCCATTTTTAATATATTGTGATTTGCCTTGTTGGAGAACCACTTAATAAGATTCCTTATGAGAAATAAATGCATCTATATCTGGTAAACAGATTTATGTATCTTATTTTATTAGAAATTTTATGAGACAGGCAGGGTAACCAACTATAGCCAATTACTATGTTGCCTTCATAATGGGCACTCAAGCATTGTATACAATATAGCCAAATTCTGGGCAACGGTACCTGAAACCCAATATAAGATAACAATAAGCTCTTGGCAATATCTTGATAAAATTTATGGTTTTAATTATATGTGATTCTGATGTTGTTCTGTGTTAGCACTTGCTTTGTTTTCAGCTTGTCATATGTTTAACGTTGCTCAGTATCAAAACTTTCTGTGATGTGACTTAAAACAGCCTTTTCATGCTGAGCCCATTGTATTTTGTTTACATGAGGGTTTTATAAAATTCCAGTATCTTGTTTTAATTATTTTATAAGGAAAACAAATATTTCTAGTTGTGTTAAGTTCATAATAAAATTGGAGCAACATTCCAGATTCCCCAAGTGAACTTTTTATCAGTTCTACTGAAATGTAATTGATTGCTGTACAAAAAATTTAAAAACTACTAACATACTATAGGTTTCTGACCTCCTCCTATGTATGATAAAAATAAAATGAAAAACCTATTTAGAAATATTTTTCTGGGATATTAGTATTCACATGAAAACCGGTTGAGTGACTTTGGGCTTGTTATTATCTCTCAGCCAACTCACTTCACAGGGTTGTTGTTACTGTGGAGAAAAATAGGAGGAGGAAGGAGTATTAGGCATGTTTGCCACCTTGAATTATTTACAAATAAATTATAAGAAAGGCAGGATAAAAAATAAAAAACCTTCCTGTTTTCACAAGCAAAATCATTCATAAATTAAATTACTATTTGTAGATTAATTATACTTAGAATTTTGCCCAAATTTTATATTTAATATTAAATGATAGATAGAGAGATAGAGAGATAGAGAGATAGAGAGATAGATAAGCTGATGTTACACTTTATGACTATGTTACCTAGTAATGCAAATTGCTACAGTGACAGTAACTGAAAACAGTTTAAAGGGGATGCATAGTTATCTTCATTATCTCTAATATCATAACATGACAATAAAAAGCTGGCTAGAAAAGCAAAACCATCTCCCTGATTCCTTACAAAAGGAAAATAAAATAAATTGCTTATACCTGTCTTCCCTTTATACATTATATTTACTTCAGGATCTATTTATTTGCTGGGCTGTATACAAAAGAAAACCAAAGAGTTCCTGGAAAGAATAGCATCTTTCCTCTTCAAAATCTCTGCCTGCCAGAGCTGCTACAAATAGGGAGGACAATGTTCCTCCAAATGGAAACTGGACATACTACATGTTCAGACAAGCTGCAGTGTTGAAAGAAAGTACCAGCTGTTCTATTCATGGAACAAAGGCTAAAGAAGGGAGGCGAGGCAGGATAAACACTTCACAACATGTTATTGGCTAACAATAACAACTAACAGTGACTCGCTCTGGTTAGCTAACTACCATGGAGAGCGAGCAACTTTTGAGGCACTGACAGCTCTTTTATACTCAGCTGTCAGAAGCTGGGCCAATCAGGAGCCACCAATTTCCCGCCGGCTGCCTGCCGGCATACGGACCAATCGGCTGCTCTATTGGTCGCTCGTGCTTGCCGTCCGGACCTAACACCCCTTTCTTCCCGGATGGCACAAATGTAATTATCGAGGTATGCTGGGCGTCTCCTGTTCCTCCCTGATCTGCGCGGTCCACCAGATTCAGCTGGAACAGGGGGATCTACGCTGGGCGCCACTGGAAATCCTGGAGACTGGATATCCACTTTGGACAGCGCTTCGTTTGGGAGGGAAGGTACAGGAATCACAAGTGAGTTCACGGTCCCCTCGTCGTCGGGTTGAGACTCCGGACCTGACTTGTACTCTGCAGTCGTGGCTCCGGCAGACCCAGATGTGACAGGCCCGGATAGGGATTCATTAGTAATCGTCTTTTGGGGAAACCAACGGCGGTGGCGCAATTGGTCTACATGCCTCCGCCAGGTACAGCCATCCCCCAACTGCACTCTGTATGACCGGGGCCCTGTAACCTCAATTATCTGGCCAGACAACCAGCGAGGATCCCCCCCATAGTTTTGGGCATATACCCACTATTCCTCTTGGAATGAATGGGCCCTGCCACTTGAATCCAGGGGTTTCTCAGGAAAATAATCAGGATGTAAACGATCCAAGTCTGTTCTTAACCGGCGGCCCATTAATAACTCAGCTGGGCTGCGGTTTGTCGTTGGGCATGGGGTCACATGCTGCGTTAACAAATAGGTAGCCAATTTAGTTTGCCAATCCCCAGGTCCCAATTTGGCAAGAGCCTCCTTGGCCGATCGCATGGCCCTTTCAGCAAGGCCATTTCCGGATGGATGGAACGGGACCACTGTGACATGCCTAATCCCATGTCTGGCTACATATGTTTGGAAAGTGGCAGACATCAGTTGAGGCCCATTGTCTGATACAATCAAGTCTGGTAGGCCGTGGGTTGCGAATACTTTTCTCAGTGCCCGGACTACTGCCTCCGCTGTGGTTGAGGCCATGGCCACCAACTCCACCCACTTAGAATAGGCATCTACAATGACTATAAAGGTATGGCCATGGAAGGGGCCCGCAAAATCCACGTGAAGCCGGGACCAGGGGGCCTTTGGCAATTCCCACTCCCTAACTGGAGCCCTGGGAGGGGCTGAGCTCGTGCGCTGGCACTGCTGGCACTCTGCGACCCAGTTCGTGATAGCTTCACCTAACTTGGGCCACCATAGATAACTGCGCCCAGATGGCCATTATGCAAAGTTTCTAGGACTTACCGTCTTAGTTCTACAGGAACAACCACCCTGGTGCCCCACAATAGACAGGCTCGCAACGTGGAAAGTTCTAGTTGCCGGATTTTGTAAGGAAGGAATTCAGAACCGATTTGCCCAAGCGGCCACCCCCTTCTCACCCAGTCCAGGACTTGGCGTAAAATTCTGTCCTTGGCGGTGTACCAAGCCACGTCAGCAGCAGACACTGGACTCTGCTGGTCATCAATCTGTAGGACTGATGAGGCTGGAGCGGGGTCGTCGACACGAACAGGAAGGGGGCATCTGCTGAGTGCGTCAGCATTACCCAAGTCCTTACCCAGGCGGTGGGCCAACCAATAATTGTAGGCCACCATGAACACAACCCACCTGGTCATCCGTGGGGACAGGATCTGTGGAGACAGGCGATTGCCGGCCAGAATTCCCAACAACGGTTTGTGATCTGTGAAAATGTGAAAAAGAAAAAAGAAAGAGAAAAGGGTGTGGGCTCCCTATTGAAGCCTGTCAAGCCACTCCGGACCAGAAACAACTCCGCTGAAGCGGAGCTAGAAGCTGCGACCAGAATCTGCAGAAAATCAACGGGGGATTTTTAACAGCTTTACTTCGATCGCAGACGGAGCAAATCAGGAGAAAACAAAAGGAAATTTGCAAGTAACACTTTAACTCCGCTTTATTATGCAGAAAATGGCGCCTGAGGGCGGGAGGAAGAAACTACCAGGGGAAGTGCTCGTTAAGGCTTGTTAACACTTTACAGCTACTGGATTACATCCTAAGAGAAAGTTTTAAATGGAAGTGGCCAGGAAAAGAATTTGGTATCGAGGAAAAGAATTTGGTTCTGATTTTAACTAAAATCTGGTCTTTATACTGTGTGGAAAAAAGTTGAATTGTTGTCCTGATAGCTGGATAAATACAAAGTAGCTGAAATATGGCTGACAACAGGGCTGGTGAATCAGCAAATTCCCAAGCCGTGACTGTCCAGGCTTTTCAAGAACTTTTAGACTTTTTTACCTCAGCCCTGCTGAATACAATCGAAAGGGCTTTTTCAAAAAATAGCTTGGGAAATTATAAGCAGGAAATTATTCACAAGAATTTGTTTTTGGAAGATCAGGAAATGGACAGGATTAAGAGATTGGCTGGTACAGCTGAAACAAAGGTTTTGGTGGACGTTTCCATTCCAATGACAGAAAAGCAACAAATGGTTTCTTTATTGCAAGCTGACAATCTTTATGGCAACAAATTTTGGTTATATGGACAAAGAAATGGATTGAATGATTATACAAACCAGAAGAGACGAGATGAGGATTTTAAGTTAGAAAATCTGACTTCAAGAAGAGAGCGAGTATTTCAGAAACATCAACCTCAAATCACTATTTTAAAAGTTTCCAAAATAAAACTGGGGGGATTGTTGAAAGAACTTATAAAAAAATGGATTGGAAAAAATACAAAAAGAAGTGAAGAACAGAAGATTAAGAAAGATATTCTCCTGTGGATTCTTGAAATTGGCAACGGGCAAATATGTGTTTTAATGGTATTAAAAGATTTTTAAAATGTTTAACATAAGGTTATATTATTCTACAAGATATATGAGATAAATTGTATAAGTTTTTAGGATGTCTAACTCTTTGAAGTGAAGAGGATTAATGTTAAACTCAGAATTTTATTGTAAACTGATAATTAGTTTTGGATAGTTAAGGGTTGTTTTTTTAAAAAAAAAGTTAGAGGTATTAAGACGGTTAACTGAAAAATTGAAGGATACCCGCCTATAGATTCTGAAATTTATATTTGGTAAATAAGTGTTTTAAAGGTATTAAGAGATTTTTAAAATGCTTAACATTAGACTATATTATTTTAATAAGATATATGAGATAAAATGTGCAAGATTTTAAGATGAAAATTTTTTTTCTGGTATAGAAATGGAATTTATTCATGATTTTTATTGTTTGTAAGACTGCTAAAGTATCGGATTATGCATTAAGAAAAAGGTTTTTTTTTCTTTTTTTTCTATATAAGTAGGAAGAATGAATTTAATTTAATTGGTATTGAGAATTTATAAAAGGGAGGTTGTTGAATTGGAGCAAAGGGAGTTAAAGAACATGTGGGAGCTTTGAACTTTATAATTTGTTAGTTTATTTTAGCATATGTTTGTTAGATGCTATACCCTGTTTTTGCTCTGGGAAGTCAGGGGTGGGGTGGGGAGGGGGGGATAAGGGAGGGGGGGAAGTGATGAATAGTGAAATGTCTTAGCAGAAGAAAGTGTATTCTAGAATATAGGAGTTGCTCAGATACTAAAGGAGGAAAATATTTCACAGCAAAGAAGTTAGAAAGGAGAGAGGAGGAGGGGGTAGGAAGAGGAGAGGGAAGGAGAGGAATGGAAAAAAGGAGAGGAGGAAGGGAAGGGGACAGGAGTAGGAGTGAAGGTGAGAAGGGGGAAAAGAAGAGAGAAGTGGGGGAAAGGGAAAGGAAGTAGGATGAGGTGGGAGAAGAGGTAGGAGGGAAGAGGAGGGCGGGATGGGAAAGAAAGGAGGAGGAGAAGAAAGTTTGTTGTGGAATGAGGGAAGAAGGAGAAGAGCAACTCCGAAGATAATTAAAATGTTTTATTGTAATGCTTTCTTTAAGGGAAATATGTATATGGAGGATTTCTTATGTATAAGAAAATGTATAATTTATGTGGGGAAGGGGAAGGGTGGGGGGGAGAAAATTGTTTGTATTTCTTATAAAACTTTTTAATAAAAAAAAAAAAGAAAATGTGAAAGAAACGGCCATATAAATAATCATGAAATCGTTTAACGCTGGCCACAATGGCTAGTGCCTCCTTGTCTATGTGTCCGTAATTCCGTTCAATGGCAGAGAGAGTTCTGGAGTAGTATGCGATGGGGGCCTCAGTCCCATTAGGCAGCCAATGGCTCAAAATGGCTCCCACCCCGTAAGGTGACGTGTCACACATCAGAGTCAATGGGAGTTCGCTATCATACTGTACTAAAACAGAGTCTGACGTGAGCAGTTGTTTGACAGCTTGGAAAGCATCGGCCTCCTTGCGTCCCCAGGTCCAAGCTGTAGCTTTATCAAGAAGGCGGTGAAGCGGCTCAGCGACCGTCGCCTTGTGGTGTAAGAACATGTTATAAAAGTTCAAAAGCCCCAGGAAGGCTTGCAGTTTGGACCGGCCGGTAGGTGGTGGGGCATTTTGGATTCCTTGCACCTTTGCAGGCGTTGCGTGCAGGCCGGCAGCATCAACGAGGTAGCCCAAGAACTCTACCTGAGGCACTCCCAATTTGCATTTGTTGGGCTTGAGTTTGAGTCCTGCTTGCCAGAATCGGGATAACACAGCACGAAGGCAGCTGGCCAGGTCAGCTTCTGTCATGGGAGAGACGAAAACGTCATCAAAGTATATATATATAATTTTATTTACGGTCACAGACCAAAATGCAAGCATAGCTACAGAAAAACATAGGAAAAAGAACATCACGAACAGCCGGCCACCGGAAGCCCCGGCCGAGAGGGACCACAGCACTCTCCTCTAATGGTTACGGCTCTTAGAAAAAATTTTGAGACCTGAGAGGTAGTGTATGAGGAGCCATCCCCTAAACAATACAAGGCCAAATCACTATCATTGGGCCCACAGAAATCTGTCTCTAAGAGAGACATCAAATTAGTCCTGGCTACGTTGTACATGGGGCAGTGTAAAAGGACATGCTCCACAGTCTCAACCTCCGCTCTACCACAGGGACATAGCCGCTCGCCCCTCGTCATCAAAGTAAGGAATTACTCCAGGCAATCCGTGCAGCAGCCTTTCCATGAGGTATTGAAAAATGCCTGGGGCGACACAGACCCCAAATTGCAATCGTCTACAATGGAATGCACCCCAGTGGGTTACAATTGTCTGGGCATCTGCGGTGGCGGTGTCCACCTCCAATTGTTGATAGGCTTGCGCCATATCCAACTTAGCAAAAATTGAGCCACGGCCCAACGAATGGAGGAGGTGATGCACCACCGGAACAGGGTAGGGGTGAGCCTGCAAAGCCTTATTGATGGTCGCCTTATAGTCCGCGGAGATGCGGATAGAGCCATCAGATTTTATCGGGGTGACAATTGGCGTCTCCCATCGAGCGTGATCCACCTGTTCTGATATTCCTTGCGCTAATAGCCTATCAATCTCCTTATCGACTTGAGCACGGAGTGCCAAAGGCACTCTACGAGGCTTGAGTCGTATTGGGGCGATTTTGGGATCCAAGTTAAAGGAGATGGGAGTACCTGTATATTTGCCAAGACCCTCACTAAATACATCTGAGAATTCCATGAACAAGTCAGAAAATACATCAGATGAAGTTGCGTGAATACCGGTAATAGCCAATGCTAAAGCATCAAACCATTCTAATCCCAGTAAACTGGGGAGTGCGCCATTAACAACAATTAATTTAAGGCGGCCACTGAAATTCTTATATTCGACCCTAAATCTCCCTGATCCTAAAACTGGAATGTGATTACCTTGATAATCACGAAGTCGGAATGTGCAAGAGGCTAAACGCCTCTTGGCCATCGAGGGCACCAGTCGTTTAGGAGTGCTCCAAGAAATTATTGACACGGAAGAACCAGTGTCCAATTCCATTTTACACGGTTTACCTTCTATGCAAACTGTGAGGAAAAGTTTTTTCCTCAAATCCGACTTTGCCTGACCTATGGTCGTCTCGGGGGGGCAGGCACCCCTGTAAATAGTAAAACATTCTTCCTCCCGCCTATCCTGCCTATTTCGGGGTTGGTAACTCCGGCTGGGTCTCGAAAAACTATTTTTATTGTTGTTATCATTGGGCATATTTGGCTGGCTAGCCTTACAAACCCTGGCAAGGTGGCCTTTTTTACCACAGCGTCTGCAGTCAGCATTCTTAAACCTACATGCGGAACGGGAATGATTCCCTCCGCACCCTGCACAAGGGGCTTGAAACCTGTTTACTTCAGAATTCCCTCCTTTCTTTCGAGACGTTTGGAGGCAACTTACGTCTTCCTCGCCCTCAGACAACTGGTCAGACTCGACCTCAGCCTCCTCATGGTGAACCATGGTAGTTTTCTGAGCAACTTGCAGGCTGAGGTTCTTCCTTATCTCGGTAGCTGATTTAACTCATAATTCGGAGGCTCTAGCCTCATCTATAGCTGTTTGCAACGTAATATCCGTTCTAGCTAATAAGCGACGCTGTAAGCGGATATCCCTGACCCCACATATTAACTGGTCCAAAAGGATATCTTCTAAGTAATCTCTAAAGTCACAATACAAAGCGGCTGCCCTTAAGGCTGCCACATATTGATTAATAGTTTCCCCTTCTGCCTGAAAACGGTGTCGAAATGCAAAACGTCTAGCAACTCTTGAGGGTAGAGGGGCATAGTGGCCTTTTCAAATGGCTAGCAATGTCTCCCAGGGCACATTATGGACTGTCTGAGGTGCTAATAGTGCCCTAGCTGTCTCAAACATATCATGCCCACAGACACTGAGGAAAACAGCTAACTTTCTATCCCCTGGCAGACTTTTATAGTCATTTGCGACCAGGAAACAGTTAAAACGGTCGAAGAAGGAATCCCAGGTCTCCACTGCCTGGTTGAAAGGCGTGAATGTAGATAGGGTGGACATCTTCCTAAAGAACAGCGTCAGACCTTAGAATTTGCGACGTCTCGTCGTTGTGGCTCAGCTCAGTGCTTCAGCTCTTGTAGTGGCTTCGCTTGACCTGCCGCCTCAGAGTAATCCCAATCCTTCATCGCCAGTTGTTCTATTCATGGAACAAAGGCTAAAGAAGGGAGGCAAGGCAGGACAAACACTTCACAACATGTTTATTGGCTAACAATAACAGTTAACAGTGACTCTCTCTGGTTAGCTAACTACCATGGAGAGCGAGCAGCTTTTGAGGCACTGACAGCTCTTTTATACTCAGCTGTCAGAAGCTGGGCCAATCAGGAGCCACCAATTTCCCGCCGGCTGCCAGCCGGCACACAGACCCATCGGCTGCTCTATTGGCTGCTCGTGCTTGCCGTCCAGACATAACACCAGTTATTTCTGATGTCAAATTAACTTCAACAAAATTAGAAAAGTGATTTGATTCTCAGAATCAACTCTCTTCATGCAACTGTACAACAGTTGGTCACTGTTTTCAAATTAGCACACAATCCTCATACATTTCCATATTCCTTGACTACAAGAATTATAGAGAATGCAATGGTTCTGTTACTCTATTCATTGAACTGCATTAGTGAAACAAGGATGATTCATATGAAATAATTTGTAGTCAGATATGTGATTATTTAACATGAAGTATTCTTTGCTGCTTCTGTAAATGTAATACTATGTGGAATTTTCTGTAAAGATTATAGCAACGGCAATAGCACTTAGACTTCTGGATAGAAATCTGAGTCACCCTTGAACCCCATGAAGATTGAAATCCTGGCTATATGCAGAGTTAGCCTGCAATACAACATTCTAACCACTGCGCCACCAAAGGCACCAGGAGTGGGTTCTAAAAAATTTTACTACCTGTTCTGTGGGCGTGGCTCATTTTGTGGGCATGGCTTGATGGTCATGTGACAATTCTTTAGGGTTTAGCAGAGGTACTGGTCTATCAGGCTTTTAACTGCTTGCAGAGCTGTACCAGTCTACTCATTTGTTTTTGGAGGCACCTACCCATTTATTTTTGAAGGCACCGGTCTACTCATTTGTTTTTGGAGACACTGGTCTACCCATTTATTTTTGCAGGCACCGGTCTACTCATTTGTTTTTGGAGGCACCGGTCTACCACCACACTGCCTTTTAACACTGATCAGCTGTAGGGCTGCCCTTTGAAGCCCCGCGGCAAGAGTTTAAACAGTTATTTTTTCCTTCTAGATGATCAGCTGGGATTCAGGAGGCAGCAATAGATTGGGTATGGGGCCAAATAAAAGGTAATAATAACGTGGGGGGCGGGGGGACAGAACCGGTTTGGTGACATCATATCATCACCGCTACCAGCTTGGCGGAACTGGGCAGAACCGGGAGGAACCCACCACTGAAAGACACTTCCTTAAAATGTGGGGTTTAACTCCCCAGTAGAAAGATCTAATTGGCCTGTTCTTGAGAGTTTCCAAGAATTACTGAGAATCAACAGACTAACAGAGTTGGAAGGGACCTTGTAGGTCATCTAGTTCAATTCCCCCCCCCCCGCCCAAGCAGGAGACCTACACCATTTCTGACAATGGCAGTCCAATCTCTTCTAGAAAGCTTCCAATGATGAAGCTCCCAAAACTTCCAAAGGCAAGCTGTTCCATTGATTGATTGTTCTCACTGTCAGAAAATTTCTTCTTATTTCTAGGTTGAATCTCTCCTTAATCAGTTTCCATCCATTATTCCTTGTCTGGCCTTAAGGTGCCTTGGAAAATAGCTTGACTCCTTTCTCTCTGTGGCAGCCCCTCAAATATTGGAACACTGCTATCATGTCTCCCCTGGTCTTTCTCTTCACTAGACTAGCCATGCCCAGTTCCTGTAACCGTTCTTCATACATTTTAGTTTCCAGTCCCCTAGTCATTCTGTTGCTCTTCTCTGCACTTTTTCTAGAGTCTCAACATCTTTTTTATATTGTGGTGACCAAAACTGGATGCAGTATTCTAGGTGTGTTCTTACTGCCTTGCTAATTACAGTCAAGTGAATTCAGCCTATATAGTATGTTTCACCCACCATTTGAATGAAACAATATACCATTTAATTTCATATGCAAACAATGTTATTGAACAAAACAGCACAATACAATCTATTTCTAAATTATCTATACACTTTTTAACTTTTTAAAGGACTCACAGATATAATCATCATTACCAGCATAAGGCCTTGGCACAGAGGATGAGCTTTGTTTCCTGAAGGTCAAACAAGACCTATAGGAAGTCAAGATCAGGAGTCAATAGATATTCTCCAAAGCTCTGCACAGTGCTTTAATTATACTACCTCCTACCCATTCTCCAGCTTGACATCTATAATTGGATCCATAGATGAACACCTATTATTATTAATTCACACTGTGTTACCCAGAAAGGAGTTAACTAACACATTTCTATTCAAAATATTAATATCAGAAACAACACCGCATCATTTTACAGAACTCCTGCTTTGGAGATGCTTGTTAATGGGAAATGATTGAAAATGATTAGACTGAGAATTTATTAAGGTATATAGATCATCTGGTTCTTGGTATGACAAGAATGAAGGTTGTTCTGTACTATTAGACAAGTCACATTTTATTTTTACTTCCTTCTGCACATCAATAAAGTATTTGTTAAAATGCATAAAATTATACTGAAAATAAGGCCTGATTATTAACATTCAATATAAAATTGTGCTTATGATAGCTATGAAAATTATCTATTTGATTATGTTTTTCATGTAATGTGATGACCTCCTCCAGTTTTTATATATAAATATTTTTCTTAAAACTCTTGCACTGCTCAGTGCAAGGCTCAGATTTTATATTATATGTAACAGAAGATTTAACTATAAATCAAGTGGTGATTCCAGAGAGTTCTGAGTACAGGTAGGAAACTTATTTTTTATGATCAGTAATTGATAAATAATATTGATCCATCCAGAGAAGCCAATTTGCCTTCTCAGAGCTGACTTCTTACCGTAGCAGTAAGGAGCCATCAACAAGGAAGCTATTTCATGTCTTTATTAGCCCTGAAAGCAGTAGGAAATTCCTACTCCTTACCCATATATTTAGTAGTAATAAATAAAGTTCTTAGGAATTATCTAAAAGCCTTGTCAAATTTTTCAAAGAATTTCTAGAGAAAGCCTTTTTGAACTTTACTAATAGGACTAAGACTCACTACAATGGGAAAGATTTAAAACTCAGTAAGAAAAGTGGATGTCTTCAAAGGAGATATTTGAAAACAGTCACATTCCAAGGCTTTAAAAAATTAACTGTGCAAAAAAAGTGCCTGAAAATAGAAAGTGAGCAATTAAATAAAACAAGACTGTATTGTGCACACCTAGAATTATAGTACACTACATCCATTTTAACGAATAGTATTATTTTCTCTAGCTTGGAGCAAACAATTGGGTCAGAAACTCATATATCCTACCAAGTGTCAGTCAGCAACTTTCTGCAGGCTTCTTGAAAATTTCCTGACCCTGAAAAGAGCAGATCCAGAAACCAGGAATGCAAAAATGGGGACTGTGCCAGAGGAAGAATTTTGAGGAATAGCATATGGACTGCTGCCTTGTTTCACTATTTTAAACAAGGGCAAAGACACCAAGTTATTGAACAGTTTGACACTTTACATTTCCATTATTATCATTCTATTATTCAATTGCTATCAAAATGGTTCTCTTAAAAGTTATGATTATTATTTTATTTTTAAACAATTGATCTTTTCAAAATGAAAAGATCATGTTTCAGTTTAATATCCTTGTTTTTAAAATAGCTAAAAATATAATCCAGCAAAAACTGGTTGGTTCATTGGTTGATTGGTTGGTTGGTTGGTTGGTTGGCTAATTTTTTTTTAACAGAGCATATGCTAAAATTTCTATCAATAAAATTAGATTTAATTTCAGTTGATAATTTTAGGTTCAGTTGTTTCAGTAATGTAATCTGGTGCATAATTACTTACAAGTAATCCCACTGACGTTTTTCAGTAAGGATTAGTTATTACTAAATTTTCTAAATGCTAAAACCTATCACAGATTCAATATAGTACGTGTGGAGATGAAAATTGTAAAATTAAAATGCATGTCTATTTCATTTTGATACTTTTTCAACTTCCTTTTGGCATCTATTAGAATAATATAGTTTTCCCATTAATTGCCTTTAAGCAATGCTAACTAAAAATTCTAGGAACTATAGTTCCAACACATTTCGACAATAACCTGTTTGCAAAACTGGACTGTACTCATGCATAAAGTTTTCAGGATTAATAATTCAGGCAGAGTTCCTTGCTGTCATTGCTCATATACTAAATCTACCGTTGGGCCAGATGTGTCATGCGCACATCACAGCCACCCCAGCTCCACAAATGCAAAAATGCCACAATATGTCATGCTACATGACATGACATGATTGAGTTTTATACCTGTGCTCTAGAGTATAAGACTAAAATATTAGTTGTACTTCTACTTGTAATACTTACGTTTAGCTTAGACCTTGTTGCATGGAATCTGGTATCTGTTTCCCCCATCTCCCTGTCCTCTTTCATCTGCTTAGGCAATCCTTGTTTATAAAGTTATTTGACATTTTCACAATTTATGCATATCATTCATACTAACTGAAATATTTTGCAATGATTACTGTTTCTATCTTAACAATTCTCTTCAAGATATAGATTTGTAAATAATGACAAATCTAGTAAATCTAATCTACAAAGCAACTTCCACCCAGCCCAAAGTAACATAAATATACAATTTATTTTCCAGATGATAAAAAAACCTTCTGCTCATGTTCACAGAATGAGTAGAGGAAGGTAAACAGGGTTGTCATGGTTATCCATGTTAACATTGTATGTAATAAGTACAAAATCAAGAATGGAATATTGAATCAGCCCTGAGAAAAATGTGTAGCTCTAAATGCAGTCTGAAATCATCATAAAATGGATGAGTCTTTTTTTGACTGTCTGCACTCTCCTCTGACTTTCTGTGACTATATGTAGATTCCACGGTTTTAAAATCATATATGTATTGTATTTTCATTTTGCCTCCAAGGATTTCTAGTGTTCTCAATATTTATGACTTTTCATTGGCCTAATGGAGACACTGTATTATTTCAGATTTTTTTATGATCTACATGGCTTCCTTTGTTTTCGTGGTTCCTTTAAGTATTCTTAACTACATGGATAAAGTACTAGATGTATTCACATTGCCCATCAACATAATCTTAAACCATCTTGTACCATTAGTAAAAGATTTTTATGCTCACTGGCATTGGCATTAACTCTGTTGCCTTAATCTTGTTCCCTATATCCATCAGTTTTCAATTAACGTACTTTCCTTTCCTTCCTTTTCTTTTAAGTCTAAAGAAGATTAAATGGTTCTTGGAAATAGACCAAAGACCAATTGATTTACACTTGTCCTGCTAATAAGGACTCAGGTGTGGCAGTTTTTAATGTAACCTCAGCAGCTTTCTTGACAGTAGCCAATTCACTATTATCCATTCAAGATAGTATCACCTATTATGTGTTGATGTATTGCTAATAGGCAAGCAAATTGTATGTCTATTAAATACCAGTTTTGGCAACTTCATGCAACATGACCCACATAAAATATAGTAGACAGTCTCTCTGATTTTTTGCATGCTGTAGAATAAAGTTTCTCTTGAGATGGGCTCATCTCCTAGTAATATCTTGGACATTTCTGCCTTCTTCTTATAACAGAAAGGAAGACCTTTGCCTTTGCCATCTTCTGAAATATTTCTTTATTTCCGAGTCTAGCCTCCTACTTCCTGATAATCTTTCATCGAAGAGTTAACCAGATCCAATCTTGTTTAGTATTCAAGATCAGCCAAGACAGCTAGGTAATGTCTCTTGGCTGAGGTTCTTTGCTATACTGATGACCATTTTATTTATACAGTAATATGTGATATATTACAATACTTAAATAACGGGCACAGTAGCCTATTCAGTACAGTGGTTATCACAATTATTCACTGTCAGTAATAACTTTATCAAGACATAGTATCTTCCCAATCCGTAACAAGGCTAGCTTCAAGTTTGAAAATGTTCTGTGACTCTTTCTTATATATTTATAGCCTATTTGTGACTGAAACACTTAGATGAGATGACAGGCCATACAAATCAAATAAATAAATAATGTGATAAGATTACTTGCTAGAAATAGCACTCAGTGTTGAGGCACCAAACTATGCCTAACCCTTTTAATTATCTACAGTGACATCAATATAGTAATCTGTATTATTGTGGGAGAGCATAGTGAATATTTAAATGAAATTTAGAACTGCTCAGAAAGCCAGACCTGAATTGGTTTAAGTGACATTTAGGACAGCATTAACAATAGATCTGAATATCAGTTAATTAAACTTTTGCTACTCTGTGCAAGAAAACTCGAAATTATTTTGACCTTGATCTTTTTCTATAAGGAAGACAAAGAAGTACCTTGCATAGACAGCCATGCCCTAGCTGGGATATTAAATCATAGTTAGCCAAGCTATCTGATTCTAACACTATTATATGGTTTTCTTTAGCTGCTAGAATGTCAACAAGGAGTTATTGAAAAATAAGGCAAGATCATCATATTGTTAATAGAGAAGTGCAAGCCAACTGTTAAGTCTCTTAGAAAAGATTGCATGGTATATGGTTAGTTATAAACAGAAACGCATCTTAAAGTTTTCCAGAGAGCCAGGCTTCAATCTTCACATCTTCAACAGAGTCTTCAGTCTGATCTTCTGATATTTTTAATGCAGTGTGTGAAAGGTGGCTTGCAAGGAAAAATCTGGAATAATTCCCTACTTGTTTCTGAAAGTAGAGAAAGATGAAGTAAGTAGCTTTATACCTTTAGACCAATAAATTCTAAAATGTTTTAAATGTTCAGAAGTATTATTAGAAGATAATACCCTATCCCCTCATTCTCCCAATCTTACTATTTCCTCCATATGCTAACAGACTGAGTATAATAGTTATAACAGGAATAGGCAATCTGTAACCTCAATCTGTTTCTAATATTCTTCATCTGTCTTTTCTTCCTAATGGTTTTTGGAATTATAGTTCAATAATGTCTGAAGTACCATGAATTTCCTATTTTATGGAAGATGTGAGGCCCATAAACAGATTCCATAAAGCCAAGAACGCAGATAATTAAAAATGAAACATAGTCATCAGAATGGATGATGATGATGATGTTGGATTCTGATAAAATCTGCCTATTGTATATCACTGATACTTCCTTGCTTACTCCATTCCTTATTGATTTCTACTTACTGACCTTCCCAATAGATTTGAGGTGGAGCTCTTGCCTCACAATCAGGAGGTTGTGAATTCGATCCTAGGTAGAGGCAGATGTAAGGTCTCCTGCTTGGACAGGGGGTTGGACTCAATGACCGCAAGGTCCCTTCCAACTCTGTTAATCTGTTAAAATTTCTTCACCAGCTATTTTTATTTCTGCTGTCAAGTTATCCTCCATTTATTTCAATGTAGCAGGCCTTTCTATGGATTAAATAATACCTCAGTTTTGTTTTTTGCCTGGTTAGTTACCTAAAACATCTTTCAGTTCACAAATAAAGCTAAAAAATATTTAGTAGATTGCTAGAAGCATAAAATTCCATCAAGGTTAGGTTCTGGCAGGCCATATTGTATATATCTATATCCCTGGGCAGAAGTAATGAAAAATAATAGCAGGCAAATACGACTCCTTGGAAATACCCATGTTCTTTATCCTTTTTATTGTTTTATCTGATGTTCATTTCAAACAGAATAGATTCAGTCCCACAAATATGTATGTTGTTTTATTATATTCTTTTCAACCCTGCATTTAAGATTATCCATTACAGTAGTTCTGCATATATTATACACTTCTTTGTATTATTAGCATTACCTAAATAACATCTGATGGGATGCCCTGATTAGCATGTAAATTGGACCATTTTTCTATGTTATATTAGAGTAATAGTTTATTCCTGAATGCCAACAGTAAAAGCTTCTCAAGTAAATAAGGAAAGCAAAATTAGTATCAAAGTGATGTGGATGCATTTGTCTCAAACACTGAATGTTAATGATACATTTTGTTTAAAATGAAAGACTGTCACTCAGGAATAGAGACCATTCATGAATGCTGAACAACTGAACACAAAATGTCTCAAGTTTAATCCCAGCCTTTTTCACAGGAAAAAAATGCAGATCTGAAACTCTGAAGAGCCATCATCTAGTTTCACTGAGAACATGTTTCCATTGAATTGTATCTTAGAATATTACTAATTTTAATTGTCGTTAAATAATTTGATATTGTATTATACCTTTTATTATATATTGCTTTTTATTTTGGGGTGGATATGTATGTCCATCTATGTGCATGTATGTGTGTGTAATGTATATGTGTATCTACATGTACATGTATAGCTATAGCTATAGCTATATGTATATATGCCTTCATAGTCATGATTACAATTATGGCTAGCTGCAGTAAATTAAACAACATCAATAGATTATATATATTTACTACTACCTGAACCATATTTCAACACTGGTGAGTTGATATTATTCCGTAGCTTAGGTAAAGGGGAAAAAACTGATCTTTGGGATACAGGAATTGCTATCATTTATCAGTGGAGCAGTAGCACATGGTCTTTATTGTCTAAATATGTTACATCTAATGGAAAGGCTGCTGTTATGCAGAGATTGAAGGATATGACCTTGAGGAAAATAGGCAAGAACTATTATACAAACAAAGAAAGTTGAAATATACTTTAAGTGCTGGGAAACAAGATAGCATCAGAAGAAACTCAGGTAGATTCCTCCCTGATACAGTGGGGCATAAGAGGGAAAGAGGGAAAGCACAATCAGTCTTGCAACATTCTGTTATTACAATTTTCTCGATAAGATGTAGTCCTCACCTTTCTGTGGAATCTATTTATGGTGGTCTGTCCCAAAGTGTTCAATTGTTACAACTTACATAGAAATCGTTCTAGCAGACTTTTAAGTGCTGTGTCCATCAAGGGTATGGGTTATACATATTAGCTTTTTACTGAAGCTATTGAAACAAAAATATAGCATAAAGTTCAGTTTATGTCTTCGGTTCATTCACTGCTATAATCAAATAATATGTAGTTTGGACATAATAAAATAATGAAGTAATAAGAATAATATATCAAACTTGTTTGCCACCCAACTCTTAAAGATCATACCAATAAAAAAAATACAATGAAACATAAAAAAGATAAAAATGATAAATGCAGTGAAGTGAGGAGTCTCACTCTTCCTTACCAAAAGCTGAAGTTACTGATCTTCACAGATTGTCTGAACAACAGCAGAGTGGAAGGGAATCTTGTTTTAGAGGGCAGGCATTGTTACAGACAACACACACTCCCAGGGTATTGATTTATGACATTTTTACACAAAGGAAACCGAAGTGCTTCAATCCTGAAGGATTGAATCAGGAAAATGTTAAGGGAGACAAGCAGTACCTCTAGTAATCAGGCCCTATATCATGTAGGGCTTTATAGGTAAATACCAGCACTTTCAATTGCACCCGGAAGCAAACAGTGACAGTGCAGCTTGCAAAGCAGAGGTGTTACATGGGCATATCAAGGCATGTCCATTGCTGCTTGCTTCATTACATACTGGACCTATGAAAGCTTCAAGGTGGTCTTCAAGGACAGCCTTATGTGAAGAATATACTATTTTGTCCTTTGTAGAGCATCTTTGCTATAGAAAATAATTGGGAAATCATATATTTTAGCAACACAAAAATGTAATTTATTTATTTATTTATTTATTTATTTATTTATTTATTTATTTATTTATTTATATACCGCCCTTCTCCCAAAGGACTCAAGGTGGTGAACAGCCAAGATCAAATACATAAATATAAAAATTAAAAACAATTTAAAACCAGATTAAATACTTTGGCCCATAGTTAAAAACATCCCATTAAAATCCAATTTAAAATTTAAAACCGTTAAAATTAGGCTAGCCCGGCTTGCTGGAATAACAAAGTCTTCAGAGCACGGCGGAAGGTGCACAAGTCCGGGATCCTCCGTACCTCTGGGGATAGTTCGTTCCAGAGGGCAGGAGCCCCCACTGAGAAGGCTCTCCCCCGGGGGGTCGCCAGTCGACATTGTCTGACTGATGGCACCCCAAGGAACCCCACCCTGTGGGAACGTACACAACTAATATTTTCACAATAGCTGGAAATATAACAAATTCTCAATATATCTATAAACCTAATACATTGTTTTGGTATTTTTTTCAGGTAGACCACTAATGATAGTGGTTGAATTCATGGAGAATGGATCCCTTGACTCCTTTCTACGGGTGAGGTATCATTTTCTCAGGACATCTGAATAAGAATCCATTCTAAGAAAAGGTTTTAAATCATTTATCCTACTAATTTTTCCCTAATGTTATTCACTGATTTTTACTAGAAGAGAAACACATTGCTTAAGGTAAATATCTTAGGTACAGTAATATATAAGTATATATTACAGAAAGAAAAGAATATTTAAATTTAAGAATATAATTGATTCTTTATACTAATTACATTTTTATATTTAGCCAAATGTATTTTAAATTTTGCTAGTATGAAACAAAAAGATGATTGAAATATGAATTCCTTGCCATATGGCAACTGCTCATTTTACTCATTCATTTAAAAGTATGATTTCTCAGTGGAGCTTTTTTCACCTTGGAAGTGTAGTATAGGTTAGTAATGGATTTATAATTATTAATGGTTATTTGTGCTTAAATAAATTGAATTAGCAACCACTGAAGTGACTTGATGATCTAATCTTATTTCACTTAAAGTCAGTTGTAAATAAATGTAGGGAGCATAAAAAGAAAATTGTAACAAACTTTTCAAATAATAACATATGCATCCCTACACAGCAGGTGATGAATTCTTAATCTTTAATATATTCATAAGTAATACAGAGGATAGTTTGTCCTTCTATTGACATGTTGCCATAATAGAAAAGATACCTGACATACAATTTTTCTACTGCCCCCTCCTGCTCTTACAAATGCTTTAAAAACTTACTAAAATATATCAGCTACTTAATTTAAGTCACAACAGCTATCTTCATAGTGCCAGAATTTGTTTCAGGATAATCAGTAGTTTTTAGCACCCTTATAGCTACATTGTTAGAATTTGTATGCCATGAACTCATGGGAAAAGATTCATGAAAGTCTTTTGTTCATGATAAGGAAAAAGTCAGAAAGAGATAAAGAAAGTTTGATTGGACTGTATGATTGGGTTGGATTGATAATAGCTTTTGTTCTTCTAGTTGTTAACTTTTTGCCCAGTTCTGAGAACCGGTTAATCCTATCTCTGGCTGGTCCCGCCCAACCCACCCCGCCCCTCCCAGGAGTCTCCCCGTGGCCCATTTTGAAGTTCCAGGTTGGTGCAGGAGGCCTTCCAGGCCCAAAACGGGGCACAGGAGGGAGTTGCACGCCCCCCCCCACGTCCCATTTTGCCTTCCAGGGTGGTGCAGGACAGGAGGCCTTCCAGGCCCAAAATGCCTGCTCTAGGGTGAGTTGGGAATGGGAATTTTACATTATGATTGTAAGTAGGAACCAGTAAAGGAAGAATGGAAAAATCCCTATCTGTAGATCAGCATTTTTCAGTCTTGGCAAGTTTAAGATGGGTGAACTTCATGCTGCTTGGGTAATTCTGGATATTGAAGTCCATGCACCTTAAAGTTGCCAAAGTTGAGAAGCATGGGTCTACACTAGAGTTTAGGATTTTCCATTCCTGTTTTATTTAGAGTTTGGTGCAATTAAATAAATCAGTTGTGGTTTCATTGACAAATAGTGATTAAAGTGATACGAACTATTACTGGACTTTTTGTGAAAAACTGAAATTGAAAGTTGATCTGGGCTTTAATGATTAAATAAGGGATTATGGAAATAATATAGACATGTTAATCTTAGAGTAAGAGTTCAATTTGTTTTTTTTACTTATATCTGTACCAAAGAACGTTGGAAGTCATTCTTTTTCAGTTTTCCTTCTTTTCCTCTTTCCTCTTGCACTTTCACTCTTTTTCTTTCCTGAGCCTTTTCTTTTTTCAAATCTGTTTTTTATTTGGTTATCCCTTAGCTTTGTATTTTTTTGATGTATGAAGAATCAAATACTCAGCCATTATAATTCTACATTCCTTATTTACAGAAATAATATCAAAATTTCGAATGAAATCCACTGGAAGCCATCTCATATAACGCAGCTCTGAGTCCCTCTAACCAAAAAGTATTTATCGATAGAAGAGAATATTTATATCTTAGGGTTGAACTGTGGGTTCCTTGGTGCTCTCTGAGCTTGATGGTTTTCACGCAGATGTTTCATTACCAAACTAGGTAATATCATCAGTAATAGAAGGGAGTGGAGTTTTCTCTTATTTTCATATACTGGTGATTTACTCTGTCAGTGTTGATCAGTTGCTTCACAAAAAGTGTTTTGATTGGTGCTGGGTCTCTACAGCCTCAGGCAGAGAAGGACTATTCTGCACCCCTCCCTCAAATGTTGATTAAAATACAGAGTTTCCCAGCATTCCTTTAGGAACCTCCAACATGCAAACTGTGGTTAATCATCCTAAAATGAATCCTCCTTACCTGGAACCTCAAAATTTGCTGTTTGCTGGGGAGGTGTGTAGCTAAAAGTCAGTCTCCATTTAGTGTACATCTGACTTTGGGAATATTTCTTCATAACCAAAAAAAGTGTATTTTCTGTGCAGTTCATACCCCTTGCTCACTGGATCTGGATGTCACAAAGCAAAGCCCACATTTTGTAATTAACCCCCGCACCCCGTTTTGACTGGCTGTGCTATCCCACCCCTAGCCATGCCCACCTGGCCACGCCCACCCAGTCGGTTATTAGGACAGAGAACCGGTTGTTAAATTATTTGAATCCCACCACTGGGCACAATCTTAGTTCGGAAGGTTATTTGTTGTTCTTTTTATTATCTTGTTTGTTCCTTGTGGTTTCTAAACATAAAAGTATATTGGAAACATCCTGTCTCCTGCTAAACTACGATCCCTTTCCCTAATTAGATATGCCTGCCATTCACTTAACTGAATGGGCATAAGGGTGTCAGTTTTGAGTGAAAAAGGGAACTGTTTCCTACAAATATTGTTTATGGCTTCTGGACCTTAAAGCTTAAGCTAAAATAGGGGAAATGTTTAGAGTCATGTAACAAAGACAAAATGAAATAGTGGAGACAAAATAGAATTGAGTCAACAATATAGTTTAATGAGAGTTACATATTCATCACTACACTCATAACAGCCTTCAAGCAACAGACTTTGCGTGAAATGGACCACTCTATTCCAATTAATTTCATTTGCATAATGATGATATTATGTAAATGACACACATTGATTAAAATGAGGTTATGTGGCATTTCTATAATGATGATATTACACGAATAACAGAAAGTGACATGGATGGTGTACACTCTGGTCTAGTGAATATTTGTAAATAACAAACATCTGCCTAAATTAGTCTATAAAGATTAGGTATAGTAAAAAATTATATATCGGTGATTGGTAGAGCATAATCCTGATATTTTCAGTCAGAATTGAGGAGAAAGAGTCTGCTTGAATACCTGTGAGCATATGCTGTCAAAATAGTCTCTGTTGGTAACTTAATTCATGCATGGCTTATGTGCAAGGTTTACACAAGACGCTAAATTAAATTAACAAACCAGATTATAATTTAGCATTTTGTCCATTCTTCTGCAATTGGTACATACTTCAGTCTTCAGTAGTAGAAGAAATACTTGCAGCACCTAAAATGCATACAATGTTATTGTACTAGGATTTTTGTTTTGTATATATGTAAAATTAAGGTAAATTAATATGTTTGAACAAGTTTGATGGATTTTTAAATGGAGGGTCTGCTGTTTCTCTTTGATATAGGTATCAAGCTTTTTGTGTCAAAATATAAAACTGAGATAGCTACACTGTAGGTATACTAAAATAGCAAACCTTTTTTTGTGGAGATATATATTAAAGCAAGGTATCTCAAACTATTTACCAAACCTCAAGAAAGCTTGAGAAGGAAAGGTGAAAATTAGTTTTCTATGGAGAAGAAATGTTAAGATATATGGCTGCACATTGAAACAATATACAGTGTGTACAATGGAACAGCTCTTCTATAATTTCCAATGTAGCATTGCCATTAACCTCATCTTCTTGACAGCTAGAGGTTACACACTTAAGTAGAAGTCCTATGCTAAATAACGTTGAGAAAGAAGAGACTTCCATAAAATGTAGCCCTAAAGTGAGTGCTTTAAATCTATCTAAGTTAGCTTCTCTATCTTAGTTTAGATGAAGAGGCTAACATGATGCTGCAAAGTTTAATAGCCTTATTTTATTTGTTAGTTACAAAAGATACTTAAAAAATAGAGCCCGTGTCTCTCTTTTTTCCCTTAGTACATACGCAACAAAATGTTTGATTTCTTCCTCCTTATTTTTATTCACTTTTCCTTCTTTTGTTATTTTTAAAATTATAAAAGAAGAAACAAAGCTGAAAAAAAAACAAGAACACACAAGACTTATATTTGCAGACATCAAGAAACTTAAGCCATGATCCATAACAGTTATCCATAGCCGATCTATATTAATAAATTCTGCAAACCACCAAATACTAATTGGAGCTAGGTATTTATCTTTCTGATGCTGAACACATGTCCATATATCTATTTTCTTTGCTCAGAACTGAAAATATTAAATCTCAATCCAAAGTCAATACTTTTACCACCATGAACAATATATATAAATATAAGCATTAATTTCAAGCATTTTCAACAATATAAATAAAATGAACTCATTTCTAAAATGTTGCTATTTCAAATAAGAAGTTTATATTGAGTAATACTTCCATTTCTATTGTCGCTGTAGCTCCTAGCCAGAAAGGTTTTAAACTTTTCTCACCTTTCTTGTTTTATTTCTTCCTGTAGTTTATTGTAATTGTTTCAAAATATGTTTTTGTTACATCCTCCAAGTAAAATTCTAAATGTTTCACTGGGTCTTTTGTTTATTTCATACCCAGATTCTTTTTACACAGAATGTTTTTCTGTAAAAGATAAGTGCCTTGCTATTATCTTTGTTTTCTTTTCATTGCTTTATATTTGGAAAAGCACTGAAAATCTTTGAGTAATTTCAACAACAGCTATGTGGAACTTCATGGTTTCATGATTATTAATACTATATCTGTGTAACATTTCATCTTGTATTCCTTAATTTTGATCCCAATTATCTGTTCCTTTCTTTGTGTGTTGGATCTTGTTGGCCAAAACTACAACAATTATTACTAAGAGCAGAGGAGAGAAAGTTGGCATCTTGTTTTGTCCTTAAATAAACTTGAAAAAAATCATAGCCTAGTCCAGTGATGGCTCACCTTTTTACCATCGCGTGCCAAAAGTGGGGGGAGCGCGGGGGGGTTGCACATGCACGTGCCCACACACATAATTCAATGCCTCCCATACCCCGCCTCCCCATGCATGCATGTGCGAAACCCACCACCACCATCACCATGCTCCCCGTGCTTTTGGCACACGATGGCAAAAAGGTTAACAGTTGGCCTGATAGGCCCATTTTTTGCCCTCCCCAGGCTCCAGGGGCTTTCTTGGTGCCTGGGGAGGGCAAAAATGGCCTCCCCACCCCCGGCGGCCCTCTGGAGGCCAGAAACAGCCTGTTTCCCGACTTCTGGTGGGCCCGGAAGGCCCGTTTTTCACCCTTCCCAGGCTTCAGAAGCTTTCTTGGAGCCTGGGGCGGGTGAAAACAGCCACCCCCACCCCCCTGGAGGCCCTCTGGAGGCGGTAAATGGCCCATTTCCTTACTTTCTGTGGGCCTGGAAGGCCCAAAGTCAGCTGGCCAATGCACACATGCTCGCTCTAAAGGAGATGCCATACCTTGTCTGACAAAAGTTATAACATTATTTTTAATAATTAACCTGATTAAGAATTCTAAACAACTCAAAAGCTTGCAGATTCTTTAGATAATTAGTCTAAAAATCATACATGATTCTGAAGACACCCATACTTTGATTACTAACCTTAAAGACTGGTAACTGATACTACCATGTTACCTCAAAAATATGACCTACTCAGAAAGTCCTAGCTTGATTTTTACACCCTGCTGCCAATATAAGCCCTACGCCCAAAATAAGCCCCAATTATGATCCCATCCACTCCAGGGTGCACAGGTAAAAATTAAGCTAGAGTAGGGATAGAGAGGTGAAGCTGCCCTACTACTTACCTTTGGACAGTTGCAGCCAGGCATTGGCCCATTTCTTTTGCTGCAGCCGGCAAGGCTTTACTGAAGGCCTCTGTAGCCGATAACAGAGCTCCAGATCGATCCAGAACTCTGTTATTGGCTGAAGAGGCCTTCAGGAAAGCCTTGCTGGCCTTGCCAGATGAAGAAGTTCCTGAAGGCCTCTAATAGCGAAAAAAAGGCCATTGGTGACACATGCAAGTGAGGTGAGTCAGTGGATGACACACAAACACCCCAAAAATAACACCTCGTGCCTTTTTTGGTGGCAAACAAAATATAAGACAGAATCTTATTTTCAGTGAAACATGGTATGTTTTCCTATAAGTTCAAAAAAGAAAAATTTTGAAATTTTTTGAAATTTTGAAAAAAATGAAAGTGGTACAATAGAAGTGTTATTGTTGACTTCCAGTTGACATTGCGGGGAGAATAGCTTGGAAAATAGTGGGCTTCGCCAAGCCATGTGAAATCCAGCTGGTAACCGCTATTGGAAAACCCTATGGCAGTGATGGCTAACCTTTTTGCCATCACGTGCCAAAAGCAGGGGGAGTGCGGGGGGCCGTGCATGTGCATGCCCACACCTATAATTCAATGCGCACTCCCCTGCGCATGTATGCCCGACATACACACTGCCCCCCGCTTTTGGCACACGATGGGACAGTGGGCCCGGTAGGCCTGTTTTTTGCCCTACCCTGGCTCCAGAGGCTTTTTTGGAGCCTCGGGAGGGCAAAAACAGCCTTCCTTATCCCCCCTGGAGAGCCTTTGGAGACCCTCTGGAGGCTGGAAACAGCCCATTTCCCGACTTCCAGTGGGCCCGGAAGGCCAGAAAATCAGCTGGCCGGTGCACACATGCACGCTGGACCTGAGCTAGGGCAACGCTCGGGTGCCCACAGATGTGGCTCTGCGTGCCACCTGTGACATGCGTGCCATAGATTCGCCATCATGGCCCTATGGGGTCAAAGCCACTTTTAGGGGCAGCAAAGAAAGGAGAGGCACTTCATGGACCACGAGGAACTCGCAATTTTCTCATTAGGTCCAAAGCAAGCTCTTCTGAACAGCAGCAGGGACGATGGTCATTTTTGGCAGTCACAAGCTGGGACAACTAGGATCATAAGATTTGTGCTGGAATAGTCCGTGGAAAGAGCATTGAAATTGGGTGAGTTAACTTCCAATTCTTACTCTAAAGATTTAATTAAGTACAAGAATTTTAAAAGATAATCTCTAAGCATTAAGGAAACGGTGATTAGACACACGGAGAAGATTAAAGACTGAAAATTAAGAGGCAAAAGAAATGCCCAATACAGAATTGGGCATAAATTGGGCATTTAAAATACAGAAAGCCTGAAAAAAAAGCTTAAACAATTCGAAAGGTGATTTTTGGGAGAAACTGTCTTGCTTATTTGTATATTTAAACTCCCTGAACTTATTGGATAATCAGCTGCTTTTGACATACTGTTTAATGTTGGACTTGGGAGCAGGAGAGCCTATACTGGAAGCAAAGGAGCACTACAGCGTCAGTACTCTTAGTGAAAGTGAGATCCAATACATATAAAGTCTAATACACAGAATAGAAGAAAGTAAATAACACCTGGAAGACGGCCTGACCTTAACTCTATTCTAGAATACGATTTGGATATTTTGAAAATACCTAATGAGTTTCTTCTTCTTCTTGAAGATTTCTAAGATGAACTAAATTACAAATAACTAAACTTTATTGAAATTGACTAGTGGATTATGGATTTGAAAGATTGGAGGTACCTAGTGGATTAACTTGGATTTGGATTACTAATGCTATTTGAGAGAAATTCTATGAAGCAAAAAAAGAAAGGTGATAGAAGAAAAGGGAAAAGAAGAAAAGTTAAAATTTGGACAATTGGGAAGATATGTAATTGGAAAACCACAAGGGTGTAAATTACTAAATAATTTTAAAGATTATAAATTTAGGGGATTTGGCCATATAACTATGGGATTGGCTGAATTTTATTAAGTTGAAGTTTTTAAATTATTGAGATGTTGGAACCAAAGAGGTATACTGAATAATCTTTATTAAATTGTTACAAAATGGATCTACAGAGGATAATAGAGGCAAATGAAGAGATAATTTTGATGCTCAAAAACATGCATGAAACTATAAAGAACAATGGGATTGTCCAAAGATAAAGAAATGAGTGTAGACAAGGGGATTGTCCAAAGATAAAGAAATGAGTGTAGAAGCCACACAACAATTGCGGGGGGGAGAGGTGAACATGATATTCAGGAAATAGATGAGAAATTAGAAGAAGCAGTGGAAGGAAAAAAATCAAAACAAGATGCAAGAAGATAAAGATAATGAAGAGAAAAGATTATTAAGTAGGAAATCCATTAGATAATTCCTTAAACGTTTATTATAGAACAGAGAAAAAAGAAAGATCTCTTCAAAATAAAGAAAGGTTTAGAGAAAAAAGAAAAATATCTTTAAAAAAAAGAAAGTCTTATTGATGGGTGTTCAAATAATAAAGCAGAAAGAGACGAATGGCAACCTGAAGGGACTGTTCAGTAGGCATAAAAATATTTAAAAGAGTTATAAGACTCCAAGAGAGAGAAATAAAAGTGTGATTAAAAAGTCAATAAATGATGGAACTCCAAAAAGGCTAAGAGATGATGGATAATGATAAAATATATTAATAAAATGAAAGACAAATAGAGAAAATTTGGGATATTGAAATTATGATGGAATAATGAGTAAGTCTCAAAATATTAAATATTAGTAACAGTAGGGGACAACAAATACATGGCGCAAAGAAATGTTATTTATGTTTAAACGAATTAATGGGGAAAATGATAAAGAATTATAAAGAGAGAATGGTACTGTTGAAGTTGGAAGATCAGAATTATGCATACTTATTTGTATTATGTTAGCATTATTTTAAAAAGATTTGATCCAGTCAATACACTGTCCACAAAATATGTATGGTATGTATTATATTAAAAAAATTTAATATTTTTTTTAAAAATAGCAGCATTATCTATCTATCTATCTATCTATCTATCTATCTATCTATCTATCTATCTATCTATCTATCAAAGCCAAATACCACTCGCTCATCACGAAATCTCCAGAACTGTTAAGCCTACAAACTTGAAATTTGGCATGTATGTTCCTCTTGGCTTCTACTGTAGGTGCTTGCTAAGAAAGGATTTTTCGAAATGACCATCAGATCATTAGTATTTCATATACAGTATTATATTCAGACACTCTGATGCTAAGGAGTTAGATGTTCTACTCCCCGTCCCCACCTGAAAAGAACTCTGTTCCAACTGCCAGTTGCCTTATATTAACATGCTCTGATGCTAAGGAGCTAGACATTCTACTTCCCCTCCCCACCTGAAAAGAACTCTGTTCCAACTGCCAGTTGCCTTATATTAACATGCTCTGATGCTACTCCTTCTCTAAACCAGGCATGGGCGTGGGCAGAGCATGACTCATCCAGCCTGCAGGCTGAGACGTTCTACTCCCCCTCCCCCTCTGTTCCAACTGCCAATTGCCTTATATTAACACATTCTGATGCTACGGAGTTACACATTCTACATTAAGTTTCAGGCTTTAAGTGTCTATTAATCACGCCCAATCACATAGTTTCATAGTGAAGCACGGGCATCCAGCTAGTTGTTTATATGTGCAAATTCACTCAATTGTTCTGTTGAGCTCATCAAACTTGCCCATATGATTGTAGAAATAAATGTTTACAACAAAATAAACAAAAATGGTAGCATGAGTTTCCTGCCAGGCACAGTGATAAAACTCTTGTTCTCACTCAGTTCTACATTCCAGAGCAGACACAAACATGTTAAATAAGTGTTCAGTTGCTGAATTTTAGAAATCCATATATTACTGTGTATATATGCATTATGTATGGATATGATCTTAATCAGTCCAAAGTTCAAATTCTGGGCTTCTTTCTCCTGCCTATTTGAGCCAGTGCACATTTGGCTGCTCTTTTTCCGGCCTTGAAGCTTTAAGCCATCTGTTCCTTGTTTACCAAATGGGTATCTTTGGCATGAAAATCAAAATCTCATGCTTCATCAGTTTCAACCATTACATTATCTTAACATCAATTCTCCCAAATGCTTTGGGCTGTTTTTAGCTTTCTATTGAAAACCAAGGATAAAGCGTTTTACAAATTAGAGAGTAAAGCATTTAGAGAAATAGTTTCATGGGATGCCTGCATTTTGTGCTCTGACACTTCAGCACACAGAACCAAAAATTCATGAGCAAAGATATAATAGGAATGGCTACACAAATCATAGTCCCAATATTTTAGCTGTTTTAAGGATTCAGACAATATCTTCCAATAGGCTGGGATCTAAAGTGGGCTCCCAGGAATAGCAGAGTGAGAAAGGCAGCTGAGCAAATACAACTTCTGCTGTCAAGTCACCTTAGACATCAGAATATGGGTGTTATCTATCACATAAGTGAAGTACTATCCAGCTGAGAACTACTCAGTAACTATACTTGTAACATGTTCCAGGTGCTGGAACATAAGTGCCTGGTTTCTCAGTCTGGCCCCTGATACCCTTGGCTGGAAATGGTACATCACTAGTAGATTACTTTCTCTTTTAACTGGAGTGCCACCATTGCCATAATTTGAATGAGAGAGAAAGTAACTGAATTATTGTTGTTTGCTCTGCCAGGTACTCCATGACACTAGGTCATTTGGCAGCTGGAACATCTAACCAGGCAACATCAATTTAGAAATTGAGGATAGATCACTGTGAAAAAGCTTCCCTGCCAATCTTGCCTAAATTTTCAACAGATCTTGGCATATTTCAAAAGTTTGACTAGGCAAGTTTTTCCTGGCACAGAAAGAAAGAATATGTATTTCTATCACTCTTTCTGCCAGTATTCAAATGTCTTTTGTATACTAGCAGCTAAGGGAAGGAAAGTATTTCTCACCACAATAAATTAATGAATTTACTAATGAAGAACTTCACCATGCAGTTATCTTACAACTCATTCAGGAAGCACTAGCTAGGGCAAATGTAAAGCTATTGCCATTCATATATCCATTATCCATATATCCATATATGCCTAGCATTTCAATTTTTGTCATAAAACTCCTTTTATGCTTTTCAATGCTTTTCAAATATTATCTTAAATAGGTAAGACAATAAATACTAACATAATTTAAAATAATAAAAAGAAAAAGTGTTTTTTATTGAAGTTAGTATGCTATAATGTTCCAGTACAACTCATAAATTAAACATTTTAAAAACAGTAATAAAATGTGTTGCTTGTGAAACTGTTTTATGTAAGAATTTTCATTTCATGTACATTTTTCCAGGACACTTATTAACAAAATAATATGGAAAGAACATCCAGAAATCATAGATAGATAGATAGATAGATAGATAGATAGATAGATAGATAGATAGATAAAAAAACCCACTGAATTGGGTAGATCGATTGTATAGGAAGACAGTTCTGGAATTCATTAATTGAGTGATACATTTCATAAGGATTGTCTTTACCTATTTTCTTCATATCCTAACATTTAGAGCCTTTTAAAATATTGGGAACTAAAGATGTTTCACTTTTCCAAATAACCAGAAGCATGCAATATCTAAAAGCAGCTGCTTCTGTTTTAGCTTTTAGCTTGTAACAGCACCAAAACATGGCATCTTGCTGTGCGCTAAGTGATGCTATCAAGTATTAACTGCACTACATCTCAACACATTATCAGGTTGTCAGAATTCCTGAACATCCATAATCTATCAATGCCACACAATCAAAGTCACAAAGGTTCCTGTACTGTTGATATCCATTCAAACCCCAGATTTCACAAATGATATTATACATCACTCAGCATTCACTAATCATCTAGCAAGATACAGCTCACCAACTATGTATTATAATCACCTGGACAAGTGATTTTTCTGGTCCCATAGAGAGGACAATCCAAGAAGGGATTCTTGTTTTGTTTTTGTTCTTTGTGTTTTTGAAGAAAAGGGACTCCATATGGGACAGGTGGATTCCATTCAGTCTTAGAATTACAAACTTTGCATGATGATCAAAATGAGATACTTTTTAACTCTATAGAGAAAATAAGAATATTCTGGAAAGAGTTTGTTCTTCAGCACACTGAGTGGAGTATTGATTTACATTTCTTTTAATAGCCTAGCTAAGCTGAAAGTCTGGCTGAATCTAGAAACCACACTTCTAAGGAAAATATATTTAAAAACAAAACCTTCAAACAATCCTGTATAAATTCGCCACTCCAATTATTTCAGGATCCTTTCAAGCTATTTCAGTACTGGCAGATTGTTCTACTGGTCTAAAATCAGTTTTTCATTAATGAAATCTAACATCTTGAGGGCGTGGTGAAGCCTTTGTGCTTTTAGTTTTCCTGTAGAGAAATTCCCAGTCTTTGCTAAGTTCTAAATAGTGATTGATTTGAAAAATGCTTCTGTATGATCTCAATATACAAGAAATAGGAAAATCACAAACTCCAGTAGTAATGTAGCTCTATTCTCTGGAAAGTCTTAAAATGTTAGAAAACAAGCATTTATTTATTAAATTTATATGCCACCCAACTCACTATTGGGGGTCATTGGGAGCTTTATTACAACATTTGTTGGTTCACCTTTGTGTTCCAATTGAAGATTAGTGCTACAAATATACTTTTAGAAATATATGAGCTCTTTTTCTCTTTTGCTCGGTCCTCCTCTCTCCCAAACTTCCTCATGCTCTATTGATATAAAGTCTATTTTTTTCGCTGCATGTGATTCTGCCCATGGGAATACCTTTGATGAATAATTAAATTTGACAGGCCAGTTATTGCTTAATTGCAACTCCCAGCACCCCTCACTGTTAGACATGTTTCTTAAGGATGCTGGAAGTTTCTTCCACAATTCAAGGTGTACTCTTACACTTTTCAGATGTTTGCATATTGCACGTGTCAAGTAAAATGTGAAACATGATTCTTAGATTATTAATATTAAAATAATAAAACATTTTAATTAGTGCAAGTCAAACTTTTGGCACAGTGTAAAATTACAAAATAGAGAATCAACAAGATGCTGTGGGCTAATGGGAAAATGCCTAGAGGCTACTTTAAATTATGGATCAGATTACATAGCTTCTTTAAATATTCATTCCATTATATTCCAGTATAAAATGTCTTGATTCCCCATTTTTTTAGTTTGATCCGTGCAATCGGAGGCAGAGAATGTATAATGATTGAAATTAGTGCATTTCTAAAACTCCATAATTAAATGTTGAGGGCAACATGCAAGTTTCATTCATACAGTTTTCTGTTTAAAATGGTTACTTCCTGTTATGAACAAAATGTTTATGTGGAATGAATAGCTTCTACTGGAGAGAGTGATTTTTTTGTCAATATTTGTCAATATTTTATGCAGCATTCTGTAACTGGATTGGAATATTTCTTGAAACAAGCTTTGCAAAACAGCATCAGCTGTTGAGTATAAAATAATTTATTTCATGTACCCTAGAATGGCAATATAAGAGTGAAACCAGCCAGGCATTAGATATACCTTTGGCTGTCAAGAATAGTTTATTTGGCAAAGCTATTAAAGACTGCTTAGAATTTGATGGAACAGTGCCTTGGATAAATTTACTGTTATGAATTCTTGCCAAGACTGATAAACACTCTTAACAGACAACTGGGAATTATATCAAAAGTGATTTTGGGAATAAATCCTGGGAATCAAAAGTATGCACTAGACACCATGTAATATAAATGCTCAGTAAAAAGTTTCTATTATTTCTTGTGGGAAAATAATTTTTAAAAATATCCAGATAATTTTGTATATCAAAATACATATACATTTATTCAAATGTGAATGTTAGGGTTCCAAGTAATACACTCAATAATAAACTCTGAGGCAGGTAGATTCCTCAAAGAATAGTTTTATTGGATATATCATATTGGCACAGTTCTGATAAAAACTAACTCTGAAGGTTCCCATGGTTTTCACCTAATTAAAAGTTTTTCCCCTTTCCCAAACAATCAGTCACATGGTCCAATCAAGGTGTCGCCTGATTGCCTGGTAACTTCACTCCTCCTCTCTCTCTGGCCACCTGTGGGAATGTCCTTGGTTCCCAGGAGAAAGTATTTTGTTTTGGCTACAAAACCCCAGCTATCTCTACTCCCCCCTCCCTATCTCTCAGCTCCAGTGTGGCAACACTGAAGCTTCCAAATGGCTTCAGTCAGGTCAGCTTCAAGGTTGATAGTTTAGTTAAAAAATCTAGCCCCAAATGAGAATCAATGGGGTAATCAGTAAATTGATTTTCCAGTATATATCAGGAATCTTGCTAAAACATATATCCTAAAGGCAAGGGCATCTGCATTTGGGGGAAAAATTTAATTACAACAGTGTTTGTTTTATTGGTCCAAAATTATATTGGAGTATGTAGCATGTGACAGAAAATGCTACAATCAGATATACCACAAAATTTTAGTTTTTGATCTTTTTCTTTAAATATCTTCTTAAATCTTATGGTTCTTAAAATATAGGTGAAAGTATTGTGCATTACTTGCTGATAGAAACAGGTAAAATTGCTATATACACTTTATTCCAATAGTTGAACATTAACAATTTCATTCCCCCGTATCTGTCTCAAACTTCTCATTAGTTACAAAAACAGAGCCAAAAGTGGATTTCAGTGAGTTCCGGCATTGACTTCTGTCATTGCTTCTTGGACAATATACTGCTGCGTACTCACTCAGAGTCACAATTATCACCACTTAATTGACATAGTATTAAAAAGTTCTCTTAAGGGCTATGGAACTGTTTTGAAACAGAAGCAGAACTAATATCCTGCTCCTATCTGTATTAATTGCCCATTATATGAATTTACCTCAGATGCAATGTAAAATTTTTATTAATTATTATTCAGTCATGCATTGTATGTGGGGTATTTAATATAACACATGAAGAAGAAGATGGGAGCCCTGGGCCAGTTCACTTGCATACCAGAAACATCGCCATCTGTCAGAAAAGCACTATACAATTCATGTGTATCTCTTCAAAATACTCTAGCATCTCAAATGAACTAACATTCATTCACAGAATTCATAGAATGTTACTCTAAATTCCATTAGGAAACATGCGGATGGAATGCAACTTTATTGGAGAACAGTGCTTTAAAGACTTCTAATCTTCTGTCCAAATAAGATTGATCTGGGATCTGTGTAGATTAAATGGGATGACTGAGTGCCTCGTGGATCCTGGTGGTTTCCAGCAGATTCTTTGAAATATCCATTGTGACCTTGTAATCAGTTCCTTTGAGTGTCTGTTCGTCTCCAGGCAACAGAAAGTGACCAGAATGCTTTGATTGCCATGATTACCCTTGGCTGAATGATCCCTAGTGAATTCTTGGCTTACTGAGGATGTCCAGGAAATGAAGTAGTAGAAAAGGTGCTTGGAGCACTGTGATAGGAAGATGAAAAATGACTAGAACCATCAAGAAAATGAGTTTGGGACTGCACTTTGCTATTTCCTCTCCCTTATTAGGGTGAAACGAGGGGGAAAGGGTAGGAGCACTTACACTTTAGAACAGTCTTCTCTTGTAAGTTTGATTAGTTTGAACTTGGTAGATTTTTTATAAATTGTTAAAAATAATTACTTTGTAAAGCCTTTGAATCACTATCATGTATTTCTGTGCTGTGTTATGTTTGGGGTCATATCTATTTTCATTGGTGTTGATTTTTATTTATTTATTTATCATGATTATATAATCTATCTCATTAAAAGCAACTCTGGGTGGTGTCCAGTAATTATTGTACAATGTTATGGTGGACATTTTTACAAGTTGTGGTGTATTCATATTCCTTATTATTAAACGATGGAAGTTGTAATACATTTGATGAATACATTATAAACTGCTCAACAAATTTGAATTCTATCTAAAACTGATTAAATTCAGATTAAATAAATTCACAGTCGAGACAATCAACAATCAAGACATCTCTTTAATTTGTCTAAGAACTGAAAACATTTTTTCCATACTGTACCTTCTGAAAATCAGTTCTTGATTGCAGTTACTGAATTTGTTCTAAAATAAATACTACTTTGGTATTTCTTGCACCTGAAAATTGATGGTAGGCATATCTTACGACCAAACGGCATAGTCCAGGCAAATGCACTGTAACAATAGACTAGCAGACTCCTACTGAACAAAAACTGTATTTAAATGTAATTGAAAGTGGCAAACTGAATTGGACAGAGGTCGGTTTTTGAAGACAAGGCAAGGGCTGGCAAACAATGCTATGTGTTTCCTGGTACAAATAATGCATATTAAATGCTTGCATCAAAAATTATGAATTAAGTACATGCGCACACCTTTGAACAATGTGGCAATATACCTGTAATCATTGTGATGTCATTTTGACTTGCTAAGCTATGAACAGGGAGGCCTCAGGTTAGCAGTAATGGGGAAAGGATGAAAACTGGCAATGGGTCAGTAGATTTCATGTTGGTATGTTTTAGCTAAATAAAGAATAGCGGATAGCACTGAAACTCAACTTCATGCTGCCTATAGTGCATTTCTAGGTGGATAAACTTTATTGGGAGGCGGTGGCTCAGTGGCTAAGATGTTGAGCTTGTTGATCGAAAGGTAGGCAGTTCAGCGGTTCGAATTCCTAGTGCCGTGTAATGGGGTGAGCTCCCGTTACTTATCCTAGCTTTTGCCAACCTAGCAGTTCGAAAGCATGTAAAAAATGCAAGTAGAAAAATAGGAACCACCTTTGGTGGGAAGGTAACAGCGTTCCTTGCACCTTTGGCATTTAGTCGTGCCAGCCACATGACCACAGAGATGCCTTCAGACAGCGCTGGCTCTTCGGCTTTGAACTGGAGATGAGCACCACCCCCTAGAGTCAGGAACAACTAGCACATATGTACAAGGGGAACCTTTATCTTTTAAACTGTATTAATATATACGTTTCTATAACAGAAATAGTAGCATATTGTATTAAACGGAGGCAATGAGCAACCCATGCTTTCCCCATGCTTGCTTACCCTCTACAATCAACTCTGCTCCAAATTCCCCCTCTATATGACTGCTTCCTCATCACTGGCTCCAAATTAAGATTGTTAGTGGTATGAGCTACTTCCACTTTCAATCATAAAAAGACATGAGGGGAAAATCTTAGCCAGTAGAGACTTCATACAGATTCTATTTTGATGTATGGCCTGAAAAACTTTGCAGAAGGAAAAAGAAAAAACCCAGACTAGACAGACTGAAATACAGCAAATGGTGTGGGAGAAAATATTGTTTGAAAATAATGGATAATAATAGAGAAATAAAGCATAGAAATCCTGTTTAAAATCTTTGCACCGCAGCACAAGGCACTAAAACATTTAGCACATAAAAGACAAGACAAAGGGCATCAGTACAGTCTGTAGGTTGTATTGCCAATAGTAGAAAATCAAAAGTAAAAGAAACAAGAAGTACAATTGAAAGATGTGCATATGGAATAAAAAGAATAGTATAAATTATATACTACCCTGTTTCCCCTAAAAATAAGACATCCCCTGATAATAAGCCCAATCGGGCTTTTGAGCGCATGCGCTAAAATAAGCCCTCCCCAAAAATAAGCCCTCCCCGAAAATATTTAAATGCATGTGCAGCTGGTCCCCGCCATTTCCTCTGGTTAGGGTTAGGGAGACAGAGCTGGAAATCAGGTAAGACGGCAAGAGGAGCCACATCTTGCTCCATGCACCCCAAAGTAATAAGACATCCCCGAAAATAAGGCCAAGCGCTTATTTCGGAGTTCAAAAAAATGTAAGACAGGGTCTTATTTTCAGGAAAACATGGTATATACTGTATTTTGGAAAGTTTCAATTGTATATCTCTAAAAGAAATATTTTAATAGAAAAAAAGGTTTCTACAAAAACTCAAACTTTGTAATTTAGAATAAAACTACTATTAAAATAAAAAGGACTTTTGGTTTCTTTGCGGCCAGGCCAATTCCATATTACAAGTTAAGGTAATTGTAAAAAATACAAATAGACATCAATCTCTTTTTGGAAAAATTAGTGTTAATTATTTTTCATAGAACTTAAAGTTACTGTATAATTTCAAAACATTATCAGATTTTATTTAAAATACATTATGGAGAATCTACCCTGGGGCTTAAAGAAGTTTAGGATTTAAAGTGGGAGGGGGGAGAGAATGAGATGATATACTTGTGAGTTTCTATGGCAGCACGAATGATTTTTTTATCAACATCCACTGTGAGAATACCTTAACCTTTATATTGATGGCATCAAAATCTATTAAGAATTTTACACAATATTACAACTACCCATCCCATTAGGTCAAGCAGGAGGGGTATGCTGCCAGTCCCATCACCAAAGGAGCTCCATCTGGTGGGTCCAGCTTGTGTCTCTTTTCTGCTGTGACTCCTACCCTCCAGAATATGATTCTCTCAAACTGACATTAGTCCTATGTCTGTTAGCTTTTTGGAAGACCCTTAAAATCTGTTCCTTTTTCATCAGCCTTAGGGATCCCATGGGAAAACCAGTAGATGGCTGCCTGAAATTAAATTATTATTATTCTCCTGCAAACTTGAAGGGTTTTTTTAATATCTTTATTTATGTTTGACTGTTTTTAGATTTAATTGTAGGTTTTAACTGGTACCAGGTTTGCATGTTGCCCAGGTCACATTGTTGTGAGAAGGCAGCTAATATAAATATGCTAAATAAATAAATTGTAATTTGAAAGGAACATATTTCCCCTCTGTTGGAAAGACAAGAAACTATGACATTTTGGAAAGAATGTGTTTAAAGGCATTTAAGGCATACCTAGGATTTAAGATTGAATTCTCTTCAAAACTAAATCTGTCACTCATATCTGTTGGCCGGAATAAGAAATTGCAAGCTGAAAAGTCATTAAGTAAAAAGCAATTAATTTTTTATTTATAACAGTAATTATCACTGCTAATGGACAAATAATAGAAATATCTGGAAAATTTCAATAGAGAGAAGACATGTAGTCTGTATCTGTACCTGAAAAAAAGTGTCTGATAAAATCCACTACTTCTAAATCCCAAACCCATGTTAACAAAAGACTATTGCTAATAGTTACATATTCATGTAACAGTCCATAAGCAAACAAATTAGCTATATTATGATTTAATTTAACGTCATGATCCACATAGCATTCTAAACAAAGCTAAACTACACAACAACAATCACACAACTCTATTTCAGCCACATCTTGGTGCAATGTGTAAACCCAACAAGTAAATAAATCCTTTTCTCTAACCTTTAAAAGTTGTTTAGTCCTAAAAGAGCTGACTATTTAATTTAAAAATAACTAGACACAGAAGAAAAAAGAAAATGAATGTCTTAATTTAATACTTTTAAATTTTAGTACTAAATTAATATTAATTTAATACCAACCAATGCAGGGTTGTAGATTAGTGTCTATGAACACATGTGTGTTTCTATTTCTATGTTTGAACTTCCAAGATTTAAGATTCTGTCAGCTCCTAGAATTAAAAAAACAGAATTCAGTATCATTTGAATACAGTATATCTTTGTTAGGAAGTTGAAAGAAAAGGGTCATGAAATGAACATTTATTAACAGCCAAATAAAAGCAACTCTGGCAACAAATTTAAAATAAATATATTTTAAATCATTTTTAAATAACGTATATGGAGTGCTTTTTATTGGCACTTATGGAATTATAATTATAAACACTGAATCTTATTACTCATTTTGGTAACATGTACTGCTGTGTGTTAAAATTCATATTTAAATTGCCCGTGCTCGAGGTCTATCATATCATTCACAACATACAATTGATTAGAGGTGGATAGCTAATAAATTTAAATAAATAAATAAGCTTTAGCTTCATTTCTCAAATGATTTTAAATGGGAAGGTAAGGTATGTTAGCTTCTATGAATATAAAAACTAAAAAGGGATACTTTTTTTTCCCTTAGGAATTCTACAGATATCATTATTAATTTAATTAACTATTAATTCATTCATAGTTAACTCCATATTCTACTCAACAAAGCCTTGGTACAGTATTTCATTAAAAGAAAGCAATAGTTCTTAGCCAATTTTTCTGTATGCAAAAATGAATGATGAATAATGAATAATGTTGAAGTTTCTCTTCTTGGGCTTTGTTGCCCACATTCGTGTCATACAGACATCCTTGAAAAGTTATTATTTAGGCTTACTGTAATTATTGTGATATTTATCTTTAATTAAACAATTGTTACAGGTTTAGGGAAGAAATAATTTCTCATTTAGCACACAACATGTAATGCATATGTTATGCATATTTTTGACAGAAATCATAGTATGATTTAAAAGGACTTATTTTATCATTATTTTTAAAAGCTACAGTACAATACTTTTACACCTAGTTGCTATAAAATAAGCTTCAAATACGCTAGATTGCTCCATTGCAAAGCATCAAATGTTCTCTCAGGATGCCCATCTATGGTATAATGCAGTATTTTTCACATCAGCTGCTATCTATTTTCAAACTCCTATTTGTCTTTAGGGATCTATGATGGACTTCTGAGAGACTGAGAAAGAAGCTGTCAGTTTGCAAAGTATTATATAGCCAAAACATTTGCGAAATCCCCACTGCTTCAAGAGGCAGTCAGGAACAGAATCCCTGCCCTAACAAATTTACTGATAAGCATTAAAATATACATATCCAATCTTCAAGATTAATGTCAAGCCCCTAGCAGCTGCTCACAATGAAAAAACCTAGTTTTTCATATAGTCTTAGTAACTAGATTCTATCACTTCCTCCTTCAAGAGGAATGTACAGATGATCTAGTCCTGAATTATTTTGCAAACTGCCATTGTCTTTCTCAGACTCTAACTAGTCAATTATAACATGGTATAGACCCATGATGGCGAACCTATGGCATGCGTGCCACAGGTGGCACGTGGAGCCATATTAGTGGGCACGCCAGCTTAGCTCTGGGGCGCATGCGTGTGCCAGCCAGCTGATTTTCGGACCTTCTGGGCCCACCAGAAGTAGGGAAACAGGCTGTTTCCTGCCTCTGGAGGGCCTGGGAGGGGGGAAGGCCCATTTTTCTTTCTTACCTGCCTCCAGATCCTTTCTATGCATCTGGGAAGGGCGAAAACAGCCTTTCCCACTCCCTTGGAGGCCCTTCGGAGGCTGAAAGGGCCCATTTCCCAACTCCCGGTGGGACAGGAAGTGATGTTTTTTCCAGTCCCCAGCCTCCAGAGACTCCTAGAGAGGCTGCTAGAGACTCCTAGAGAGGCTCCTAGAGACTCCTAGAGAGGTTCTGGAGGCTGGGGACAGCAAAAAAATGTCACTTCCTGTCTCACCGAGAGCTGGGAAATGGGCCCTTTCAGCCTCTGTAGGGCCTCGAAGGGAGTGGGAAAGGCTGTTTTCTCCCTTCCCAAATGCATAGAGAGGATCTGGAACCAGGTAAGAAAGGAAAACGAGCCTACGAGGCCATTATGTGCCAGGAGCAGGGGTGGGTGGGGTTGCCTGCGCCTGCACATGGGCATGTGTGTGCACGACCCTCCCCCGCCCCCCCCTCCTGGCACGCAATGGCAAAAAGGTTAGCCATCACTGGTATAGACCAAGGTGTCAAACTCGCTGCATCGCGTTGCTGTTACATGACTTTTGCGAAGTTTTTCCCATTCACGGAGCTCAGGTGGGCGTGACCTGCACTTGGTGCATCCAACCCGTAGGCCGCCAGTTTGATACCCCAGTATAGACCACAGACAACAGTGAAATTTATTTCCCTTTATTTCAAGGAAAGATTTAATATACAAAAACAAAGTTTTGTTTTCCAATGCAATACTGTATTCCAGTTTTCTCCATTATTTATATCCTGGAACTCTTCTGTTCCTCACCTTTTATGCACCAATGCGTTGCCTTCTAAAATATTCATGCTGTCATTCTTTGGTAGTTGTATGAGAGTGCTTAGTCCTTGGCTAATGAAAGACCTGGCATTAAAGTGAGATGAGGGAGAGGCTTATACTGACTGATGTGAGGCTCTTCTAATATTCTATGCACTCATGCAGGGCATAACAGTGCAAACACCACTTGTCAGTTACGTGCAGAGTAAAATTGCTCAATCAAGCATTATGCCCTGCAGTTGTCTGAAATTAGTTAATTCCATGCTGGACATGTTGATAGCTTTAGAGAAATTGTTAGCTATTCTTACACCTTGTAAAAATTGATTGATTGAATGTGTGCCATCAGTCAGTGTCAATTCTTAGTGATAACATGGGTAGATTTTTTCCTGGACACTGTGTCCCTAACGCGGTCCTTCACATCTTCCAATGCTGTATTTATTGGCACTGAATCCATACATTTTGCTGCTGGTCTCCTCTTTTTATTTCCCTCTTTCTCAGCATTGTAGACATTTCCAAGGTTAGGTCTTTGATACTATGCCCAAAATATAATAATTTGATCCTGATTATTTATGCTTCAAGTAAAATCTGGATTCAGATATTTATCAAATTTATATATTAAATTCATGGAAGATTTAGCTAAAAAGTAACTAGACCTTTGAAATATAAACTGTAATATTTAGCAAATGTTTGACCAGCACAATATGAAAATGTCAACTGAAACTCTATCTTCCTTTCAGAAACACGATGGCCACTTCACAGTCATCCAGCTTGTTGGGATGCTTCGTGGAATTGCTTCAGGCATGAAATATCTCTCAGATATGGGTTATGTACATCGGGATTTGGCAGCTCGGAATATTTTGGTCAATAGTAATCTCATGTGCAAAGTCTCTGATTTTGGATTATCACGGGTACTAGAGGATGATCCTGAAGCAGCTTATACAACAACTGTAAGTTCATTTGGGGTTTTTTCCTAATACAAAAAGGTCACTCATGAGGGTGAGAATGGAATTTTTTTACGCATGTACAAATATACAGCTCTTCCATAGCCTATAATATACAATAGCAGGCTATCAAAATGAGTTTTCCTTCAAAGAAGGCAAGCCAAGGAGCAAAATGGGAAACTGCAATTTGCTTCAGTCATCTTATTTAGGAAATAATTGGCTTATATTATTGGAATGTACACAAGACCAGACTTGCTTCTGGCAAGGTCCTCTACATATAATAGCTGTAGAACTGGCCACTTCATCATTTCCTAACAACGCTGTCACACAGAACTCTTCAATATGCAGAAGTTCAACAAATGAAAGAAGTTAATATTCCAGGTATGAAAGACAGCAATTTATATAAAGCTGAACTTTAGCATCATAATTTCTATTTGGTTCTTACGGGTATGAAATTATAGATTCCATTCTTCCAATAAAGGAACCCCTTCTATACCTATCTGTTTCATAGTCAAAACAAGAACAAGGAGATTTTAAAGCATTCTGAAACATTTGTTGACAAGAGTTATTCATTCAGTCATTCAATTCCTATAGGCCACCCAACTCAACCAAGTGATTGTGATTTTCCCCAACAGATAAAATTCAGCTCCTTTCTCCTGTCCCATCATAAACCAAATGGTGAGACTAATTCACATCATTTTGCAGCCATCCCAGGGATGTTAAAAGTTGTAGTGTAATAAACTTTAGAAGAAAACTACCAAAGAGTTATACTTCACCATTTCTAGTTATTCCCTCTAACACTTCAGTGATGTTTGAATTAATTTTCTCTTTTAATTGCTTCATTTTCATTGTAGCCAGATTGGTTTCATATCTCTGTGTGAATATTATTATTGGATATATTATTTATGTTGACAATAACGATGGATGGATGGATGGATGGTGATGGATGGATGGATGGATGTAATTTATTGACTCTTTGGCTCTGGCTGGCATAACAGACTGGATTATTGGAAGATTTAGCATTTTGAACCTTTCATGGCATTTGTTATGGCTCTACCAAATACCTATTTATACTGCCTCCTGCATTTCTAGAAACATACAATCACCATGCTTTCACAAGTGAAATTAGTGTTTTATGTGTGATACAGCATGAGGAACAGGACTAAAGAAATGACTCATGTACCTTAAAATTAGATTAAATTAGATTAAAATTGAATATTATTTTGAAACAATGCCTCAGTATCAATTCTTAATTACATTTATTTTTCATTTTGAGCGTCAGTAAGATTTTTTTCCATTGTGATCAACACTGCTTCAGTCTCAGTGATTAATACTTTATTCTGTTGGAGCTATTCCTTTTAGTTTGAAAAATACAATTCTTAAGAGGTGGTAAAGTGTAAAATAAAAATAGATATATTGTATATGTTGTCCTATGCTTGGCACACCAATATTTATGAAGCAGTTCTTTTTTTAGGGTTTCCTTCTTTAGAAGGGTCAGGTTTCCTTGATGAGAAATGAAACAGTTGTGTATTCCCATATGGATATAAAGAATTGGATTTTCATTGACAATGAAAATAAATTTTAATAGTAAAACCATGTTTATTTAACATTCAGTGAAATTTACTCACCTTTTTATTTAGTATATTAACAGTTTTGTAATCTATTAATCTTGTATCCATAAATACTGAATAAGAATGTCTTTCTATATATGTGTGTATTTGTGTGTATATTATCTTATTTTGTTTTGTAAAAATGTTTTTTTTAATCCTACTTATGCCTTTTCAAATTTATATTGAATTTATTAGGGCTCACTATCAAGCTTTTCATTGTACAATGATTTATGTTCTTCAGTTATTTGATTCACCAGAAGCCTTCAAAGCAATATAAAAAGATGCTTATTTTCTGCATTAGTTTGTCTTTTTTCCCCAGTTTGCTTACAATATAAGACCCATTCAAATAATTTTTAATTAATTTTAATTTTCTGTTTTCAAATTTTCCTTATTGGAATATTAAAATATCTGCATATATGCAATATTAATCATTCTGAAATGGAGTTAAAAATTTAAGAAGACCTTTTGTTGAAGCTGTTTGCCATTTGTAATTTATTATCAACTTTTCATTTTCTATTAAATTTGGAATTTGTTGATAAAAAAAACTATCTACAGTTTTATGTTCCATAAATATCCAAAGATACAGATGAATCAGGCATTAAGACTGACAAATTTGACTGATCATACTAGAATTTTGGTAAGCTTGAAACAGGATCTAAAAGTCATTTCTAAAAGAGATTTTAATTCTAGAGTTCTTACTATTCAAAAGTCTTTTATTTAAGTCACATTGTAATTGTATTATTCTATGCCACTATCATTAAAGTCCAGTTTTTATAGTTAGAAATACTAGAAATTAAGCAAGGGCAACTACAGGAAGGGTAAAATAAATTGCAATTTACATTCTGCCCCAAAGTACAATAACTATAACATACAGTGCATCTTACAGATCTTGACACTCATTGGAAATGCCCCTGAGTTTAAGTATAATGTTCTAGTTGTCCCAGTGGCAGCTCTAATTTCACTTTTCTACCACATGCACAACCTAGAAAAGTAGAATTGATCTTCGAAGGAAATGCTTCCCAGAGAAGTACACTTAAGAAATATCTAATATATTCGGGTCTAAAACACATGTTGATTTTTAATCTTTTTCACCTGTTTTGCTGAAAGATGATCCTTGAGAATTTTGGTGAATTAACTCTGATGTTCCTATATAAATAATGGAAGAAGTAGTGCTAAGACATATGTCAAAACAATACCTGCTGTTGAGATATGCTAGACACAAAAAAGCACAGATGAGGTCTATATTTAGTTGAACATACTGAACCAACAGACGGCAATCCAAATCAAAATCTTAAAGAAATATGCTTATAGTTACTTTACCTTAGCCTAATTTCAAATACTTCAGAGACCCTAATCCTGTAAAGATTACCATATGATTTCCCAGCACTGTAACTGAAATCTTTCTAGTAATTTAATGTGATTATTTAATCCAGTTAATCAGTGGAACAACATTAAATGTAATTTGGATTCTACAAAACGTTACATTTCTAAACTAAGGTTCAAACTGTAATTGAAGTTCATGAAGTGGCTTGTACCTCACACTATTGATTTTTTTTAAAGAAGCAGCTGGTGAAGATTACCTATTTGGAATGATTAAAGGCCTTAAATCTTTAGTCTGCAACAATTCCAATCATCAGTTTTACAATAGAGTAGACAAATGACTTAAATTGCCTTAAAAAGTGTAATAATCTTTGACAAATGACCAGCAAAATTTAAAATTTAAACACAAAATTGAAATCAAACGAGTGAGATAAAATACATTAACTAGAAATATTGTAGCAACACAGAATTTGGCTATTGCACAACTGATAAAAGATCTGAATCTTTTAGAAAATGATAAGCAGCAGGGAAATTGCCTTACAGCACAGTTTCCAGTCCTTAGCAGTAAATAATTGAGAAATGTGCAGACAAATAGGATGACTTTACCTTCTCTTCCTCCCTCCCTGAATTTCCAAACAGCCAATAACTTTTGAGTTGCAGTCTCAATGGATTTAGGAGTAGCTACCCTAGAAGATACCAACACCATAATCATGACCAGATTTGGGACATGAAGAAAAAGAGAAAGATGGCAGAAAGTTATTTCAAGGAAGACAAGTAGAAGTGGTCTGGGACTTCTATATAAAATGATAATAAAATTGAAATAGATGAAGAAGAAATAAGTAGAGTTAAGATGGGTACAGATAGAAGAAAGTAGCAGGCTAAGGAGGTGAACTAAGGTTAGGCTATTGTTGCAGGAAATGAAACGCGACTAGGCCAAGCTCTCCAATGCAGGAAAAAGTTTATTGTGCACGGTTCAAACAGCCCAAAGGCAAACAAAAAGTCTGAACGCCGATGGCTTCTTCTGGCCATTCATTTATACAGTTTAAAGGCAAAAGTATTACAGAGAGTAATGCATTTCACACGTAGAAGCTGCCCTTTCATCTATCTCTGGAAAAAGAAATAACAATCTTCTTCTCACATACTCAGGTTCTCTGCTCCGGCGCTCAAGACATAACAAAAGGAGATAAGAGGCTAGGAGACGCCTCAAGGGCAATAAGGAAGCAGCACCCCTTATCCAGGGATATGCATGACATTTGGGATGCAATAAACATTAAACAACAGGATGTATCTGTTTAGGGTCAGTTTGCCCTTTTACAATTCTGTACCTACGTCAAATACCGTTTGTCATCTCAGCACCTTGGCATGGAAGAGGCACTTCTGTCTTGACCAAAAATTTGGATTTCTAATATTTGAGTTTTATCCCAATATCGAATCTTAGCCTGGCTCACTATAATGGCAATTATTAAAAGTTATTTCAAGATAAAGAGGAAAGAAGCCTTGAGAAGGAGAATTACCATAGTTAGAGTCAATTGGAAATATAAGGGTTATAAGGTAGAAACTCAATTCTATATCAATTTCATATTTAAAAATCAATTCTAGAATACATGCTAAATGTATTAGGATAAATGGAGATAAGCTTATAGAAACAGAAAATATACAATAAACACAAAGCATCTTGCTATTTACTTAAGCAATTTCATTTTTGTAATGCATCATGAATAAACACAGTTGATAATGATAAGTCTGTGTCCTGCTGGGATTGTTTCTGCCCCAGAACCCTGTGACACTGTACGCCATTTATTATCCACATTATTAATGTGCTGTCAAATATGATTTAATTGTGTGATGTTATCACATTCATATAGCCTGATTCATCAGTGAAGAAAGACTAATGAATCAGATCAATCTACAGAATCAACGATGTTGCATGCTCAGTGGATGCATATTAGCACAATATCCTTATTCCCATAATATTTGTTTGAATGGATTTCAAATCAGCCTTTAGGGGACCGTTCTGAGCACCCCAATTAACAGTCCATTGCTATTACAATGGTTTTGAATATGTATTAATTGAGTCAGTGGTCCATGAGAAGTAGTTAGCAAGTAACATGAAATAATTGCTTTTGTATGCAATTAACTGTTTTTGCACTCAAACCATTTGAGAAGAACATATATATAAACAATGGCAAGGTAGATGAGGGACACGGAATGAAGAAATGAAAGTATGAGATTTAGAATGAAGCTGTAGCAAAACATTTTGCGAGTTATTCATCAACCCTGCAGTGATCCTGTTCAGTTTGGATTGTGCCTTATGCCGAGCTGGAATGTAGCCCTTCATTAATTGTCCAGAGTCAATTAGCCCTTCAAATTGAAATGTTTCCTGTCCTGCAGTAAATGTCATCTAAATGATGATTTGGGAAATAATAATCAATAATTTGTTTTCAGATAGCATTGTTTGGAGTGATGAATTCATATAATTTTCAGGGGCGAAAACATTACAGTAACCGTGTTAATAAAGGAAAAAGAAACCAAATTGCTTTCAGAAAGGGAGAATGTTAACTTTGTTTATAGAAAAAAGCATAATAAGAAACATTCATGATATTCAGATTTATAGAGCAAAACTAAGATCTATAGTTTTAAATGGAACAGAATAGTTATATTTGGATAGATTAATATCTGAGATTGAAAAATTCAATATTTTAATGTTATCTTGTAAAAGTCCAATTTCAGAGCTCATAGTTTATTGAATACTGTTTTTGAATACCATTACAATATCTTAATTGCAGAACTGTAGTATTTGTTCTATCATTAAAAGTATCTTACAAATAGATGAATAAAGGTACATTGTCTGGATATCAGCTAATCAATAAGAATAGAGCTGGAAGAGACCTTAGAGGTCTTCTAGTCCAACGCTCTTCTCAAGCAGGAAATCCTATACCATTTCAGACAAGTGACTATCCAGCCTGAAATGGTATAGGGTTGCCTGCTTTTAATTGACCAAAACACAAATACTGAATAAAACTAAAATGAACCTACTCTTCAGCTGATTATATTACATTATTCCAATCCCCCCCAAAAAATGAATCCTTCGTTAGCATTATAATGCATAATATTTCAGTAGCTGTCATGTCAAAATTTCTTTCAATCATTCATAGATTCAAGAATAGTGATTGGTGATCATCTGCTTAGAAAACAATTTTTCAAAAACATGATTTGAGCATACATCTATGCGGACATGCACATCAAAAAGTCTGACTGATTTGACTATAATAAAACTGTGATAATTAGCAAAGTTACAAAATGATGGCATGAATGCTCAAAGGAATAATTCAGAGACCTGAATGGTAATGATATTTTGAAGAGTAAAATTGAAATACATATTATAAATGTTAGTATCCCAGAAAAAAAATAAAAGGAAAGTCATAACTGAATGGAATTGAGTTGAAAAATGGAATGCAAATATAGACAACATAAATATAAATATAAATGTGGGAATGTGGTTTACTTATGGAGAAACTGCGCAATTTGTCTAACATGTTAAGTCTGAATCTGTATTCAATGACTAGAAAATGTCTTTATTGTAGTATTAATAAAGTGTTCCTGGAAAAATGCTTGCCTACATTTCTGTTGGCAGGGTATAAAAGGTAACAGTGACCAAATCTAGGAAATACAATGCACTTTTATGATACAGAGACACTTTGCAAACCAATTTTTTTCTCTTCACAAAAGACAGAACGTATAATGGGAAAATTATAAATGTAAGAATATTTGATTGCTGAATGAAAATACCGTATTTTCCAGTGTATAAGACAACTGGGCGTATAAGACGACCCCAGACTTTTCCTGTTAAAATATAGGGTTTGGGCTATATTTGCCGTATAAGACTACTCCTCTTCCAACGCACACCAAATAAAAATTAAAAAACATCAACTGGCTCACCCACAATGTAAAAGCAACTGTGCGAGACCCAAAATGGTCCCTGCAACAAGCAGGAACCTCACACAGCCACAAAAAGCCCAAAAAAAACAACTTTCACACTTTACACACACAAAATTCCACATACAGCTTTGTGAGATTTTTTGTGTTTGTGTAGTTAGAGTGAAACACTACAGAAACACACTAAATCTCAGAAAGCTGCACAAATATTATTTTATTTTATTTTATTTTTATATGAAAACTAAATTTAAAACTTCCTAAACTTTAAATGGCTAGGTCTAAAAAAGAACAACTAAAAAAAACCCAATTAACTATTTTTTTTAAAGCTCCCAAAGGGGGGAAAAATTACCCAATAGAACAGGGGTCTCCAACCTTGGCAACTTTAAGACTTGTAGACTTCAACTCCCAGAATTCCTCAGCCAGATTTGTTTTGCTGGCTGAGGAATTTTGGGAGTTGACGTCTACAACTCCCTGCCTGCTTGATTGCAGGCAGGGAGTGGCTTGCTGATGGAATGGATTCAGGCAAGCAAAGCAAGGCAAGCGTTGCAACTAGCAGCTTAGGTAAGCAAGCTGAAGGGGGAAAACTTTTTTTCTTTTACATGGCTCTGGCGATCCCAGCAGCGTTGCCTGATTAGCAGGCAACGCAGCTGAGATCGTCAGAGCTTGGATCGCCAGAGCCATGTAAAAGGAAAAAAGTTTTTTCTTTTACATGGCTTTGGTGATCCCGCTGTGTTGCAGGCAACTCAGCTGGGATCGTCAGAGCTTGGCTCGCTAGAGCCATGTAAAAGGAAAAAGGTTTTTTCCTTTTACATGGCTCTGGCGATCCCAGCTGCGTTGCCTGATTAGCAGGCAACTCATCTGGGATTGTCAGAGCGTGGCTCGCCAGAGCCATTTAAGGCTTGTCAGAGCCTTTCAGGCTGGTCTGCCTGGCTACAGGAGAACGACACCCGGCGTATAAGACGACCCCCGACTTGAGAAGATTTTCATGTGTTAAAAAGTCGTCTTATACACCGGAAAATACGGTAAGTGCTATATCTTATAAGTAAAACATGCTTACAAATAAATGGAGTGCTTAGCAAATGGTTTAATATTCAAATGTGTCCATCTGACTGTTTATTGTACTTAAGATAAATATATAAGAAATATTTGTTGTCTTTCTAGAGATATATATTGACTGGAGACATAAATGTTCGTGTACTTGTGTGTTTTAAATGAGAATGTAACAGTAGAATAGAATAGAATAGAATAGAATAGAATAGAATAGAATAGAATAGAATAGAATAGAATAGAATAGAATAGAATAGGAGTAACAGTCCTCCCAGAGTTACCTTGGAGGTCTTCTAGCCCAACCCCTTGATCAAGCAGGAGAGCTATGCCATTTCAGACAAAGGGTTGTACAATCTCTTCTTAAAAACCTCCAGTGATGGAGCACCCACGACTTCTGAAGGCAATCCGTTCCACTGATTGCTTATTCTAAATGTCAGGAAATTTCTTATTTCTAGATTGGTTCTTTCCTTGATTAGTTTCCATTTATTTGGCTTATTATTTCTTTCTCTTTCTTCTCTACTTCATATTAAACCACTTATCCTGCAAGGTGACAGTATTAAAACAAAAACAAACTATGTCCTTTGAGTTGAGCTTAATTCCTGTTGACTTCATGGACAAAATCATGTAGTTTCTTGGCAAGAAACCAAGAGATGGTCTGTTATCTCTACATTATAAAATGTAGAGATGGTCTGTCGCTGTATTGTTCCAGGATATTTTCTTCAAATTTGCAATTCAGCCTGCATCTCTACATTTTATAATGTTTTCTTATCCAAGATTAACGAAGTCCAATTCTGCTTTGCTTTCTGACCTCAGCCATGGTCAGCTAAATGCTGCAATCTTACTAGGTAAAATAGGAAAATACAAGACTAGATTTTGCAAACTCCATATTCTAGTAGTTTAAATAATGTCAGGGGTAAGAAAGCCAATTCATCTCAGAGAATAATAATCCACAAGATGAAGCAGACTGCTATCACATGCTCCTGGTCCTGCCTGGAAAGCTAATAAATCCTGCATGAATCTGAAGCAGATATCATGCTTCACTTGGAGCACTTTCAAGTGCCAGCTCTCCCTAGTTTTAATTCCACCATTGGTTTAAGCCTAATGTTGATTATCACTTAGCAAAAAACACAATTACTCAGATTCACCCTGCCTAAAAGATTTCATGCATTGAGTGTTTGTATCAGTTCATTCTTAGTAGCAAGGAACATTTTCATCTGACTGAAATCTACAATAAGAAGAGCTGTAAAAGTTTCTGTATTACTCTAAGGGAATCAAAGTATCAAATTAAAAATCAAAGTATTAGTGTAACCAAATATATCTCTATAATAGCAGTGTAAAAGTAACATAGATGTAGCCCTGAAACCCATTTTACATTTTTTTAAAAAATAAGAACATATTAATCTTCTTTTTGTATTTTTCATTAGGGTATCAGGATGCAGATAGCTGTGTAATAAACAATTACATGTATTATTTCCATTGTGGCAACTTCAAGATGCCTGTGCAAATTATTTCTGGTTCTTCCAGTAATCCATTAAAATAAGATTGTATTAATTAGTACTGATAAATAATGAATGGTTGTAATTCATGCTAAAGATGCATGTGTTAGTCTACTCTGATTTGTTTTTACATAATGAAATACAGTTAAACTGGAGACACAGTGAGCTGGATCCTGGCTGTTTGTCACAGCTAGAGCCCACTAAAATCAGTCTGAAAAGTTACAGCTGTCTCATTTCATTCTTTTGGATTTCAATGTGCTTAGGTGTTAAGTGATTTATTCTGAATCTAGCCTAAGGGTGACTAAAAATTTTGGCTATAGTCCAATACAAAATCGGAAACAATGGATTTAACTGTGCCTGTTTCTTTTTTTGATTGCCTCTGTCAGGCAAATCTGCCCTACATGTCACAGACACAGCTTTATGTTATCAAATTAAAATAAAATTAAGATTAGTTTTAGCAGAAAACTAAAAGCTTTGAGTTTAATATTTGTCAGTAAATGAACAATTTGTATTGTCAAGTTATTAAAGAATAAATATTATTTGCTGCCTTTGACTGCCCCACAGTGGCTGAACTGGAATTGTACTTTTTTTCAGAAAAATATAGTATTTCTAATCAGTTTGGAATTAGCAGACACAAATATTTGCTCTTCTTATGGAAAGATAAATTTAATGAACACCTTTATTGCAAATTAGTCAAATACTTCGTTTATATGATTTGAAATAAAGGTAATCATTTCATGCAAATTTGAATTTTTAAATAATCTGCACAGATACAATCATGAACATATATTTCACAAAAGCTGAAGTATTGAATTTGAAAGATTACCACTTTGCTCAGTAACCAGAAATTAATCTGATTAATTGATCTCAGTATGATAATCAGCAAAGCATCTCCTGATTTAATTTAAATATAATATTTATATCTCTGTATAAAATATAGTATTCTGTCATGGTAGTAAGAAACTTAATTTATTCTTCTTCTATGATCTTGAGGATGTTGTGGATCCATTATAATTACTCTATGCTTTGTGATAATCAGTTTCCCATCAGGCAATTCAGAATTTTCCTAAAAATTTACTATAAATTTCAGTTCAGTATTGTTTCTTATATACTTTGTATACTATACAATACATTATATACTTTGTATACTATACAATAATGTATAGATTATATAGCCAAGGGGTCTCAGTTCAGTTATTTATCAAAACCACTTAGTGATATTCATTCATTCTGATGGTACTCTTCAATAGAACTGTGTGAGTGACTTCACAATTCACTTCTAAATTCACAGATTGTTTTTGTAATTACAGATCAATTGCAAATAGGGCAGCAATTTTGTCCCTTTTTTGTATTATCTATATTTGGCAAAACTATGAATCTAACAAGTTTTCCCACATCTCTTCTGATCTATGGTCTTTCGTTGTTTAGACATGTTTTCTGCTCTTGCAGCTGGTGACAATACTCAAAACTGGAGAATCTGAATTGTATATGTTTATTTGTGTTTGTATGTATGTATGCATACGAGCTTCAAGCTTTTGAAATATACCCCAAGGATGATCAAACTGATAGATTTCCTACTCTGAACTCAGCATTATGAATATAACAAGATTATCCAGTTATCCACAAGCTATTTCTTTCCAAGTACAAGAAATGTCAGTCCTAAAAACCACAAACAATAAATGGTAGAAGAGGGAAGGATTTTAGGTATTTCCAATTTTCTTCCATATTATCATATTTCAACTAGCTTGAGAACAGTTTGTGTGAGATTTTTTTAATTAGTAAAGGGAAGGTGAGAAAGAAATGCAAGCTGCTGAGAATCTGTTTTGATTGCAGCAGCATAGAAATATGTTTAATTAATTAAATGCAAACATCTCTAAGTCTTCAATTTCACACCACCCATTTTCAGCCAACAGAAAAGTCAAAGTGCTTATATTTATGTATTTTTTGCTTGTAGCTTGCTTTGTGTAAACAATCCAGAGTGCACAACTATTAGGTAGTTTAAAGATAAAGGTTAAAATTTCCCCTATTCAGTCATGTCCAGTTCTAAAGGTACTCCATCTCTGTTTCTTAGCCAAGGGAGGCAGTATTGTCCGAAAATATTTCTGTGGTCATGTGGCCAGCATGACTATACACTGAGGCACACAGAATGCTGTTACCTTCCCACAAAGTGGTACCTATTTATCTATTCACATTTGCATGTTTTCTAACTGCTGGGTAGGCAGGACCTGGGGCAAGTAACAGAAGCTCACCCCATAATGCAGCGCTCAAATCTCAAATCCGGACTGTCATCTTTCAGCTGACAAGCTCAGTGTCTTTAACCGCTGAGCCATTTAGGTAGCTTAGAAATAGCATTACGAAAACCTTCTCATATGCTTTCAGTTAGTGATGGCAATACATTCTTAGTCTGATAAATATCAATTTATGGATGTATGTGTTATCAGATTAAGAAAGTATTGCCATCACTATACTGAATGCAAATGAGAAGTTTTTGCAATGTTGATGGCTTTAAAAAGTATAAAATGCTGTATTATATAATACTGATGCCAAACCTAAATGACTTAATAGAGAAAATGGAAGCTTATTTGTATATTTATCATAAATTATTAAATTAAAAAATGTACATGGTGCATGTAAAGCTTTTTAAAGATTTTGCTAAATGCATACTATCAAAAGCTATGGATCAAGGAAGAATCCTTCTCATAAAGTATTTAAAAAATTTTCTAATTGCTACTTTAAATAAATATTTGAAATCCATTGTTAATTCATTAGTTACATCTTTTTTAAAAAAAAAACATATAATTGTCCTCATGATTGTACACTTCAATAATTTCAGCCACTTGTCTTAAATGATATAGAGTCTCCTGCTTGAGTAGGGGGCTAGATTAAAAGACCAAGGTCCCTTCCAGCTCTATTCTATTCTTATTCAAGGGATTAAATAGTATGTTAAGTTTTTAAGCTACTATGATTATGTAATAGCAATTCCTAGACATCATTTTTAAAATGATCCCATGAAATGCATCTTGCTATCATACGTGTTTATGCATTATGGTGGGTTTCAAAAAATTTTACTACCGGTTCTATGGGCGTGGCTTGCTTGATGAGCATGGCTTGGTGGTTATGTGACTGAGTAGGTGTGGCCAACTTGCCATCACTCACAGCCACTCAGTCACATGACCACCCCACCTAGTCATGCCCACAAAAAAAGGTAGGAAATTTTTTTGAATTTCTATCTACCGTATTTTCCGGCGTATAAGACGACTTTTTAACACATGAAAATCATCTCAAAAGTCGGGGGTCGTCTTATACGCCGGGTGTCGTTCTCCTGTAACCAGGCAGACCAGCCCAAAAGACTCTAACGAGCCTTAAATGGCTCTGGCGATCGAAGCTCTGACGATCCCAGCTTTGCCTGCTAATCAGGCAACTCAGCTGGGATGCCAGAGCCCAGAGCCCTGTAAAAAGAAAAAAGTTTTCCCCCTCCAGCTTGCTTACTTTAGCTGGTAATCGCCACGCTTGCCTTGCTTCGCTTGCCTGAATCCATTCCATCAGCAAGCCACTTTCTGCCTGCAATCATGCAGGCAGGAGTTGTGGACTTCAACTCCCAGAATTCCTCAGCCAGTAAAAACAAAGCTGGCTGAGGAATTCTGGGAGTTGAAGTCTACAAGTCTTAAAGTTGCCAAGGTTGGAGACCCCTGTTCTATTGGGTAAGTTTCTTTCCCCTTTGGGAGCTTTAAAAAAATAGTTAATTGGGGTTTTTTTAGTTGTTCTTTTTTAGACCTAGCCATTTAAAGTTTAGGAAGTTTTAAATTTAGTTTTCATATAAAAATAAAAATAAAATAATATTTGTGCAGCTTTCTGAGATGTGGTGTGTTTCTGTAGTGTTTCACTCTAACTACACAAACACACAAAATCTCACAAAGCTGTATGTGGAATTTTGTGTGTGTAAAGTGTGAAGGTTGATTTTTTTGGGCTTTTTGTGGCTGTGTGAGGTTCCTGCTTGTTGCAGGGGCCATTTTGGGTCTAGCACAGCTGCTTTTACATTGTGGATGAGCCAGTTGTGTTGTGTTGTGTTGTGTGTGTGTAAAGTGTGAAAGTTGTTTTTTGCGCTTTTTGTGGCTGTGTGAGGTTCCTGCTTGTTGCAGGGGCCATTTTGGGTCTAGCACAGCTGCTTTTACATTGTGGGTGAGCCAGTTGTGTTGTGTGTGTGTGTGTAAAGTGTGAAAGTTGTTTTTTTGGGCTTTTTGTGGCTGTGTGAGGTTCCTGCTAGTTGCAGGGGCCATTTTGGGTCTAGCACAGCTGCTTTTACATTGTGTTGAGGCAGTTGATGTTTTTTAATTTTTATTTGGTGTGTGTTGGAAGAGGGGTAGTCTTATATGGCGAGTATAGCCCAAACTCTATATTTTAACAGGAAAAGTTGGGGGTCGTCTTATACGCCCAGTCGTCTTATACGCCGGAAAATACGGTATCTACTTATTTTCTGCCCAGGCCTGGCCTAATGTATCAAAGGCCTCCTCCTGCCCCACCCTCCTTTCGCCAGTTGCACATGTCACCCCATTTCCCCTCCTTCAGCAGCCCTGGCCCTATCCCCGCTTCCTCCCCAACCACCGCTTTTTCTTTGGGCTGCTTACCTTTCATCTGCGGCGGCTGGTCCGGAGTCTGGAAGGCAAGATGCCCTCCGGTAGTTTATGGCAGCCTCCAGTCAGCCGCTGCTGCCAGGAAGCAGCTGGCAAAGAGGCAGCAGCTGGGAGGCTTCTCGCAGACGCATCAAAAAAGAAAAAGCCGTCGCTGCCCTGTTCTTCACGCCAGCCGCACACACGCATCCCATTGCTTGCTGTGTCGCCCTCGGATTGACGCAGCAGGCAATGGGATGCGTCAGTCCAAGTGCGATGCAGCAAGCAATGGGATGCAACAGCAGCGGCTTTTTTGGCAACCTCCAGTACTTTTCGGCGGCCTGCAGCGAGCCGCTGCATCCACAAAACAGCTCTTAAAGAGGCTTTTTTCGATGCGACTGCAAGAAGCCTCCCAGCTGCCACCTCTTTGCCAGCCACTTCCCAGCAGTCAGGTGGGCAGAGAAAGCGAGCGGTGACCAGGCTACTGGTCTGGGGGCATGGCCAGCCAGTGGTTGCTACCGGTTCAGTGACCCAGGCCAAATTACCGCTATCGGTTTGCCTGAACCGTTGTGAACCGGTAGAAACCCACCACTGATATTATTCTAAAATCCAGAAAATAATATCGATTAGCTGGGACTTCTAGAAATTATAGTTACAACAACTAAAGGACACTAGATTGAGAAAGACAGACTTTCATTGTTCCTGATTGTGGGGGGACCTACAAAATCCAATGGGTAGTTACCAGCCTAGCATTTCAGAATGATAATGCTTTCTCATTCATTTTGATTAATATGCCTGTCAATAATATAATTATATCAGAAACCTTCTATTTGAATAGTGTGATGATGCTAGACCAGCATACCATATATCCCTCTTCCCAAAAACAGCTGTTTGTGCAAAAGAGCTGTAGCATCTGGGTGCTGTATGTGTCTCTCACTGTGAATTTTAGAATTGCATGGTCAGAGAAAAGGCAGAGCAATTTTTAAACTGCTGCTCTTTTCATATTCTATGCTCCTATTTCAGGAAACATACAATTCTGGATGCATTGCAAAATATATGTGTATTGATCTACTGTTTCAGAAGTATATGTTGGCAATAAAATACATAACTGTTAGTGGTTAAGTTGGATCTGTCACAGTCTGCACATTAATCCAAAAGGATTAATACTGTTTGTCCCGTTTATAGCCTGGATTCTGGCACTTGCAAAGTACCCTTTGCTGCTTCTGTGATTGGGTCTATCATATGCCTCTTTGCCCAGCTCTCAATGTTATCCATAAAACTTAAACACCTGAGTTGGCATGGAGCTGAAAAGAACCTAGTCTCTGAATTTCACAAAGAAACACCCAATATGTATTTTTCACTCCCTGACAATACAAATCAGGCAAAGCAAAAAAACATTTTATTAAGGGGAAGGGGTTCTTTATATAAGATGCAGAAACATGCAGAAGTGATACATTCATCTTATATATGTGATGCATCAGGAAGCAACACAAAATACAATACATGAAAAAGGCAGACATCCTTAAAACATGTTGCTCCTCTTTTTCCTACCTGAGGTTGTTTCTTTAACACATTGCAACTCTCAAGGACTTCAGAGACCAGCCTATTGTTTGGTTGAGGTTTCTGAAAGGGCTAGTTTTTGCACATCAAGGGGAAAACATGGTTTCCTAAACTTCAAAATACCTGATTCCAATATTTCTTGGCAACCCTACATGTCCACCAAAATGATAAAAGATATCTTATCATTGATTACATTTCCAGCACTTATTTGATATTCCATTATATATCTTTGAAATTTCTCCACAGTTAAGTATTAAATATCTTTTTCAATTCTTTCTCCCATTTCTGCTGCTTCTAATTTTTGCTTCCATGCAGTTTGAACCTAAGTATCGCTTTATTTTTCCTTTACATTAAGCGCCAGTCTTATATGTTATGATGAACTTACGACTCACTGTTCTTATGTTGACTTTGGCCTTTAAGAGTCATCATAGTTTCCCCAATCTTTATTAAATAATTGGGGAACCTGCTGTTCTTATTCTTCTACCTGGATTACATCCTCCTCAAGATAAGGTTGGCCTGAAAGACCAATGCGTACTGTGACCACAGGGAACTTGAGTTGTAAATCCATCATAGTTTGAAAAACTGGGGGGAAATTAAGGTTTTACATGCTATGAATTACAGTATAACATAATGTTAATATAATCTAATTTCCTGAGTTTCTGAAGCTTGAGAGAAATTGTTTTCTTATCCTCTTATCTTCCTAGTCTTTTCAATTACTGAAACTATTCAGTAATTACTGAAGCTATGCTGTTTCTATAGAACATATAAGTTGCACTTTTTTATTTAATAACAGTTTTAGACAAATAACAGCTCTAGCTTCATCTTTTCAGAGAGAAAAAAACTTGTGATAAGAGATTATTTAATATGAAAAAATAGTTGGAATAAAAGTTCTGGTTCCTGGCCCCATTCAAAGCTACAGTTTTCTGAAATTGGAAAACAAATGCAGCTCTGTGTCACATCTGGTTTTGGCTTAGGATGAGCAGTAATATCAAGCTGTTTTCAAGTGGCATTTTTAGTAACAATTCTTTTTGCTGAAGCCAATTTTTCTATGCCATTTTAAGACAATTATTACATTTAATTATTAGTGTTACTTTACACTGCTTAAAAGAATAAGCTTTGCCTTTCACCTATGCAACACAAATGGCTCTATGTTACAGCTCTGTAATTTTTATAAAAAGAAACTAAGCTATAGAAAATGATAGGTATAAACCCAAGAACTGCTTTAAGGCATTGTGATCATGATTGCTATGCTGATTATATGTCAAGCATTGAAAAGATTTTTTAATTGTGAGAACAGGTTGCTGGAAGAATGTTTTTAACTTATTATTTCCACTTCTGAAAGATATTATGGGTTGTTGCCCAGAATTATTATCAGAATGTCACACAAACCTTCATTTGGTTTCCTGAATTTATTTTGCTATTATTTTCTCTAAGAAAGTGTTCTCATAAATTATTACCAGTTCTGTTACTATTTTTTGTATTTATTATTACCCAACATTGCAGGAACATTGCTGTTTTAGATAAGTAGAAAAGAACTAAAATTACTCTTACTTTTTAGAATTACTCTGAAAGCTGTGAACATTCAATATAGAAGCAAATTTGATGGAGTAAAAATAATGCAGCTGGAAGCTTAACTATTGAACAATGCATGGTAACAAACAGATGAGTTTCTGGCGAGGCAGGAAGGCTTCAACACTTGTGTCCAGAGTTTATGAAATAAAAAGGCATTTTTTTCCATTTTTTATGTATTCACTCATGGAAGAAATTTGGATAGCAGTATGCGGCAGGTAAATTTCTAAGCAGCAGAAAGAAAATAAAAGGTGGATTTTAAAAAAAATTCTATTGCATTTTGTTACCAATTTTTCACTAATAAAAAACATAGTTGGTAATGCATTCTTGCAGTTAAATCTTTTAACTCCAGTTCCAATTATGCTTCACTTTTAGTGCAGACACTATAAGATGCTATAACATGGTTTCCTAATGTAACAGAGTCAGTCAGATAGAGCTGGCTAAAATGAACATGCCAATCACGGTGTAAATGTAGGCAATCTTTTGATAAGTCTGAGTAGAAGACTGTCCTTTCAGTGTGCTCAGAAACTCATGGGGACAAATTCAGAATTTTGCAGAATATTAAATTTTATCAAGAAATAAAATAGTAATTAAATAGATAACTGAGAAAGGCTTCCTAAAAGGCTAACGGATGGAGTATGGGATGAGGGCCACAGCTTTGCAATATTGTTCTGAGCTTCTGAGAAATGGAAAGGGATAGATAATTTAATAATAAGATTCACAAAAGACAGGAGAAGAGGTTGAAAGTGAGAGAGGAGAGGATATCAAGAACACTGAAAAATGGTTAGTGATTTAAGGTGTGTTATATGGACCCCTGCCTTGAGCATCAAGCCTAGACCAGCAACAGGCTTGTCATTAATACTTATAAAATACATATTTGGAAGGTTAGTGAGGAGATTAGTTATAGACTGAAGACATTTTAGAAATTAGCTAAAGCACAAGCACACAGTCTCTTCCTTTAGTCCAGGGGTATCAAACTCACGTTGTCACGGCTGCATCACATGACACATCGGGACTTTTTTCCCCTTCGCTAAACCAGGCCTGGGCATGACCAGTGGGTGACGGGCCAGGAGTTTGACAGCCCTGCTTTAGTCATTTTAGAACTAACAGTAAAAAAAATGAAGATGTCTCTATATATCCAATAAACTTTTTGTAGCACATATAAATAGAAATCCTTTTCAGATTTTCCTAGCATGATTAAGCTAGCATGAGACTTGCATGCATGTTATGTACTTTTCTCATTTATGTTGTCACATAAATATTTGAAATCTACCCATATATGGCTACAGAGTTCAACAAGTTATGGACATACAAACAGTGATATTGGAAATTTCATATATGATTTATTTTCATATATGAATAACAATAAATAAAGTATTACCCAAAGGAATAATAAGCTTTAGGTTAGATTTTAAAGGAGGTTTGGCTGTGCCGATTGCACATCAATCCCATCAACCCTGTGCTGCTTTGATTGGAATCAGAAATGGATTCACTCTCTAAATCTCAGGTGATCTGCATCGGTTCCTTTGTCCATATGAGTAGAGCAATCCATTACACACCAGCAGACACAAGGAAATTTACAACTGGCTCTTGCACTGCTTCTATTCTGATGACCTGTTGAATCAGTTGGAGTCAAGGACCTTTGGAATACCAGAATGAAATAATGGTAGAAGATTGCTCTCTTATTGGTAATCCAAAATAGGATGGAAACAGATGCCAGCAGGTTTCCAATTTTCTCCTAAATACAGATTGAATTAGTTCAAAACAGTACTACATTCAGTTCTTCTCTAAAGAGGAAGCTTCTATTATTGCCTCTCTAACTACTGCTTCTATCTTCACTATTTGTATGTGTTGTTTATGTGTATACATGAATATATATGCATACATAGAAATTACTCCATGCACTTATATAAACATACTGTTCACAGTTGATTCAGTCTTGTAATTTCAGCACTGGCAAGACCTTTTTTCAAAACCCTGACAAACCTATGCAAGTTACCATAGATAAGACTAGAGTACACAAACCATTAGTCTAACCATTAAATATAAATCTGTTCATATTGTAATTATGAACACTAATTCCTTTAAATAGAAACTTAATCTGGAAGGTTACAATCTAGAATCCATTTTATGATACTACCATAAAATTGTCCTTTTATATCTTCTTCAGAAAACCAATTCTGGAGCCAAACGATCAATGTATGAAAATACATGTACAGATACTGTTGTGCAATTAGCTAGCCAGATGATAGCTAGTTAGCTGGACAGACAAACATCCAACATTTCATTCTAAAGCAGTAAGGAAAAATTGAATTAAAACTCGCAAGAATTCTATGCATATTTTAACGAATGAAGATATCCAGAATCTGTACAGAATAATTAGTAAAACTTTTATAAAGCACACTGAAGATTAAAAATGCCAAGGGCTTTAATTGGAGAAATTAATTTGGCACTCTAAAGTGTTTTCATAGTTTTTCTTTTTGATAATTAGTGACAATTTATTAAAAGAAGATGTAAATATAGCCATGTCACAAATGCTTTTGTTCTTGCGATGAGATGAATATATTTCACTGTTCTCTGTACAGTTTTTGTATACAGTAATCATGGAACTATTTGGACAAAAGATTAAAACATAAACATGCTTTGTCTCTTTTAGACTTTCTCATTTTACATTGTATGAATATTAAGTACATCTTAAAATTAAAATGAGAGGGATGCAAATGAATAAAAGTAGTAGATTGCACAATTATTATATCATTGTAGCCTTTCTAGATTTCCACATGTGGCACCAGTTATCCATGCCCTATTTACATCATGTTTATACTGCAGCTCCATGAAAGACTATCATGGAAGAACATCTAGAAATGTTATAGAATATAACATTTGAGTACATCTCCACCCAGACCACCCCAACAATGCCCTTGAAGTGATGTCCCGGTGCCTGGAGGCCGTGAGGATCTGGATGGGGAGGAATAGGCTCAGGCTCAACCCATCCAAGACCGAGTGGCTGTGGTTTCCGATGTCCCAATATAGTCAGTTGGTGCCATCACTGACTATTGGGGGCGAATCATTGGCCCCCACGGAGAGGGCGCGCAACTTGGGCATCCTCCTGGATTCACGGCTGTCTTTAGAAGAGCACTTGACGGCTGTGACCGGGAGGATTTTTCATCAAGTTCGCTTGATTCACCAGTTGCGTCCCTTTCTGGATCGGGACTCCTTATGCATGGTCACTCATGCCTTGTCACCTCCCACCTGGACTATTATAACGCTCTCTACATGGGGCTCCCCTTGAGGAGCACCCGGAGGCTCCAACTGGTGCAGAGTGCGGCCGCGCAGGTGGTAATGGGAGCGACATGGCGCTCCCATGTAACACCCCTCCTGCGCGAGCTGCACTGCTCCCGGTGGTCTTCCAGGTGCGCTTCAAGGTTTTGGTTACCACCTTTAAAGCGCTCCATGGCTTAGGACCTGGGTACTTGCGGGACTGCCTACTACCACCAATAGCCTCCCACCGGCCGGTATGCTCTCATAGAGAGGGCCTCCTCCAGGTGCCGTTGGCCAAACAATGTCAACTGGCAGCCCCCAGGGGGAGAGCCTTCTCTGTGGGGGCACCTACTATCTGGAACGAGCTCCCCCCGGAGATACAGAGGATCCCGGATCTGCACGCCTTCCGCCGTGCTCTAAAGACCTTTTTATTTCACCAGGTGGGTTCTCCCTCTTTTTAAACAATTTTAATATTTTAATATTTTTAATATTTTTACTCCTCAAAGTTTAAATTTGTTTTAAGTTGATTGGGGTTTTAATCTGTCTGGGCCAAACTATTTAATTCGATTTTATTTCTGTTTTTTAAATTTTGTATGTATGTATTTTATCGTTGGCTGTTCACCGCCCTGAGTTCTTCGGGAGTAGGGCGGTATACAAATCAAATAAAAGTAAAAAGTAAAGTAAAAGTAAATTCAGGACTAGGTCTGCTAACTAATTTACTCAGTAAAAATGATATGAATACTGAAAAACTGGCACTAGTTACCATTTGTTTTCTGAGTTCATCTAAAGGCGAAATAAAGTTTAGGATTGAGTCTGATTAGGGTTTACCCTAAGAAAATGCTTGTCTTGTGAGCAAGTAAGTTTACTAAAAACTACAATAGAGGCCTTTGAAGGGTCCCACTGGTGAGAAAAGACCATTAATTGAACAGGTGGAGAATGAAATCCTTCTAGAATGAAAATGGGCTTATTTTTGGCAGATTTTTAAAGGAAAAAACCGTCAAGTTACAGCTTTTTAATTTTATGTCGTGTACAGTTTTATAATTTCAACAAACTTCATACAGGTACATTGTCTGTTTTATTGCTTTGGGTTTTTTTCTAATTTTGATAGCCATTAGCAAAGAAGATAGCATAAAAATATTAATCATAGCTACATAAAGTAATTTAAAAATACCAAGAAGATAAGTGCAATTCATAGCTCTTTAAAACTTTGTTGACTGTAAGTCTTATGTCTATATTTCTGGCTATTCTAATCAGTCAAGACTATCTTCAGCTTCAGTAAATTCCCAGAAATATTACATCCAGTTTAAAGCTTTGAATGATTTATGACATAAGAGATATTCAAAAGTGCAAGATTGCAGAGTTGTATTTGATTTTCTTTTCTTTTGCTATTCAGAGGTTGTTTACAATGACCCCATTTAAGATTCATTACCTGGGTTATTGACTGAGGTATGCATTTCAATCATGTTTATGCTTGCAATCACTGAATGTAATGACTCTCAAGGTCCACATATACTATTGGGTACTCCATCCCTCAATTTCTTCCTCTTGGATCAGCCCCTCCTTCTTCTTTTCAATCTCTTCTTTCTCTCCCCTCCTTACTAAGCAATTACATTGGTCTCTCTCTTTAAATTAACTTTGAAAAAATATGGATAGACTACTTTATCTTTTAGATAGAATTTGGAGGGAAGGGTATGAGAGGAATAGAATTACTGAAGATTTAAAGACATTTGTTGTACTGAATTAGGAGTCTTCTGGCCTTTGGATCCTAAATTCACATATATTGGTCCAGCCCTAGCAGTGTATGTGTCTGAATATTGATCAATAAGGATAGTTCAACTATAGCCAGATAAATCTGCAGAAACATAGTCATAATTATTGCCATGGCCCCGACATATTATCCCTAGCTGCAGAAAAAGTTTTATTACTATGTATGGGAACTATACTATTGAAAGTATATAGCTTTCTGTTTAATTGTGTTCTTAATGCTACTGGAGAGACATAATACTCTTCAAATGAATGTCAAGCTCTTGAATTTGTATCCTGTTATTAGACAAACCATGACTCATTGGGTGAAGATTTCATAGATATTTCTTTACCTAAACACAAAAACACAATAACCACAATAAGCAAAAAAACATTGGGAGCAAGAGATGATCACATGACAGCAGCTGACTATGGCAGCATGATAGCACTGAAGCAGCCACATATTGGCCAAATTTCAATCTCTGGGAGCAGTTTAGCTCCTTTGAAATATATTCAAAAATTGTTGCCCTATGATGCACATTTTCACCCAATTTAAAGTTAGAAAATAATCAAACAGAAATGGCATTTTAGTGGTATATTGATTTATCATATTTATAACATTCCTGTTAAGCAGAAGATTCTGAAAAATAACTTATAACTTATTCTAAGAGCATGTTGCAATGAAATAATTATTTTTAAAAAACAGAACAGGTAATTAAAATGGCAGTTAAAGCTGTTCCCTAGCAGCAACTTTAAAAAGTTTGCAGAACTTTTTTTAAAAAGGGTAGTTGATCAACAGAAAGAGTAGTAGAAAGGATTTACAGTGCTGTTTCAGATACCAGCCAACCTACAGTATGAAGACAAAGCAATATAGACAAATAATTAAATTTATTAGCATAAAGAAAGGGCAGGCTCCTATAAAAAGAAATGCTTTTTTAGGTAATCTGAAGGCCTCCGAGCTTTAAGACTCAAGGGGCCATTATTCTAAGAAACTACCTCAGAAATGTATCATTATATAAATTTCTTATCTCTAATTCATTAAGTACACAACTATGTAGGACAACCCCCCACCCAAACTATCTCAGACTAGTCAAACTAGGTTGCTCTTGAGAAAAATCTGGTTAGTATTAACAACATCACTCTCACAAATGAACAGATGTTAACATTATATACAGTGTAGCCTGACTAACATAGCAGATGCTGTGCTTCTCAGATCAAAAGAAGAGATACTGATAATTATCAGCTTCTTGTCCATTTTCAATTTGCATATAAAATTATCCAGAAGTTTGGCGTTCCAAAAGAAGTTTACTTCATGAATGTGAGCATGAATTTTGTTTATAAAAATATTGTATCTCTTATATTTCTAAATCTTCATCCTCATCTTCATCTTCATCCTCTAGAAATCTTCATCTTCATCCTCTAGATAATCTACATAGATAAGTCCAAAAAGGGAAATAAAAGCTGTGACAAATTTCAACAATAGCTTAACCAGTTTGAATTTTGTTTTGTTTTGTTCCTAAATTTGTTTCCTTTTCCACTAAACAATTACTATGTATTTAGACTTATTAAAAGAGTTTCAGGTGTTCGTCTTATTTTTGTCCATATTAGACAGGGAATATTAATATTGTAATTAAGATAATGTAAAGCATCAGACAGAAGAGCAGCAAGAGACTTGTACATAATCTTTTCTGACTTTCCTAGGGCTACTATATCTGAGCTGCAAAAATTTGTATGATTAGTAGATAATTTTCTATTATTATTATTAATATTATTATTATTATTATTTATTTACTTATTTATTTATTTATTTATTGAATTTATATACCGCCCTTCTCCCCGAAGGGACTCAGGGCGGTGAACAGCCGAAAATTAAAATAACATACAATATAAAAGTTAAGATAACTAAAAATAAATTAAATTAATCGGCCTCCCAATTTAAAACCCCAAGCTATACAATTAAAAACTAACCCATAAAACCTATTCAGGCCAGGCCGGCTTGCTGAAATAAAAATGTCTTCAGGGCCTTACGGAAAGTGCGGAGATCCGGGATCAGCCGTATTCCAGGAGGTAGCTCGTTCCACAGGGCGGGTGCTCCCACACAGAAAGCTCTCCCCCTGGGGGCCGCCAGCCAATATTGCTTGACTGACAGCACCCTGAGGAGGCCTCTCTGTGAGAGCATATTGGCCGGTGGGAGGTTATCAGTAGCAGAAGGCGGTCTCGTAAATACCCTGGCCCTAAGCCATGGAGCGCTTTAAAGGTGACAACCAACACCTTGAAGCACACCCGGAAAACCACCAGGAGCCAGTGCAGCTCGCGCAGGAAAGGTATTATATGGGAGCGCCATGTCGCTTCCATAATCACCCACGCGGCTGCATTCTGGATCAGTTGGAGCCTCCAGGTGCTCCTCAAGGGGAGCCCCATGTAGAGAGCGTGCAGTAGTCCAGGTGAGAAGTGACGAGAGCATGAGTGACTGTGCATAAGGAATCCCATCTCAGAAAGGGGCGCAACTGGCATATCAGGCGAACCTAATAAAAAGCCCCCCTGGCCACAGCCATCATGTGCTCTTCTAAAGAAAGTCGTGTGTCCAGGAGGACGCCCAAGTTGCGAGCCCCCTCTGTGGGGGTCAATGACTCGCCCCCAATAGCCAGTGATGGCACCAGCTGGCTATATCGGGATGCTGGCATCCACAGCCACTCGGTCTTGGAAGGTTTGAGTCGAAGCCTGTTCCTCCCCATCCAGACCCGCACGGCCTCCAAACACTGGGACATCACTTCAAGGGCATCGTTGGGGTGGTTTGGGGTGGAGATGTACAGCTGAGTGTCATCAGCGTACAGATGGCACCGCACCCCAAATCCATGGATGATCTCACCCAGCAGCTTCACATAAATGTTGAACAGGAGTGGCGAGAGGACTGACCCTTGTGGCACCCCACAAACAAGGCGCCTCGAGGTCGACCTCTGCCCCCCTGCCAACACAGACTGCGACCGGTCGGAGAGATAGGAGGAGAACCACCGCAACACGGTGCCTCCCACCCCCAATCCCTCAAGCCGGTGCAGCATGATACCATGGTCGATGGTATCAAAAGCCGCTGAGAGATCTAATAGGACCAGAACAGAGGAGCAACCCCTGTCCCGAGCCCTCCAGAGATCATCAACCAACGCGACCAATGCCGTTTCCGTGCTGTACCCAGGCCTGAAGCCGGACTGGCACAGGTCTAGATAGACGGTTTCATCCAAGTACTGCGGGAGCTGTTGCGCAACCACACTCTCAACAACCTTCGCAATAAAGCGAAGGTTGGAGACAGGACGGTAGTTAGCCATAACAGCCGGGTCCAGAGAAGGCTTCTTAAGGAGGGGCCTCACCACCGCCTCTTTCAAGGCAGGCGGCAGGAAACCCTCCCCCAGAGAGGGTTGGTCTTTTTTGGGTGGTCTTTTTTTTTTGCACCAGATTGAACTTTTGAAACTCAGATATAACCTTCATAAAACTTCAAAAGTGTTTGCAGATTTCTGCCTGAAGAAAAAGTGTTGTTGTTCCTGAATCTATTTTATAGAAGCACCTCTACTAACACTGAAAAGTTTGTAATTTATCATCTTTCAATCTCCTTTTGCAGACTGATAACTTGGCTAAAAGAGCTGGTACTTTTTCAGCAATAACCATAATGTGACACCAGGGACTTAAATCAAACAATTTATCTCATTCATGTGGTGAAAAATACGTGCCAAGGAAACAAAGTCATAAATGAACTCCTTTTGTTATATAAGAATGGGGTTTCCTTTTCCCTCAAAAAAAGTGAACTTTCTCTTTTAAAAAGTGAAACTTCTACCCAAAATTTCAGTCAAGAACTTCAAGATTTGTCCTCTGGAAAGCCAATAAACTCCCATATAGTAAGAAGAAGTTCATATACCATATATTGGGGGGAAACCTCTTGAAGAGACATTGATTAAGGGTAGGGGCTCTAATGAAGTTAATTACTTTCACAATAGACAAATGTTCTTAGAATCATAGGGCTGGAGGTTTTTTTTAGTCCAATCCCCTACGATATCAAGGCAGGATACCTTGCACCATCTTGGTCTAATGGTTGTCCGGTCTATGTTTGAAAACCTCCAATGATGGAGCACCCACAACCACAGGAGGCAAGTTATTGTACTGATTAATTTCTCTTACTGTCAGAAAAATTATCCTTACTTCTAGGTTGAATTTTTTTTTTTTTTTTGACAAGCTTCCACCCATCACTTCTTGTCCTACATTCTGGTGTCTATTCTTTGTGACAGCCTGTCAAGTACTGGGAAACCATTATCACATTCCTGTCAGGGTTCCAAGGAACACCACCAACAAAATAAAGCTCTGAGGCCTGAGGTTCCTCAAAGTTCTAATTTATTAGAGATGTCATGTTGGCACATCTGAGAAAATCCGAATCTGAAAGTTTTCAGGTTTTCTCCACATAGATAACAGTTCACAGCCCTGTCCCCCACCCACAAATTCATCACATTGTCCAATCAACTCTTTATACTCAGCTGGATACAATCTTCCGACAGTCTCCATCAGACGCAGGCATTGACTTTTTCACAGCTGCCATACACTGCTGGCTCATACTTAAGTCATGGTCCACTAGAACACCTACAGTTGATCCTGTCACAGTTACTACAGTTGATCTAGGTACCACCTACTCTATGCCTATGCGTTTGGTAGGATCTTACTTTTTTCACCACTGAACTGCATCTTGTTCAATAGGGCACAAAGATCAAGTTTATTAAGATCCTTCTGGAATTTGACCCTATCTTCAAAGTATTAGCTATCCCCACCCCACCCCCCTCCCAGCATAGTGTTATCTGCAAATTTGATGAGTTCTTCTATCTCCTTATCTAAATTAGATGTCGAAGATGTCGAAATTACTGGACCCAAGATTGAACCTTTTGGTATTCTGCTGCATGCTTCCATCTATGTAGGTGTAGTTGCACTGTGGACTACTCCTGAATGTGATTGGTCACCAATTGCAAATACATCTAGTGGTGGTACTTTCTATCCCATATTGTTCTATCTTACCAAGAGGTAGGCTGAGGTTTATTTTGTCAAATGCCTTAAGTCTAAGCATATTGTATCCACATTATATTGCTGGTCCAGTAATTTAGTTACTTTACATCTGCCAGCTCCTTCAGAATCCTGGGAAGTAAACCATCTGACCTATGGTAAAAGAGTTTTTTGTTTGTTTTTTTTACTAATTCCATGCCTATTTTGACTTGTATTCCTGTTCTATCTCAACCGGTGTTCCTTTGTTAGGTTGTGCTGTTTCTTCCTTTTGCATTAAAAACAAGAGTAAAGAAAAAAGCAATTCTTCTTTCTTCCTAATGCCTCTCATCTTCTTGCCATCTGTTCCCATCAGTGGGCCTATTGTTTTCTTAACTTTCTTCTTGTTCCTTAAATGTTGAACAAATTGTTTTATTATTGAAAGAAACTTGCAGGATTGTTTACAGACTGTTTGAAGCTAATACATGCAATACAATCAGTTGAATTTCTAACCTTCACTAAGTTTCCAAATGTTTCTTCTAATAAAATGTTTGCTTGACAAAGAAACTTATCACCATTTCAATGACTGGTAACAGATTTTAATTTCCATAAAAGGCTTCACAAAATAGGGATGTTTTGATGGCATCAACATACACATAACGCCAGGAATGTGACTACTGATATTCTTTCATTATGCTGCGTATTTTATTCAGAAGTATGACATCTGTAATTCTTGAATTTCTTTTGAGGTTTCTTTTGAGGGTTTCCTGCCCAGGCAGGGGGTTGGACAAGAAGACCTCCAAGGTCCCTTCCTACTCTGTTATTCTAATATCCAAACAGATTGCCAGAATAGATCATTCCTACGTAAGAAGTGAAGCATGGGAGTTAATGTATGCAACTTCTTACTACCTGCATAAGGAAAATCACCTTGCTTCAAATTCATTTACCATAGTGACTATGTTGCTATGCCACTGATCACTGTACAAGTCATTAAATATCTTACCCCAAGATAAGAAAAAAGTAACTCTGCAAAGGTAGATGCCATATTAATTAACAGACCTAAATAATAAATAACACCAAAGATGAGACAAGTCTAGTAATTGTCAGTTTGTGCACAGTTACCTTCTAATATTTTTCTTTTCCCAGGATTTCATGAACCTTCAGATAAGTTTATCACCCAGCAGCAATTATATGAATTATACATCTCCTTCATTCAGGCAGAGTTATTCAGTGAATGTTCCTGAGTAAGATCTATAGGTAAGCTTTTAACCAGAGGAAGAGCTAATTGGAAATTCTTTTGGAAAAATAATGACTCTGTTCTGAACATTTATACTTGTATTATTGCCTGGCTCAAAGCTACTTTGAAAGACTCTGCCAGAAGAGTGACAGTTATTCTCCAGAACAACTTCTGGTGATAAACTTTAATAGTGGGGGTTTTTTAGTTGCCTATTTTATTTTGGCTACCATATTTCCTTTGAGGGAATCCAGATACATCCTACTAAAATGGACTCTAACTTCTCTTGGTACCCTATGAGAAGTGCCAAGGAAGTCCAGTTTTGATGGAGGAAGGGATGTCATTTTTATCAACATTGCATACCTGAGTTTTCAACTCACACAAGAAATTTAAGTCAATTCTTCCAATGCACAGCAGGCATTTTAACACTAAAACAAGACTTTGCCTTCCAGCCCTCTTCCACCATCTACCGTATTTTCTGGCATATAAGACGATTGGGCATATAAGACGACCCCTGAATTTTCCTGTTAAAATATAGGGTTTGGGCTATACTCGCCGTATAAGACTACCCCTCTTCCAACGCACACCAAATAAAAATTAAAAAACATCAACTGGCTCACCCACAATGTAAAAGCAGCTGTGCTAGACCCAAAATGGCCCCTGCAACAAGCAGGAACCTCACACAGCCACAAAAAGCCCCAAAAAACAACTTTCACACTTTACACACACACAACACAACACAACTGGCTCACCCACAATGTAAAAGCAGCTGTGCTAGACCCAAAATGGCCCCTGCAACAAGCAGAACCTCACACAGCCACAAAAAGCCCAAAAACCCAACTTTCACACTTTACACATACAAAATTCCACATACAGCTTTGTGAGATTTTTTTTGTGTTTGTGTAGTTAGAGTGAAACACTACAAAAACACACTAAATCTCAGAAAGCTGCACAAATATTTTATTTTATTTTATTTTTATTTTTATATGAAAGCTAAATTTAAAACTTCCTAAACTTTAAATGGCTAGGTCTAAAAAAGAACAACTAAAAAAATCCCCAATTAACTATTTTTTTTAAAGATCCCAAAGGGGGAAAAAACTTAACCAATAGAACAAGGGTCTCCAACCTTGGCAACTTTAAGACTTGTAGACTTCAACTTCCAGAATTCCTCAGCCAGCTTTGTTTTGTGATTGCAGGCAGGGAGTTGCTTGCTGATGGAATGGATTCAGGCAAGCAAAGCAAGGCAAACATTGGGACTAGCAGCTAATGTAAGCAAGCTGGACGGGGAAAACTTTTTTCCTTCTCCATGGCTCTGGCAATCCCAGATGAGTTGCCTGATTAGCAGATTGTCAGAGCTTGGATCGCCAGAGCCATGGGAAAGGGAAAAAGTTTTCCCCCTCCAGCTTGCTTACATTAGCTGCTAGTCCCAATGTTTGCCTTGCTTTGCTTGCCTGAATCCATTCCATCAGCAAGCAACTCCCCGCCGGCTCTCTCTCCATTTCCACATGGAAATGGAGTTTTTTCGAGCCGCCTTTCAGTTTTAAAGGCGGCTCTTTACAGGCAATGGGGCGGCGATCCCAAGGGATCGTCTGGTGGCGGCAAGAAGCAAACCGGAAGTCGGGTTGATACTTTTTCAAGGAGGTATCCATCCCCGCCTAAATGACAAGACCAGGAAAACTATTCAGGAAGATTTCATTAATACTATTCTGGGAAATCTTAGAAACAAGAATAACATTGCTTTGTTCTTCTGGATGAAAATTTATATATTTAACTGAAAAGTGTAATCTTCTGGCGATGAAGGGATGAATTTTATTTTGGGTTGAAGCTGGTTGGTGGAGTAGTGATAAACAGGGCTGTGTCATACTCACAGGTAGCACTTACAATTTTCTTTTTCTTTTAGTGATGCTACTTCTATTTTTAAATCAATTCTGGAATGTCTTTTCTATCAACAAAAGTTAAATAGGATGGCGAGGGAGGGAGAGAGATATGAATGTAATGTACTAGATTATTTAATGCTGGACTAATTAATGTAAGATGCTGGACTAAGAGCAGGGAAATCCGGGTCCAAGTCCTGGAAGTCAGCGAGGTATTTTAGGGCCCATCACTCTCCTTGGCTTAGACTGGGATATTGAAAAAACATCCACCAACCCCACACTGGATCAACATTTAGATTACAGCCCATTAATTATTGGTTTAGGTTGATAGCAGCAACAACATTAATAACAATAATAGAAAGGGCTTGGGGGCTCCAAAAAGAAGCTCCTAATCTACAGATTGCAAATCTTGAACTACAAAAAATATTGTTGTCTCACTTAAAAAGCACCTTATAGCAGTTTGTATCAGTATTTAGAAGACAAATAAAAAAACCAGAGCACCAAGGGGAGTGGGGGGAGATTATTACTGATAGCATTATTTTAAAATATGTTAAAAGCCCAATTAAAGGCATGCATATTGCAACTTTTCTGGACATCAGCAAAAATGTATTTTGTCAAGTATTTCTACAAATAAGTGAAAAAATATAGGGAGCATTGAGCATGAATTTTGCTAAACCTATGGTTGCAAATGAATATATATACTGTACTATTAAAAACAAATAAAGGGAGCAAACAAGAATTTGCCTGAGATCTTTAACGACTTCCTCCCCCACTTTCAATGATAATAGGTATGAATAGCATCTCGATAAAACTTTCCTGTCATTACCTAATAATATTTTATCCAATTCTTGTTTCCCATGATATATCCCTTCACTGTCCTGATCTTTCTTCCACCTTGAGTGTATTTGAGTGTACCATGATTGCCTGGGTGCAAAATATGGGTTATTCATTGGATTTCAAAAATGGGAGGAGATTTGGCTTAAAAATTTAAAATTAACTATGGCATCCTCTTATAAAGAGAATATTTATAAGATGGTTTATAGATGGCACCTACCTCCAGCAAGATTAGCTAAAATGTTTCACGGGACATCTTCACAGTGCTGGAAATGTGGGCATAGCAATGGAATTTACTTCCACCAATGGTGGACATGTCCTGGCAGCTAAATATTGGATGAAAATAAGACAATGGTTGCTTGAAATTACACACTGTAGAGTGGAACTGAAACTGGAAACCTTTTTGTTGGGGATTGACTAAATGGTATCTGATGCTGCACATAATCACTGCAGGGAGACTGGCATTTGCACAAGAATGGAAGAATGAGGATCTACCAACAGACTCAAAAATAATTTATAAAATCATGGAATGTGCCCGATAGACTTACAAAACTGATCAAGGGTAAAAGAGACTCAGATTTTTATAGTAGTTGGAACATGTGGTATGATTGGATCCAGAAACGATGGGAGAATGACAAAGGATAATGCTGGATTATAATTATAGATGATGGTATAATTATGGTAATCAATAAATATTGGAAATGTAAATTTGTATATAAGAATCTTTAAATATTTTCTATTTTTACTTTCTGATTATTGGTGTATATATACATGGATATTTTGGTGATGTTACACCGTGATAGAAAAACTATTATATTTTTGTCTTTGTTTTTTCATTTGTTTTTTTTAAAAAAAGAATTTGCCTGAGATATTCAGTATGGAAATTTAAGGCTAAGTATCCAACACACATTAAAAGAATAGAACATAAAAGAAAGTATATAATAAATTAAATATTCCAGATGCTTATACCAAGGAAAGTCACTACATAATTATTTTTCAAGCTTTCTTCTTTCCAAGAAATTGAAGAAAAACAGGTTTAAGTCTCTAGGTCATCATGGAGCTCATTAACCGATTTTGAACCAATCTTTATGTCTCAAACAGTCTATTTCACATGGCTGCTTTGAGGCTAGAGTGAGATATTCCTTAGGGAAAACACAAGATATAACTTAATTTTAAAAATAATAAATGTCATATTTACAGAAAATCCATGATATGGGTATACTGCTCATATTTTATAGTTAATCCTTTAATCTGTATTAATGTTAATATAATGAACTACACAAAATAAGTAGGTGGCTAACTTGTAAAGCAGGTATTTTCAAACGTTTTAACTGTTGGTCGCATTTGAAATCTAGAAAGCATGTACTTATTCTGACAAGACAAACTGATAAGGTTGCTCTCTCTCTCAGTCCAAATCATATTCCCAACAGCAATTTTTATGTATCAAAATTATAGGGCTCATGATATTTATGGACACCACCCATAGCATAATCTAGGTCTAAATGTAAATCATCCAATGATTTGACACACAGTATGAAAAGTGGTGCTAATCTCTGTCCGTGTATTTTGGTTTAAAGATGTCTTATACAAACTATAGAATGATGTAAACAGTAAGCAAAGCAATTATAAGTCTGTGAGCTTTTGTTGATTTTTAAATTCTCCAAGAAAAGATAAGGCAGAGAAGAGAATAATTTATAAGTTTCCCTTTCTTTCTTTCTTTCTTTCTTTCTTTCTTTCTTTCTTTCTTCCTTCCTTCCTTCCTTCCTTCCTTCCTTCCTTCCTTTCTCTCTTTCTCTCTCTCTCTCTCTCTCTCTCTCTTTTTCTTTCTTTCTTTCTTTTTTTCCCCACATGCCCTTAAATCAGTCTTGGCAACTGCCTCATAGGCAACTCTATGCAGTTGTCTTGGCAAGATTTGCCATTGCTTTCTTCCTAGGGCTGGGAGGGAATGAAGACTTATGATCATCCAGTTGGTTTCATACAAACAGCAAAACTAGAATTCAGAATTTCCCAGTTTCTAGTCCAGTATTTTAACCACTATACCAAACTGACTATTATTTCTTCTTCTGGTTTTCCAAACTAAAATAGCAGTTTCCTTGGGTATGAATACCATATCAAAGATCAAGTTCTGGTTAACAAGTCATGTGCAACTGGCAAAAGACAATGGTAAATCTTCGAATGTACACACACACACACACACACAGATACAAAGACAGAATCTCATTAACTTTTTCTTTTCCTTACTATATTGAGCAAACATAGACACAAAGCACTATAAATTGTAGTCTTTTCCTAAATTGGACAGATGACACCCAAAAAGCTTAAATAGAGAGGCAGTATCATATACTTAAATAATAGTATTAAAGACCATTAAGACTATTTGCTAATTGTTAGCAAACTGTTTTATATAGACAACATTATAATAAAATAGTCATAAGAATTATTGCTTTTTCAGAGATTTAAGAACTTGAAAGTTTCCTTCACGGGTTTTTATCCAACCCCATGTCACTCATTAATCTTATGTTTATGAACTTCTTCCTTCCATTCCAAGCTTTAAGTTTGTTATTATATGTATAATTTATCTTACATTCTTTCCTAAACAAAGTCCGACAGTTTGCTGCACAGTGTTCCATTTTTCTGTGACTTATTTCTACATTTATCCTTAGGGCAATATGTTCAGTTTCCAACTCATAAGGCCTGTAAGTATATCTCAAAATTTTAATTTACATATATGATCCAACTGAACAGCAGAGTTAATTGTTCACAACAATACATTGTCTGCTTTTGTAGTTGTTGAATAAGTAACACTGGCCAGACATTGAGTTCTAAATTGGATCAATTTGTACATGTGAACCCAAACCCAATTATCACATTTTGGGTTAGAGTGATGCCTGAATTCATCGTGAATTGAATCATTGTGGCAGCCTACAGCGACACCTTATCTTTCTAGTTGAAAAATCAAGAAAAACCCAGGAAACAGCAGATGAAAACACGGTTTCTAGTGCTATAGCTAAACTAGTACAATTACTGCTATATTATACAGAAAACTGAAATTTGCATTTCCCCAAACTCATTATAAATTTAAGAAATGATGTTCAGCTGCAACATGGTTGAAGATGAGAAAAACTGCTTTGCCTTAGATAATCAGCCTATGAGAAAAGTTACCTTTTTGGATGATCTAATATATACTGTAAGTTTCGTATTAGTAGAAAGGCATATTTATTTTAATTTAATGATAGAGCACCTGTAAACAACAAATTTTAATAAATATAATTTTATTTATAGCCATGTTATCAGAAAAGCACAGAACAGCTGAAGTTGTTTTACTAGTTTCATCAAACGCTATAAATATTATTTTAACTGCAGAAACAAATATATCCTATTATTCATGAATAGATATTACTTAGTTTCATGTTTTTACTTAGCATATGTATGTATAAAAAGGATAACAGGTTTTTTTCATATAAATATACTTTACAAAAAGTAATTGAGTAATGAAATTTTCCATTCCTGTTCATCCTATGGGTTTACAAAAGCAACATCATCTATGAAATACTAAAAATAAAATTTTAGCCATTATGAGTATAATAGGAGATTATCCTACACTACAGTGCTTGGGTGTGCCATATATAGATGTATCTTTATGGAATTCTCTAAATGAATGTTTGTAATTTTCATTTCTATTGTTTTACTCTACAAGAGTACTACTAAGCAGGTATATACAAAAGTATGAACGCTATTGCTTAACGCATTGTAAGCAGCCCTGACTCTCCAGAGAAGGGCGGCATATAAATCGAACCAATAAATAAATAAATAAATAAATTTGGTATTCAATAAACCAGATAACAATTTAGGGAAATGCAATAAAAAAGAAAGAAAAAGTAAATTGCTTGTTAGGATTTTGAATTAAAAGTTTAAGCTTACCCTCAAAACTAAGTTAGAAAACTACATGTGGAGTAACATAACTGGCAATGGGGAAGAATGTATGCCTCAAACAGAAGCCTTCACAAAGGGGTATTAAAAAGCATATCATGCAATGCTCCATTATTTGATTATTATATTGTTGGTGTTAGTATGGAGATTTTAGAACTTTGCAAGCGATTAAATGCCTTTATACTATTAGTTTTGTCTATTTTAGAGTCTCTTGATCTCATTTCAGTTTTTTTATTTAATTGGCAAAGGTATCAGAATTAATTTAGAAACAAGGCTACTGGTGAAATGCTTCTATTTAAAAAATAAAGAAATATATGAAAGAATTTACTGTAGATTTTGAGAAATGGGAAAAATTCAGGAATGGAAAAAAGGCATATAAAAACAAAAGGCAAGAGCACTGAGATCTAAAGAAATTTCAGATAATGCTGGCTATAAGTAATAATAATAAACAATGTCTTTTTATTTAGCTTGTGCCCATAAAAATTCTTTTCCCAATTTTAGCTATTTTCTGTTATATCTATCATAGATATTTAAACTGTGCCAATGTTCTTATGAGACCATATGACTAGCCGCTTTTTTTGTTCTGCTGCACTGGAAGAATTGTGAACATTAATGGAATAAATTCAAAAAACATTTTAACAAATGAATTGAAAGAGAAAAAACGCAGAGCACTCATTTACTTAACAGAATTGTGACCAGCAAATGTATTACATTACAAACTTTAATAGACCAGAGTACATTTTGACAGCTAGCTGGATTTAGATTCAAATCTTATTCTTTGATAAATACATTAATATTTAAGATAACAAAAATGCTATTTTTATTACTGTTAAACAAAATAACTAATATAATGTACCATTGGCAGATTTTACAACAAATTACATAAAAACTAGTGTATTACATTGTGTTAATAACATTTGCAATCTTTGTTTAGCAAACATGATTTATAAGCAGAAATGGTTTAGACTTGAATTTAACCAATGTGCATATTTTAGAACAATATTTGCAAAAGTAGAATTCATGTTATGAAAATAATAACTACAAAGTACAGATGAGCCACAATACATTTTAGATAAATATATAGTACTAGCTGAATACCCATGCTCCACTGCGAAACTATGTGATTGGGCTTGATAAATCGACAGAGTTTGAAAATTAATGAGTAGTTACGATCATCCTGTCCTCTCCCCTTCTCTCCCTTAGGCTTGGCCCCATAGGTCCTCTCTTATCCCCTTCTCTCCCTCAGGCTTGCCCCATAGAAGCCTCTCCCCTCTCTCCCTCAGGCTGGCCCCGCAGAAGCCTCTCCTCACCTCTTCTCTCCCTCAGCCTTTCCCCACGGAAACGTCTCCTATCCTATCCCCTTCTCTCCCTCAGGCTTTCTAGCCCCTTCTCTCCATGAGGCTTGCCCCACAGAAGCCTGTCCTATGCTATCCCATTTTCTCCAGAGTTATTTTCAAGTTGGGAGGGGGAGTAGAACTTCTAAATAATTAGCATCAGAGTGTGTTATAATAATATAGGGAATACTAATGCTCTGATGGCCATTTCGAAAAATCCTTTCTTATTGAGCACCTAGAAATCTGGAGATTTCGTGATTAATGCATGAATGGTTTTCGCTTTTATATATATAGATTTGAGAACAAACTTTATTTCAGAAGGATATTCTGCATCATACTTTGAATATAAACTTTCAAAGAAACAGTAATGACGGCACTTTAACCCTAACCCTAACCCTAACCCTAACCCTAACCCTAACTTGCGCACCTTCCGCTGGGCCCTTAAGACGCTCTTATTTCAACAAGCCAGGCTGGCCTAATCTTAAAATTTTATTCTTCTTAAATTATTTAAATTGGGTTGTTTATTTTAATTATGGGCCAAAATATTTAATATTTTTAGACTGTTTTTTAAATTTTATATTTGTGGGTTTTATGCTGGCTGTAAACTGCCCTGAATCCCTTTGGGAGAAGGGCAGTATATAAATTAAATTAATAAAATAATAATAAAATAATAAATAAATAAATTTAATTCATGATCAAAGTGAAGACAATCATTTGCCACCTACTCAGCCTGAATATGGTTAACAATATTAAATGCCTTCAAGAATTAAAATTTAGTTTTCAATTATGATACACTATTATATAAGGAATATTATGTTAATACATGAATTACTGTATAAGAATATTTCTGTCATCAATTATGAATTTCATTTATTTTAATATGTTTGTAGGATTATTCAGTGAGGAGTATTTTTCGTTAGTTTTAAATACTGAGAATTTTTCAATATATATTTTCAGGGTGGAAAAATACCAATAAGATGGACAGCTCCTGAAGCTATAGCCTACAGGAAATTTTCTTCTGCAAGCGATGCATGGAGTTATGGCATTGTTATGTGGGAAGTAATGTCATATGGAGAAAGACCGTATTGGGAGATGTCTAATCAGGATGTAAGTTTTAACTGGTTATTACAGATTATTGTTTTCAGGATGCATTTATTCCATTGCTTATTGAAAAGAAAACAAAAAAAATTACAATCATCAGGAGCACACCTAGTAATAAGTCCTACTGAATAAGATTTGATGTTATGATCCAGGTGGGCAAAACTAGGCAGGCCTCCCGAGAGTCTTTTATTTCTCTTGGAAAGGATTAAACAATTGACCCTCCACTGACTGGTCAGGCTGCACCCTCAGTTCCCCAAATAACAGCCCATACATTACCCGACCGGTCCACAAAGCAAAAATCTGACAGAAAGCAAGAGCAGGGCTCAGAGCAAGCAAAGGTCCAAGACAAGGAACAGTTTTCCAAAGGGGCACAGTGAAACAACAGACAAACACAATTCACAAACAAGGGCACAGTTCAAACCAAAAGGCCAAGAGCCTTTCTTGAAATAAGACGGGGTCCAAGGCAAGGCAGGTCTGAACGGAGAATCTTCAAGGCTAGGGCAAGCCAAGAACAGTCCTCAAAATAAGGCAAAAACAATCTTTGAAACAAAGCAGTCTGAGTCACAGCTGAGGGAGTCCAATCCGAAAACAAACACTTGTTCCTGGCAAAAGCCTCTCCTCCTGAGTAGTTGGGTCACCCTTCGCTGACTCTGATGTCTCTCCATTCTTCGCACTTATGGATCAGGCAGGAGAGGTATTTGCTCATCTCCAGAGCTCCGCCACTCCTCTGCTCCACTGCCTGCCCTTTCTGTCTCCTCCCCCTTCCTTGATCAGCCTGAGCCCTCTCTTCCTCTCTGCCTACTCTTCTGAGGCCCAATGGACCTGGGAGTGACTTATCCTCGGTCTCAGGTCATTCCTCCTGAGCCATAGGGACTGCACCATTCCTCTGTGCTGGCCCCAGCTCCATCTCCTCCTCCTCCTTCTCAGACTCGAGCTCCAACGGGACCATGATACTTGGCTTCAGACTAAACATGCATAGGAATCATTGTTATTACAACATACTGCTAGAAAGTGGAAAATAAAAATTGATTCCCCACTTATCACTATTAACTGCAACTAATTTGATTAAAATTGCCATGGAATAAGTACCATTGAAATTCTATTTCTATAGGCAAATTATTTAGTATTCTTAGCATTTACATCAAAGATTAATACCTGGGGAGAAACATAATTGAAGCCAAGCAAAAGTTTCATGATAGAAGTGAAACACTTGTTCATTATCCATTTCTACTGCAATCTCTTTTAGCATGATTATTTAGCATGTGGGGATTGTAAAACACAATACCATGAGACTGCATCACTTAACAACTGCAGTTCCAGCACTTCCACTTGCCACTGATAGGCAAGAACCACGTACAACTAAAACTTTCAATTTCCTATTGGCTTCCCAATTGAATTTGCTTATAATTGAAAATCATTACTTGACTATGGGGATGCTGTGTTCACCAGAACTACAAGGACCTGTCATAAGTACCAGTAGTTCAGCACCGTTGCAACTTTAAAAGTGACTGAATTAATGGTCCTAACCCAAGAACTACCCATAGCATATAATATACATCAGCAGTTTCCTTTTTGTACCTAGCCATAAGCAAATGGTTCTCAAACATTGTGCTACCCCTAAATGATAAATGAATTTGTTTGATTCTCATACACCATAAATAAAATTGAGGGCAAGAAAGAAATATACCACTTATTTTTAATAATTAAATTTTAATCTATACTTCACAGCGTTTCTCCAATATTCTGGCATGACAATTATCAACTGCAAATGAGGAGCAAATCTCAGAATTTTAACAGCACTCTCACTTTGTCCGAGCAAGCTTGATCAAGTTTAAAAATATTATTAAGCCATAGGTGACCTAAAGTTTGAGAACCCTTGAAAAAACTCTGGTGTAGTTTGTTTTGGTTTAACAAATGTAAGGCAGGAAAGCTGGCTGAATGACTTTATACGGTTACAGTTAAGGGGAAACTCGGAGTAGGATCATAATATATGCCTTGTTCCCCAAAGTCAGATCTACTCCCATTGCGCCTGCTTTTGAAAGGCCTTGAAGATACAGTTGTGTTAACTCAGGGGTATCAAACTCAAATTCAGCCCACAGGGTGCTTATATCTACCCTAGAAACAGTGAAGGACTGGCCTGTGGTACCTCTGCCAGCGAAAATGGAGGTTGGGGGCTGCGTGCCTCCTGCAGCCCTCTGTCAGTGAAAACGGAGCCTGCAAGGCCACCCCAGGCTCTGTTTTTGCTGGCAGAGGGTTGCAGGCCATCCAGGCCAAAAATGGGGCTGGGGGGCACGCGCAGCCCCCCATGCACCATTTTCACTGGCAGAGGGTTAGCAAAACAAACTAAAATCAAAACAAAACAAAAGGAGAAATGTTTCCCCTTTTGCATTTGAGCATCCAAGAAAGGACAGTAAAGGAGAAATGGAAAGAAGAAAGAAAAAGAAGGAAAGTTGGGAAGAGACCGAGGAAGGAAAAAGAAGGAAAAAGGGAAAGGAAGAAGAAAGGAGAATGAAGAGGGAAGGAAAAAGAAGAAAAGGAAGGAAGGAAGGAAGGAAGGAAGGAAGGAAGGAAGGAAGGAAGGAAGGAAGGAAGGAAGGAAGGTCCTGCCTTAGCACTTGGACACCAGCAGCCCTGCTGCCCTTTTGCCATCCCCTTGTCCCCTCCTGCTGATCTCTCCTGGTGGTCTCCCATCCTATTGCTGAGGATCCTTTGGTTACAATGCTGGGTTTCCATGCATGGAGAGGGAGTGGGCCTCTCTCTGACTCACACACTTTGCCCTCCTGCACACACCATGAGCAACCTGGCCAAGGAGAGTAAGCACAGTAGCAGCAGCCGCGAGGAGGTAAGCATAGGCGGGCACCTCCTCTAGGAAGCAGAGTTACGCTGGGCTGTAGGGTCTCAGTGCCATGGAGCTCGAGAGCCGGGATGAGTGCTTGTCTTCCACTGCCTAGGGCTCAGGACAGTCTGCACCACCGTCCAGGTGTTCTCTGCTTGGCCTGAGAGGGATGGCAAGGCTCCTCTGGAGGACAAGGCTTTGGCACTCTCCCTGGTCTCACCTTCACTGGAGACAATGGATCCTCCCAGCATGAGTGATGTTGAGCTGACCACACCCACCCCCCAGGTCAAACACAATCCTGATGTGGCCCTCAATGAAATTGAGTTTGACACCCATGTGCTAACTAGTCTGGGGTCCCAATGGGGGTGTGGCACTTTGGAAATGAATAATGGGGTAGAAAATACCCCACCTCCTCCCTGGGTGCATTTTGCTCCCTCCCTCTCTATCCTGCTTGGTTTTATTTTAACTGAATTTTAAATTTAAGATCCTTATTTATTGTTTTAATGTTTTACAGTGCATTTCATTCAATGTCCCTATGCTTTGGCGAGATGGGCAGGTTACAAATAATTAAATAAATAAATCTTCCCTCCCACTTTCTACATAGGTCATTCTGTCCATTGAAGAAGGATATAGGCTTCCAGCTCCCATGGGCTGCCCGGCTGCCCTCCATCAACTAATGCTTCATTGTTGGCAAAAGGAAAGAAGCCATCGGCCAAAGTTCACAGACATTGTCAGCTTCTTAGATAAATTGATACGAAACCCCAGCTCTCTTCATACTTTAGTGGAGGATGTACTAATGTAAGAACTATTTCACTATGCTTTTTGTATGTGCATACATGACTGTCACCCTTCAAATTGCCATGTTAATTACATAATATATAATGATTTTGTTTCTGCATTAAAGTAGAGATTTTATTTCATCATCATTCCTTTTTGTTTCCTTTATGGCAGATAGATTTGACTCTATCATATCTCTAGCGGTCTGTAGTTCCTGTAACTTCTCACATTCATTCAAAGTCTATGGAAAACTGCATAAGGAAATTCCTTGTACTGGGTCTGTGTGTGTGTAAATTAATAAAGTCACAAAAGCTTTAATGCACATTTATATATAGCCCAATATTGGTTCAAAGGTCCCTTATTACCCTGTTTCCCCCAAAATAAGGCATCCTCTGATAATAAAGCTTTTGAGTACATGGCAATAAGGCCAAACACTTATTTCAAGGTTCAAAAAAATATAAGACAGGGTCTTATTTTCGGGAAAACACGGGTAACTATCCTATAGTTACCACTATCTTCAGCCGGGAGCCAAGGCCAAACATGTAGCAGCCAAATGTTGAAGTCTTATCTTCTTCAGCTTCAGGAAGAACTTCTTTCAACCTCAGGATAATGTGCAACCGTCAACACTCTTAACTGGGCACCTACTCCAAAATCCCCTTAGCCAAATAGGTTGGTTCTTGTGATTCAGAGAAGACTAAAACTATTCTCCTTAGTTTCCCTTATTCCTATGCTGCAGTGTAATTTCTATACAGACATGTGGAATTGTCTTGTTTTGTTGCTCTATGACAGAATTGAATATCAGACCTTTATTAGACAAGTTTCTATTGTAGTTTCTGATTCTGCTTGCCCTCCCAGCACTTTGACTAACTTCGTTGTTGCTGTGATTAAAACACATCATCACATACTATACTTCTGAGTATTATCTTTTAATATGTTTTATATTCTTTTATTTGGATAATTGATAATGACAATAATAATAATAATAATAATAATAATAATAATAATAATAATAATAATGCTAGCTAATGTCAGATTTATATGTACTGATATGGAAGGAATGTTTTCCTCTGATCCTAGATTTAGCCTTTTTATTTTCAAGTGTGACACATTGGTAGTGCCCATAGCAATGTTATTGCTAGCGAATAGGATCTGCCCACTTCATGTGGAACCTTTTCTCAAAAACAAGAAAACAGTGTATATGGAAAGTGCACCTTTCCAATCAGTACTTTGTAACACCTTTTGGACAGAAATACCAGCTTCCAAAGAATCATTATAGCCTGCTATCTTCCTGCTAAACTCTTCCCCTGGCAGAATTCTTAAAATATATTTTATTAATAATTTTAATTACAGTAGTAAAAAAAATACAAACTAAATTTAGAGCAAGGGAAAACAATAATAAAGAAGAAAACATGCAGAAAAAAAAGAATGTAATAAAGAAAAAGAAGAGAAATATTATAAAGTTATTTCCAGACTTCATCACCAGTATAAACAAATGTAATAATTATTTACTCCCTCTAAGATATCTGTATATAACAGTATATAACTGTTATATCCCTATAACAGGTATCTCTTTACCCCATATCCTATCCGCTATCTATAAGCAAATCCATAAAACATCAATTTGGAGTAAAATGTCCATAAAGATTTGCCTGAATATTGCAAAATCTTATCTTATCTTAGATAGGGAGTCTTATCTTAACCTTGATCATTTAAACCAACTTTATTTTCCTTTCTTTTACTTCTAACAGTCTTAATTTTTAATTCAATCAAATATTGTCATAGAATTTAATTTCTCTTCAATTCTTCTTTATTCCATCACACAGATTTTTTCAAGACTTTAACTTTTAGAATTCTTCCAACTCAAAAATATTCTCAGCTTTCCTTGCATGTGCTGCATGTTTAACATCTTCTAAAAGATTGTCAATACTATTCAGGTTTGAAAGCTATTCTTAAATCTTTATTTTTCTTTGCTGTTAGTGTTTCATAGTTCACTTGGAGATATGGTTATAATTATTGTCTTGTGAAAACGCCCAGAGTCACTTCACTGAGGAATACTAATTTCTAGATTATATTGAGATTTAGCCGAAACTACTTGCTCCATTTATGTAACATTCCTTCTAGTCCTGGATGAGGCAGTATCCCGATGCATATACAGCCCAACATATAAGTTTAATAGTTAGCTTAAAGTATTCTTTTCTATAAATATTTCACATTTATACAAGTAGATCCTTTATGGTTATGGCAAAATAGTTGTTTTTCTTTTGTCAGTCCAAAGCACTTTATTTCAAGTTCTTACATTTTTTAAAGTTTATCAAGGTTTTCTTTTGTATTTTTTTATGACGACTTTTGTGATGAGATTCGGGAAAATTGTTCCTTTTTAAGAACTTTTCATAGAGATCCTTGTTATATAAGCAATATTGTAGAATAAACCTACGGACAACTAATCTACTGTCAACTAAACTTTTCAGTAGATCATTTACATGATTTGTGGTTATCATTTTGCAGATCTGAATTTTCTGGCAGTTACAGCAGATATTGTTAGGGGACTTCTAGCTGTTACTTTGTCCTTAACAGCCCCATGGAAATTCCATTTCTCAATAATGTTTCTTATTTAAACTGCTAAATGGAAATGTTTAGAGATAACATAATGCTTTTCTCCTATTTTGTAGCAGTGAATTATTTTTATTTTTAAATGCTCTGTCAGTTGTTTAGAGGAGCCATAGTTGTTGAAAGTAGACAGGGCCTTATACAAAACAGTTATTGCAAAATTAGAGATAAAATTAGACATAAATCTTCAGATTGGATTTTATTTACCCTATATTATTGGGTTTCAATGTTTTTGCCAATCTACTGTGCCCATTTTGGATTTTAAATGGAAAAATGTCCGTCTAAAATATATACTGAAATATTTTTTTAAATGTATTTTCCTCTCAGAACAACATTTTAAGCTATAAACTATTTACCAAACACTTGAAAGGTGCAAATTTTGGAGCATTTCAAGGTTCTATTCTATACCTTTCTCTTATTCCACCCATACTGAATTCATAAGATCAAATTATTCAGTTATTTCTGTCTGCTTCTCGCAAGAGAATCCCTTCTTTTCTCTTAAGCAAATTATAGTGGACTTTTGTAAGTAGAGCAGTTCGAAGACCAGTTCTGTTGCAACTGCAGGAAAGTAGTCCAGTCTAAAATTATATATATAAAGAACATTTGTATTTTGTTCCAGTAGACTTTGAAAACCTGAAATAAACAGAACAGTAACGATTATTTTAATTAATGATAATATGGAATAGTTACACTCTAAGGTAAGAAATATTCTCCAATTACAAGAAATATTCTTACAGGAAAAGATCTCAAAGGTGCTTTTTCAAAAAGTAACTGGATTGTTTTTCTTTTTTCCTTAAAGAAGAAAATGTTTCACTTCTCATCCAAGAAGTTTCATCAGATATGATTGGGGGAGTGAGGCTGGACTGATAGACACTGATAGTTGAGACTTGCTCACGGGGGATGGAAGGATGGGTTCTGACAGGAATTTTGTTTTGTTTTCTTCTTTTTCCTCAAGGAAAAAAAAGTTGAGTTGCCTTTTGAAAAACCTCATTTGAGACAACTACAGTATGAGCTAGATGGCTGAGAATCTCCAGAGGAAAATATATGATTTTACAGCTTATGTAATGTTTAATTGTCCACCGAATGTACCAAAAAGGTATCATAAAACTAAATCAATAATATATTGTTCTTTTCACAGAATGCCAGATTCACCTGGTGAAATTCCAGAATATCCCTTCTTTGTATCAGTCAGTGATTGGCTGGACTCAATAAAAATGGGCCAATACAAAGCTAATTTCATAGCAGCAGGGTACACATCTATGGATCTTGTTTCAAGAATGAGTATTGAGTAAGTACATTATTTATTAGGATTTCTAACTTTTATAGGACAGTGGCTAAGATTGGAATTTTAGAAAGTGCAAGGATAAATGCCAGGCATAGGTTAAATCAACAAATATTTATTCCCCATAGAAAAATAGTAACTGGATTTGAAATGTAATGAAAATTTGCATTTTGGTCATACCAGAGTCAAAAACACAAACTTTCATTACATTTCAAATCCAGTTACTCAACATGTATAATGTCCAGTATCCATTTTCTAACAGTTTTCAGGCTAAAGAACAAAATATATTATATTCAATATTTCAGGTTTAATATATTGAATATTTCAGGTTTAAAAACAGCTTGGAACAATTTGTTTTTGTATTTTCTGTACTTCACCCAATATTTCCCAACATTACCTTTATCTTGCAGTGACATTAGAAGAATTGGAGTTGTTCTTATTGGACATCAGAGACGAATAGTGAGCAGTTTACAGACTTTACGGTTACACATGATGCACATACAGGACAAAGGATTTCATGTATGAAAATTCTAGAAGCAACTGTGTTTTGTGCCTCAGTATTTCTAAAATGGAAAATACTCTCACTCCTTCCTTCTTCCCAGCTTCAAAAACTGAAACGTCTTCTTCATACTATAAACACAAATATTTATGTTAATTCTTCCAGCTTGGAATTTTTACTTAATTACATAGTTCCATCGTCAATGAACTGATGGTAACATCCTGGCCCCTAATAAAAGACTGTTGCTATGTGATGTTGAATAGCTTGGCATGGATGTATAACTTTATATAACAGTAAAGTATTCAGAAAACTTTCATCAACTTTTTTGAAAGTGAAGGCTTTCTTGGCTTGGAATTGCTACCTTCTTGTTGTAATTAGAATTTGATGGTAAATTACTAAATAATAATACTGACACCAATAACGATGATAGACATTTATTTTCATGTTTTGTGACATTTTAGCTTCCAATATAAAATGTGCAATCAAGAAAAGAACTTGACACATGTATTTATTTTATTGCTTACCAAATCTCAAATGTAGGGTTTTATTTCTACATTTATTTTGTAATTATTACATTTAGTTTATGACAACTGGAATGGAAGCATAAAAATTCTTGGCCAAAATGAACAATTAAAAGTTTATAGTGAATTTTTATGTAAACAGATGTTATAGAATTTGTGTAAAAACAGATAAAGTGAATTATTGGCAAAGATCATCATCACATTTTTAATGATGCCAAGTGTTTAAATGTATTTGTTTGAACATCAGATTTCTCTATCTTAGAGAGTTTAGAGTACATAGAGTACAAACAAATTTAACCATTGGCTAGTTTCGTTATTATTCATGCCTAAGTTTCTATATGCTTCCACAACACTGAGCAAAGTCCCAAAATATGTTTTAAGCAAGATAAAATCCATGATAGGTACCAGTGATTTTACACAATGCAGTTATGTAACTTTATAAATATATATTTAACATGAGAAAACATAAGAAATTGCTATTTACAGTTAAGAAAAAAATGTCTTTAAGCCATTCATTGTGACATATTTAACTTCTCTAGGTTACCTATTTTTTTAATCCAGAAAAATGGCATTTTTCTTGAAATTGTCATGAAAAATATCAGTTTAATTCTCATACTTTTCGATCATGTAAATGTTTTCAAGTTTTCCAATGAGTACAAATGGAATGAGTACACATTCTAATTACTACATTACTTTCAGGAAACATTATCCTGCCCTTGTGGCCAATGGGGAAAAGATCTGCTTCAAAATCAAAAAAGAAATAAGATCATTAAGGATGCTATATATTTGAGTAGTAAATGAAGCCATTTAGGAATCGGTGCTCATAAATAGCCACTTCAACAGATACCTTTCATAAACCAGATGTTTGAGTTATAAACTTCAGTAGCCATGTCCTAATCCTAAAAGAAAATGCTGTTATCTCTTACAAAAATTATACATAGATCTAATTTGGCTACATCATTCCATCTTTGCATGGAATAAGTTATGTTCCAATTAAAAAAAATGAGTACATCTGCGTGCTTTAAAAGCCACGAACAAATTGCATATAAGTAATAGTGTAAAAACATTTATAGAGAATTTCTCATTTATAATTCAAGAATGGCTATGATTAGCCTATACAAGGAAGACTTAAGATGGCCTGGTCATATAAGGGAACTATCGGTAGTTCAGAGTGGGTTTGAGGAGGTGCCTTTGAATCAGTCTTACTTCTGGCAACTACATAGGCTTTTATAGTTTTCTTGGCAATTTCAGAAGAGCTTTGCCAACTTTTTTCTAGGGTTGATAGAGACTGACTGTCTCAAGGTCACCTCGCCACTTTGTGCCCAAGAGAGAACTGGAACTCACTATCTCCTGGTGCCCCTAACCACCAACTACTAAATTGGTTCTTGGTTCCATTCAAAAATAGAAATGTTTAAAGGGATATATTGCATCAGAGAAAAGAAATACAGGAAAATGATATTGACTAGTCTTTTTGTCTAATTTCAGTAAACACTTCTACTTGGCTTCCCATGCAAATGTTTTTTGTTTCTTTGTTTTTAACATATGATTTCAGGACTATATAACCTAGACTAGGTTATTTTTTTCTTAAACTTAAGCCCCTAAAATGCAAACAAAAACTATTTTTAAAGATATGAAATGGAATCAATAAGAATATTTCTTTTATTGCCCATGTATTTAATAGACGCTAATAGTCTGCATTTTAACATCTTTCAGGTACTGTTATACATGCACTATGATTACCATATAGGTACATCAGGTTTGCTAGCTTGGAAGTAACATGTTATTTTATGCATTTTAATACTGTTTATGAAAAATGATCATTGTAATGATTGTGGTGGGTTTGCTCTTTATCTATTAAGGGAAAAGCCATATAAATTATATTTTATATTTAAAAATACAGCCTCATGTATAGAAAATTTTTTTCCTTTTTCTTTGGCTTTTCAATTTGCCTGCCAAGTTTAGTTTCATTCCTAGTCTTTTCTAATAGAGTTGTTTTTTGTTTTGTTGGCAACCTTATTGTATTATATTTTGTTAACATACATGGATTACAGACTAGTTACGCAAACAAGCAACCTCCTAAAAAACATAAACTCTGCCTGGGCAGCTGCTAATCCCACAAAGACAGCATTTTGCCACAGCTCTTGTTATGGTTGAAGCTATGAAGCATGCAACTGTACATGAAATACTGCTAGCTAGATAAGCAGTCTCCATATGACTAGCTTTAAGTTAGCAATCAAGGAGCTATGTCTTTGGAAAAGTTTATTTGAACAATAGTGATGTGCCAAAAGTCAACTGCCAGGAAAAGCCACTGGCAGAAGCAGCAATCCCTTCACTAAACAAACGAAAAGACAACGCTCTGGCCTGCACTGATAACATTTTATAGCTATTTGAATTGTTGTTGTTTGAACATAACAGCTACTCTTAAAATACTGTCAGTCCCCCCCCACCCTCTTTCCCTCTCCCTCTCTCTTGTATTTAAATATTGAATTCATCTGAAATGATGTCCCCCCTCCAATCCAACACTAAATGCATATTCATTTCCAAATTTCCAACAATTCCTTCTGGGCAAATTCTTCCTTGATCATAACAAGCACCAGCAAGATTCAGAATGGTATACATGGGCGGTGGTGTAGGAATGACCAAATCATTAATACAGGTAGTCCTTGATTTATTTTCACAAATGGTATCAGAAGTTCCATTGCTTAAGCAATGTAACCATAAAGAATGACACTGAGTAACCAGATCACTTATTGACAGCAATCAATAATGGCACTTCCATTGCTATTGTTAGCAATAATTGCAGTCCCGTTGCTATCATTAACTGAATTCCACTGGTTGATAGCCTGGGACCCCATCTAAGCCATTCTAGGTTTGGTCCATCCCAGCTCTGAATCTCAGTAAAGTAAGGAACTCCCCCTATCACTGCCTTTTACTGCACTCTACCTTTCAGGGCAACAAAAATCCCCAGAATCTTGGTGTACTGCAACTCTGGGTCAGCAAAAAGCTTCTCATCTGCAGCACAGTACAAAGTTGAGCTGTCTCTGGAAGCTTCGGTCATCCCAACAGTACAATGCAAAGCCACTGTGCCCTGGGAAATACCAGGAGCAACAGTGTGGTACAAGCCACAACTATCCTGGGCTACCTCAGCCCAGTCCCAGCTAGTTACCCTGTACTCCAAGGTCCCTGTCACTCCACAGCCTCAGCTGATTTTTTCCAGTTTCTTTCTGCTGCCACTGATGAGGCAGCTCCACCCTGGCCTTCATGAAGCAATTGCTGCCACAAGTCCATATTTTCCAGGTCTTGCAAGTAAACTTCAGTATATGATCTGGAAAAGAAAGCCTCATGCAGCCAGCAGCTGCTTCGTGAAGGGTCAGGCTGGGCATGTATGGTCAGTGGAAGCAAGACCGCAAAGGTTAGCCAAGGGGCATGTGGCAAGGGGCATGTGGCATGGATGGCAGGGAGCCAAAAAGGCATAGATGGGAACAGGCAGGCAGGGGGACATGGAAATTGAAGCATCCCTGCAGTCTAAATGCTGGCAAGCTGCCAGGTGCCAAATTTTGATCATATAACTGCAGGAGTGCTGCAACAGCTGTAACGTGGGGAACCAGTGATATCTCCCTTCGTTCAGTGATGCCATAACATTGAACAGTCACTGAATGAATGTTTATAACTTAAGGATTACCTGTATCTGAAGCTACTGGTCAATGTCCTTACTTTTAAGTAAATATATGGAAGAGAAGTGTATGTATATATGTGTGTGCATGTGTCTGTGTGTGTCTCTGTGTGTGTGTGTGTGTGTGTGTGTGTGTGTGTGTGTGTGTATATATATATATATATATATATGTAGGTCTTTGGTTATTCGGGTCTTCTCCCACGTAAAATTGGAAGTGTCTTGGCGACGTTTCGACGAAGTCTCATTCGTCATCTTCAGGCTGGTGTTCTCGGCTTCGTGCTTCCAGGAGCAATTTGCTCCTGGAAGCACGAAGCCGAGAACACCAGCCTGAAGATGACGAATGAGACTTCGTCGAAACGTCGCCAAGACACTTCCAATTTTACGTGGGAGAAGACCCGAATAACCAAAGACCTACATACAAACACCCGCGAAAACCTGAGAAAATACACACACACACACACACACACACTTACACCCACACACCTACATTCATATGGGACTAGAAGCTCTCTGTTTATATGTAATCACTCAATTTTTAAAATAACTGTCAGTACAGCTCTTCTTCACATAAGTAGATCTATACCTTTCCATTCAGATGGCTGAAATGATACACATTCATTAATCTAGCTACAGTATAAAAAGTACTTATTTCCTGTTTTATCACTCAGTGGAAATATATATTTTCAACAGAAAGGAACAGGAGAAAAATATTGTAGATGTGTATTTAATATATTTTTATAATAAGCAATTAAATAAAGAGTAAAGGAATACATTCTTTTAGCAATGTATTAGTTAAAAATCTTAATGTTCTTTTGAATTCTGTCTATGGATTTGTTTTGTGTACTACATTTTGTTTTACTCTATATTCCCCCTACCCTTTAATGATTCTATAATTTCCAAGTTTTAGAAGCTACATTTTGTTTATTCTCTGTCGATAACACAATTCCACATATATTGCAACTAAACAGAGACAGACAATGCCAATACTGTTGTGTTCTTTAGCCCACTGATTTCATTAGGCTTAAGAAGGATTGAGTCTATTAGGAGAGGAGCCATACATCAGTGACAGATAGCAATGCACTGGATGCATATAAGGCTATGTTCAATCCCTGGAGTCTTCAGTTAAAAAGATCAAGTAACAGGTGATATAAATAAATTTCCCAAAATCTTGACAAGTCATTACTGATAAAGTAGGTAAAACTCAATTAAATTATAAATAGTTCTGCCATAACACAGCTTCCTATAAATACTCACTCTTCAGAGTACTGATATGGTGAAAATATGGTGAACATTATCATCCAATGTTCTCTCCAAGGCTGCTTTTAAAATTCTGTTTAAGGCCATTTACAACATAACCTTTAATGAACATACAATCATTTTCACTTAGCACAGCATTGTTTTGTGTTCCAGATGCATCAGAAAAACATCTAGAATTTCCTAACTGTAGCTCTCATTGGACATTATCATAGAAGTGATGTAGTTCATTTTCAACCCAACCCCAATGTAGCTTGTACCATGTAGTATTTTAGGTTTCCCACGGAGACAAAAAGAATAAAGCAGTCCACATTTGACAATTATAGAGAAGCTATGCTGTGGGCCTAAATAGTGGTTGAATTTGATTAACACTAAATCAGTGCAGATTTCTGAAAACTACAGAATACTTTTTTATTTCCACCAGAATTGCTTATTCATTCTACCTGTAAACAAAGAAAAACTGATTCAGGCTGAATGCAGACTTCTCTTTTCTTAATATGGAAAACAGAACCCTAAGTTTTCCAGTCTGAATGAGTCCCACAGCTCTTTGGAAAATGCCCATCAATGAAATTATCAATGTGGGACAAAAAAATTTTTTTTAAATAATGGGAATAATCATATTAACTGTATTCAATTAATTTGTTAATTCAATATGTATACAAATTTAATCAATTTTTAGCAATTGTCCTTACTTTATTGATGAAGTAGACTCTGGCATATCACTCAATGTCAAATGCAGTCTTTAGCTTGAAAAAGTTGATTGTTTCTGGTTTGACAGAATTTGGAATAGTCTCTTTGCTACATTCCATAACACCTTTTTGTGAACATAAGATCAGAATGCAAAGGATGACCAGTCTATGAAAACCTTGCTGGATCAGGGTGAATTGTGCATCTACTAGTTAATGAAGTTTTTAACTAGTTGGTTTATGTATTTAAGTCAATTATACAAAATGCTAACTCTGTAAAAGCTCTGATATAAACCTAATAATTTAAATAAAACTTCAAGATGACATAGTATAATATTTTGATTAACAAGAATGTTCTGCCTTGTTATTTTAAAATCAAAGTTCAAGTTTTTATGTTTAAACAAGAATTGATATTGGCCTGGCACATGAACTTGATTTTTCTTTTTTATTTTCAGATATTGATTGAAACAAAAGGTAAACTGGAATATTTACACCATAACTTCATTTAAGTAATTTATTTACAAGTGCTGCCATTTTATTACTAAATTATTAGTATGTGAATTTAGTCAGATAAGAAACTATGTAATGATAAACATGGCAATAAAAGTAGGGTTTTTTATACCCCAAGATGTAGTTTTATAAGCAACTTAACTTGCCTTTTGCGCTTTGGAAAGTATATTATCAGAAATAATTCAATATTATAGGCATGTTTTAAAACAGATTGCAATATTAAAAACACCAAAAAAAAATCATTTAATATTAAATATGCTCCTTAAAAAATAGTCAGTTTCAGAAGATCTGCTGCTATTGCTCATCCCAGTGTGGAAAACTCTTATAATTGATATGCACGTGCAGCTTAAAATAAAATTCATTAATTCCAACAGAGGATTTTTCCAAGAGCCTGACATTAATACTGAAAGATTTGATACTATTAAGCAAAAGTTACTCAAGAATTTCAAATATATTTATTTATTAGTTCATATTATTGTAGCCTATTTACAGTACTCTTAAACCTTGTGACAAAATAAGATAAATACAGAATATAATTCAATTGTTTTATTATTGTTGTAAACATTTATATTATTCAGCATTACAATCCCATAAGATTTCATGTAATATTTTTTAATGTTCTAATTTTTCATACAAAAGAATTTATGACCAACAATAAATCAATACTTAGCTAAAATGTAATGTACTTCTACTTGATAGTAACATTTGTAAACTTGAAATAATACACCTAGAAGGGCTTCCTGTTTGCTTTATGTATAGTGTCCATCAAAATACAAAAATTAACTTCCAGAAGTGACGGATAGATGCTATTACTACCAGTATATTCTGCAAAAAACATATTTTTTGGAAATAGAAAACTGCTGTTATAGTGTAATGTAATATAAACCTATAATAAAAACCAGAACTTGATCCCAGTTGTATATTATAAATACTGGTGGGACAAATAAATCTACATTGCTGATCAGGTTCATTCCTACACAGAACAAAATAAAATCAAATAATTTTAATAATACAAAACAATCACATAATATCAAGTTGTAATAACATTTACATTTATACTTGGATTCATAAAATATGAACCACTCAGGATACAGGATTATGCTACTGGCAGAAACTCAAGTATTTATCTCTTACTTTGGTGTTAGGTATGATTAACTACAGAAAATGTGTAACACTCCTTTTAACAAATCTAAAGCTTCTATGCTATTTCTGTTTTTAAAAACAAGTTTTTAGAAATTTTCAAATGTCATTTTCCTGATCCAAACAACTATTTTAATGAAAAATACAGCAACACAGAAGACCTATTTCTATTGTATTCCTGTTTAACTAATACAACACAGTAATAAATGCTGACAGATTAAGAGAATTGTACTTTTTTCCCCTTTTTACCGGTATATGATTGCTACGTTTGCATTGCTAGCACAGGCATATATTTGACTCAGTGTAAAATTATATTTGAAATAGCAATGTCCAAATAAACAAGATTTCTAAAACAGTAACAAAAAGAAACCTGTCCTCACAGGATAATTTAGTGGGTAAATTATTATTCCTAAATTTTACAGGAATCACATCAATCAGGAAAGATGTTTGGAGATTTGTTAACAAGTAGAATGGGATAAATACATATACTCTGTGGCTAACATAATCTAGTATTGTGTCTTAAGTGGGGCTTATACCTTATAAATTCAAGATTGACCTCAATCCACACCCATGAACACATACTGTAGTTCTTGCTGAAAAAACTAATGGCAGAGGAGAAGAAATGGCTGTGGAGACTCCTGTCAGAGGAATGAGGACACCTATTCCAGTGGATCAGCTCCACTGATATGGAAATACAAAATACTTGTAAAGTTTCTAGGATTACACCCTGGAGCATAGATAGCAATCTAAATTTAAACTCTTTAAGTTTATCATTTGAAAACAATCAACTTTTTAAAATTACTCGCTTTACTTTAAAAGAAGTAAAAATAATTTTAAAAAATTTTGTATTTGCTCCAAGTTGCAATGGCAAAAAATAATTCATTATCCTCTAATATACGAACTTGAATTTGAGTTTCAAACTCATTTCATAGATTCACAAATCTGACAATATTTCCCATTTCACTCCAATATCTCTATGCATATTTCACTCCAGTATCTCTATGCATATAGAATAATTTGGATGCCTAAGCTCATTGCATTAAAACTATGCCTTTTACCCATTTTTAATATTTTGTGTCTTACTACCAATTGCAAATTAGAGCTACCATGTTTGAAGAGAAGGGCTTGGTATTGATTTTGAGGCTGCTCCATTAAATAAAATCACATTCACATTTTCTTTTATTAGCTATAGTAATAAATCAAGAATAGTTGTTCAAAAGAAAGGTTAATAAATATATATATATATATATATATATATATATATATATATATATATATATATATATATATATATATATATTCGGAATTCCAATTTCATCCTGATTCCCATTTTTTAATTAAAAATTAATAACTTTGAGAGAAATTATTCTCCTTATGTGAAATCTACTTTGATAATATGTTTCATGTGATTTTTCATGTGCTAGCTTGCCTATTAAGTTAGCAATGTAATAAAATGCTCAGCTTTCATAATGAGGGCATTTTAAGGTGAATTGCATTCATATGCCATCTATTTGCAGAAAGTGTATGGGGTTTGGCAAAGCTACATGCTGAGCAACATAATAAGATATTTGTACAAAGTACAAGTTACTGATTATTATTGTGTTTTATTTTTCTATGATTTCCTAAGAGACATTATCAAGTCTTACAAATGGAATAAGCCTGTTTACTAAGATATTTATTAGCAAATAAAAGTATAGTACTCGTGATTATTTCTGTGTGTTTGTTCACCTAAATTGTGTAATTTTTAAAAGTCCTACAGATTTTATTTATTTATTTATTTTTAAAATTTTTATGCCACCCCCTCTCCCGAAGGACTCGGGGCGGTGAACAGCCAAAATTAAAAACACACAATACAAATATTAAAATACTTTAAAACGAAATTAAATCTATGGCTTCCCCAATTTAAAACCCCTTACCCATAAAATTCCCCAATTAAAAGATTTTTAACCCAGCCCGGCTTGCTGAAATAAAAAAGTCTTCAGGGCCCGGCGGAAGGTACGGAGGTTCGGGATCAGTCGTATCCCTGGGAGTAGCTCATTCCAGAGGGCGGGTGCCCCCACAGAGAAGGCTCTTCCCCGGGGGGTCGCCAGCCGACATTGCCTGACAGACGGCACCCCGAGGAGGCCCTCTCTGTGGGAGCGTATTGGCCGGTGGGAGGTTATCGGTGGCAGACGGTGGTCTCGTAAATAACCGGGCCCTAAGCCATAGAGCACTTTGAAGATGAGAACCAATACCTTGAAGCGCACCCGGAGGACCACTGGAAGCCAATGCAGCTCGCACAAGAGAGGTATCACGTGGGAGCGCCATGTCGCCTCCATAAGCACCCACGCGGCTGCATTCTGCACCAATTGGAGCCTCCGAGTGCTCCTCAAGGGGAGCCCCATCTAGATAGCGTTGCAGTAGTCCAGGCGGGAAATAACGAGGGCATGAGTGACCGTGCATAGGGAGCCCCAATCCAGAAAGGAGCACAACTGGCGTATCAGGCGAATCTAATAGAAAGCCCCCCTGGCCATGGCCGTCATATGCTCTTCTAAAGACAGCTGTGCATCCAGGAGGACACCCAAGTTACGTGCCCTCTCCGTGGGGGCAATGTCTCGCCCCCAATAGTAAGCGATGGCACCACTAACTATATCGGGACGCCGGCAGCCACAGCCACTCAGTCTTGGAGGGGTTGAGTCGGAGCTTGTTCCTCCCCATCCAGACCCGCACGGCCTCCAGGCACTGGGACATCACTTCAAGGGCATCGTTGGGGTGATCCGGGGTGGAAATGTTAGAGAAACCAGCTATTTTTATTAATGCACAAATTACAGAAAATAAACTCAGAATTTTTAGAACCAGATAATGCAAATGGCTATACTTTTTTTAAAAAAAATAATAATAACATACACATTGGATGCACAGCAAAGCCAAGAGCCATTGTTCCCTGTACTGTTTCACATAAGTCAGAAAATGTGAAATAACTTAGTCAATAGCCTGCACTGCTTCCTGACCTCGAACTACAGATTTAAAGGCAAATGAGTAGAGCAAAGTCTAGATTGGGTGTGGGGGTCTAATCCTTCCTTGCTACTATTAACTAGGGAAATAGAGATAAGAAGCTTGACTTTTCTCTAGTTCTTTTATAGAAAGAGATGTTATAAAATTAGCAAAATCTGAAATGTTGGTATTACCTCTAGAAATAAACAGTAATTAAACTGACCACGGCTTCATTCTTCTACTAGTAAACCTTCCAATACAATCTAATTGGTGGAACAGTTGCCATAAAACAACTGGCTTTAAAGAGCAACTGGCTTTAAAGCAGCATGTTAAAAGAAACAGTCTGCATCCTGGTTATTAAACAAAACTAAGAGTAAAAAATATTTTCTAGACACAAAATAATTCAAACATTTTATAATCTGTAACCTGCAAACTGTCAGCAAATTGCCCATTATTACCTGGAGCGGAAGTACAAAAGCTAGAAAACACTGGTATACTTCCTATAGAATTTCTAAGTACTGTTTGGGCCAGATTCTTCCAGACTTTGTGAGTACAATTCACATAGTTTACCATTAGTCAATCCACAATTTCAGCAAGGAAATGAAATTCAACAATATTTTACAAAGCAAGAATGCAATGCTGTACTTTCTTTCCTCTTTCCCGGTACAATATGCTCCGTTTTCTTTACAGAAGGTAAATATCCCTGAACTATTGTGCAGATCAGTACCGCACAGTATGCAAAATGAGTAATAAAAGAGAATTGCAAAGGTTAAGAACAAGGAAACCAGGCTGTGAAGTCTGCAAAAGAAAAATCTATTCAGAAATGCATTAGCAAATAGCAGATATCGCCAAGAAATACAATCACATATTAATCCAGGTACAACATGGAAAAAACCATATTCAAAAGATCAACAGAACCATTCAGGAATGATTTGGGCACACCGAATCAGAAACGGAGAACAGGATTATAAAATAAACGCTCATTTAAATTCAGATGCGGGTTTTTGTTGCCTTTGAACATTTTAACTCAGCAACACAACTGACAACTCTTAACATACAGCAGGAAGGGGAGGGGCTGTAAGTAGGCGCGCAATATAATTTGCTAGGTTAATACTTGGGAGTTAATAGGATGGACGAGGTTAATTTGTGTTATATGTATTAACAGGAAAGCAGCCGTCTTTCTAAATCACGTCTCTGACACACACACGCCCCATCAAAATCCAACCCTCGCCTCGCTCCTATGCAGACATATTGAGCTTTTAAACGTCTAATTTAAAGAAGATATTGACCAAACGCCAAATGTGGAGGGGCGGAGAGCAGACTATCGGGATTACTGTTCCTTCCCACGGCACTTCTTCGTCACCAGGATATTCAAACCCTGCTTCGTCTCTTGATACTTCTGTATTCCTCCTGTCACCCGGGGCGGAAGGTGAGGGGGTTCTAGGGCGGACCGCCCCCGCTTTCCTATCCAGGCAATGGCGACTCTTCAATCCCGCAAAGAACCATCAAAAGTTCACCGCCACCCTGGACTGAAAAAGACGCTCCGCCTAGAGGAAGGCGTGGCTTACAGAACGGTTCTGTTTCCGAGGTAACGACGTAGGCGTCGGGGAAGTGTGGGGGGGGGGAGAGAAGAGAAGGGGGTTCTTGCTCTTTCAAGGCCCGACGGACAGCTGTTGTCGGTCTCATTTGCTTTGGTGAGTATAGTATAGTAAAGGCGCGGATTCCTGCTCCTTAAAAAAAAAAAAGGGGGGGGGGTTCGTCGGGTTGAGTGCTTCTCTTGTACTTTTAATTTAACGTTATGTAGTCTTTCTCTGCAGGATTAGGTCACCTGGCTTTCCATAGCCTCCCCCCCCCCTTCATTTGGACGAATCCTGGGAGAGGATTACGGTAGGTTATCAATACGAACCATGTCATTCTTTAAAGCGGCTCCCCTGGATGCGTAGGATTTAAAGGCGAATCGTTCTCAGGCCACGCTAGGAAGGGATTCTGGATTTGGGGTCCATATATTCGAAAAGCAGCAGCGTGGGAAATCGTGCTCTTGATTACCCTTAAACAATTCTGTTATCTGGGTGGAACCAGAAATGCAGCAAGTTTATTCATGGCTCAGGGGGAAAAATGCTTAATAAGGAGTGAAACTCTCATTTGTGGGTATGATATAATTACTGGGTTCACTTCTTGATCCTTGAATATTTTTAATTAATTTTTAATTAATATTTTTAATTAATTTTTAATAGTACAGAATGTTCTGATTTTGGCTAAACTATAAAATGAGAAATATGGATCTACTTCTTTTTTTTTTTACAAATAAAAACTTAGCCTCATTGCACGATGCTTTATGAATTGTAAAATCACATTTATCCATTGACAGAAAGATACTGTGCTTTAACAGGAAGATAAGTACCTAGCCTGTTTTGACCAGAAGACTTTCCAAATAAGCAGCTTATCTACTTCTTCTTTAGGCTAGCCAGCCTGCTGGGACATGATTTGCAACTATTTCTTCTCCAGGATGCTTCTGATTTAATTGTCTTGAAATCTTTGCCTTCATGTTCATCTATAGTAATTTCAATTTTTAAATCTATCTATCTATCTACAAGCTTTAGAAATACACAAATTGTCTATGCCATTCAATCAAAATTATGGGATTATTTGATAAACTGGCAAGTTGGCTTGGTCTGAAAAAGAAAGAAGTTCATGTTCTGTGCCTTGGATTAGACAACAGTGGTAAAACAACAATTATCAACAAGTTAAAACCATATAATGTAAGTAGATTTTTTAGTTTTATTACCAATTCATTTTTGTTGTTGAAAAGCTGATATATTTGTGGAAATATGGAATAGTTTCAATATTTAATTTCAAGACAAAATTTATATATACCTCTTTGAGAAGGAGTAAATTGTAAATAAACTTTTAATGTTTGTACAGTTTATCTTTCCAAAAATAAATGCTAATAGGAATTGTGTTTAAATTTGTAACACTGAATTTAGAAAATAAATATTCTTTGGACTGTAAACTTTAATCATCTAATGAATAAATAACTTAGTTTAATATACAGTAGAATTCAAAAAAGGAACATTATGAAAGTAAATTACTATGATTTCAGACTCATTGGTTCAGTGTTAATATTGGCTATTTCTTTAATTTATCCTCTAAAGAAGAAATAACCAATATTAACAATGAAGCAATTAAGAACTAATACATTTGTCAATTTTGCTGAGGACCATTAGCTGTTTTATGACTTTTAAACTAGGATTACATAGTAAAGCAAGTTAATGCTATTTACTGTATATACATTGGAGCCCTAATTCTACAGGTGGTCATTGACTAACAACCACAATTTAGCCCAGAATTTATGTTCATAGGTAAGAAATTTATTAAGTTTGTTTTGCCCATTTTATAATTTTTCTTGCCACGTTTGTTAAATAAATCACTGGAGTTGTTAAATTAGTAAGTGAATCTGGCTTCTCCATTGAATTTGCTTGTCAGAAAATCACACAAGATAGTTAATTACATGACCCCTGGACACTGCAAATATGAACCAATTGTCAAGCATCTGAGTATAAATCTGTGACCACGGGATGCTGCAATGATCATTTTTTCAATGCCATTGTAAATTCGAACGGACACTAAATGAAGTTGTAAGTTGAGGACTACCTACAGGCAGTTTTATGTATTTGCAATTTATATATATATGGACCAGAAATAATTAGAGTAAAGATTTCGGCATATTTGTGGGTTTGAAGATGTGATTCTTATCTGCCATTTTGTATATTCATTAGTCCTCAAATACATTTTCCCAGCAGTTTGCTGCCAGTTTTACCAATCTGCTCAGTCTATATTTTCCTATATCTTTTCAGTACTTGCCATTCATCCCTCATCAGCGCTCTCATCTTTTCTTCCCATGCACAGTTGCCAGTCTTTGCAGTGCTGTTTTCTTTTTCACCAGGTCATTCATCCCTGATTTTTTTTCACAATATACCCTCCAAGCCTCCAATCAATCACTGATCTTCCCTAATCCCTATAGACTCCAGGCCTCATTATCTGTAGTTTTATTATCCATAATTATTGGGTAGAATGAAATCCCAATGAAAATTTAGTATGTATATATGTAATGTAATAATATGTGCTGATAAGCTTCTTTTGCCTTTATGGACATGCAATACCACCTTAATATCTTATTTGACTTCATGCAAAGATAGTCTTATTTTCTAAAACAATCTAGGATTTCAGTCCTATATTTTTTAAAGAATTGTAATGCCCGGGGTTAAAGTGACTATATTTGTACAATTTATATTCAGTTTCACATACTGATTGCTGTAGAATTTTATGTTTTTGGTCTTCTATGTAATTAATCAAGAGCATTTTATTTTTCTGTAGCTTAAAATAGAATAAATAAGTCGCCCCTATAATATTTTTTGGATTTAAATGGGCAATGACTTGTTTGATTATATCTCTGTAAAAGAATATTTAAGTCATGAAAGCATTCAGATGAGTAATAGTATTATAAATAATGATTGATTTGTTAAAGAAACAATTTTAGCAAAAACAAAGTATACATGTACTATATTTAAATGCAAAATACAAAATAAGTTAAGATTTACTCTGGTTCTTAAACATTTCATTGTTTCTTACCAGTAAATCATCTTCCAGTTAAGAAGATGAAATACTTATGCTTGACAGATTATAAATATTTTTATCTTTCTCAATTGGTACATCACTCATTCTCTATGATTTTCTCAAAAGTTAGGAGATTCCACAGATTGCATGAATTGACACTAATGACTAATCATTATAGTTTTGTGAGGAACACAGAAAGAGTACATTAAATATTGGATCCACATCCACAATGTTGATGACTAACATTTAGATAAGTGAGTGAGACAAATCCAATACTTATATTCTTTATTTCTTTGCTCAACTACATACTTATTTTTTTTCAAAAGTGAATGTTGTAATTGAATTATCCTAAGACAAACAACAGTGTCAATCCTGATGAATACCTGCTACAGAAGTTGTAGACAAATACTTAGGCTTCAAATAAATGTATTTATTTATTTGTTTTCCTAACTTTAGACCAATTGTTGGCAGCTTATAATAAAACACAATAAAAAAAGCACCTTCTGCCACCGATAACCTCCCACCGGCCAACTCGGTCCCACAGAGAAGGCCTCCTTAGGGTGCCGTTGGTCTAGCAATGTCAACTGATGACCCCCAGGGGGAGAGCCTTCTCTGTGGGGGCACCCGCCCTCTGGAACGAGCTACCCCCAGGAATACGACTAATCCCGGACCTCCGGACCTTCCGTCGAGCTTTGAAGACCTTCCTATTTCAGCAAGCTGGGCTGGCTTAAAATTTTAATGGGTTATTTTAAGGGCAATGGGTTTTAATGTTTTGGGAAGCCAATTCAATTTAATTCTGCTTTTAAATTATTTTAAATTTTGTATTGTATGTATTTTAATTTTGGCTGTGCACCGCCCTGAGTCCTTTGGGAGAAGGGCGGTATACAAATTTAAATAAATAAATAAATAAATAAAGCAATATACAATAATGAAAAAAGGTGGGAACAAACAGCACAGAGAGACATATATATGACGTAGCCAACAAGAGGCTCATCCAAATTAATATAGCACCTGAACAACTCACATAAGATAACAAGAATAACTGCATCCCATTGTTGAGTACTAATAAATGAAGTAAAATTAAATGTAAGGTAGTTTATATACAGTTGGACTGAATAAAAGCAAATAAAAAAGCCTGCAGAGCCACCATTATGCTGAGTAAAAAATTAGGGGCAAACTTAAAAGATAAATATATCTTTTTTTATTCAAAAACATATGTATTCTTTTATAAGTGTTAGTATCATTGCTTGTTATATATTTTGATAATATTTTATTATGACTTCAATACACTATTTCAATTAAGAGATAATATATATCACTGATTTTAAATATTAAAATAACAATTTGTTTTTAACTCAAATTTTCTTTTGCACAGGCTCAAGCTCAAGATATTGTTCCTACAATAGGATTCAGTATAGAGAAATTCAGAACATCAAGGTAGTACGCTTTTATTCCAATATTTTTATAGCTTTATATTTAATTATGCATTAAATCATTAAAGAAAATGTTTCAGATATAACATTTAAAGTGTCATATTTTCATTCTGAAAATGTCATGTCCTGAAACACATAAGGTAAGTCTGAATTGTGCATCTCACATGTGAAGAAAGTTTTAATGAGAAACTTTCTTTTTAATGAACCCAAATCTCTAGGAAGAAATGTTTATTGGAAAAATGGAAGACAACCTTGTATACACATTTTCAGATAAAAGCACAGCTACAGTATCTATCTAAACTAGTTACTTGCTTTTTGAATAAGATCTTACATTCAAGACATGTTGAGACACTTTAGAGAAACTAGTTGGAGAGAAATCATGTGGTTATTTTGTTTAGAATTAGATGTTCTTAGGCAGACCCACCTTGCTGCTTCCATTTTTAGCACTATTCTTATAGTTTAATAGGAGATATTGGATAAATGAAGGCTAACTTTCTTGTAAGAAAAACACACCCATCTCTTATGTTATGGACATGACCAGTAAATCCGAAAAATACTTTACAGCTGGGCTCATCTTCCTGACCATATGATGATTGACTGTTAAAGCTACTGATTAGCTTTTAATAGTTAAGTGTTGTATAAAATTATCATGCAGTTTAACAAGATTACAGAGGCAGATATTCTTCAGGGCAAATTTTGGAAGTATGGAGCAGAATAAAAGAGAATGATGGGAAGTAGTTTTCTTTATATTTAGAAGTGCACAGCACTGAGTAAGACAACAGTGTGAAGAACCAATTAAGTTCTTCTTTGTTTAATATGGATTATTTCTTCGTATAAAACTATGTTTTTAATTTAGTTTGACACTTGTCAATAAAACTCACACATCATATTAAATATCAATTTTAAAAAATGTGTACCAGTCAAAAAGTTGTTATTACACTGAATTGGCATAATATAATTTATACAAGATTGCAATCCAGAATGTGTCACAGATCTAATGCTCTGTTTTATTGTTTCTTTACAGTTTATCATTCACTGTGTTTGATATGTCAGGTCAAGGTAGATACAGAAATCTCTGGGAACATTATTATAAGTAAGTCCATTTTTAACAGTAAGTCTTAGTTATGCATTCCTCTATTAAATTTATGAACATATTTAGTTAAAATAGTTCGTAGAGTAAAATTATAATTTAAGTTTCTCTTAGACTTGTCTGCAGTATTCTCAAGCATGAACAAAAGGGAAGGAATGATGAATTGGAATAATATAAATATATATGTGTATAAAAACCTCAAAACTGGGAATAATTAGGTAATATATGAAAGGAAGTTAATTATCTATTCCTGTGAAAATTATTGCTACAGCTACAGCAGCAAATACTAACTTTTAGTTAGTTTTAATACCTTTTAAAGTCATTATCCTTTAAAATGCCCAAATTAAATTCCTATTTTCTAGCAGTCCTGGTTAGTACAAGTAGTTCTTGATTTATAACCATTCATTTATCAATTACAATACTGAACAAAAGGACTCATGACTGATCGCCAAAGTTATGGCCATTGCACTGCCCTCATGGTGAAATGATCACGATCTGAGCATTTGGTAACTCATTCACGCTAACAACTGGCTGCCAAACACCTGCCATCATGTGATTGCCATTTGCAATCTTCCTTGCTGGTTTTTCCAGAAAGTCAGTGCACTCTTGCATACCTTTCCAGATTTATGCCATACCTCCATGCATCCTCCCCAATCCGCATGGCACCCCTCACACATCCTTGTGCAGTGTGTGCAACCTTCCCAATCTGTGTGATGCTTTTCTCACACACTGTGTCCTCCTTCCTCTCATGCACCCTCACACATCCTCCCCAATCCAGCCCCATGCATCCACTTATTTCTTCCCTCATTGGCAGCAGCCATTTACCTGCCTGCTGGCCTGGGATTTGTAAATTTCTTCTTCACTGACTTTGGGATTCACTTAACCAAAGCAATTGGACTACAAAGATTGCCATCACTAAGTGATGCGGTCATGCTTTATGACCACATCACATAGCAACCAAAATTCTAAACCCAATTGTTATTGTAAGATAAGGGCTACTTGTAAAGCAACTTATAGAAATTGCAACCCATTAAGTTATGGTGGGCTACAGATTGCATAGCTTGGAATTTATACTTAATACATTTACAACTGCTTAATTGTTGAATATATATAATAAATTAATGGACAAATTAGGTTACAAAATATTGGTCCTTCTATTAAGAATGTATGAGTGCCTATGGAATTATTTTTATATAACATAAATTAAAATTCTTTAGTAAAAGGCGAAAGATTTATACGATCTGAAGAGAAACCAGAGTACAAAAAATAGATAAAAAGCTGCTACATTAAGCATCTAAGCTTCTATTACATTTTAATTATTTATTTTCCAAATAGAATTGTAAATCCTCGCCACATTGCAACAAGCATCTAAGATTTTATTACTGTTTGTTTGTTTGTTTGTTTTGAAAGATTTCAAATAGACAAAATTTAAAGCCTCACCACTTTGTAACTTCAAACAAAGTTGCTATTTTTATTTTTAAAGTATATTGAGGCTATACTTGCATACTTACTGAGAGTAAATCACACTGAGCTCTATAGATGTATGTAAGTACAGGATTGTCTTTTAAACTTACTTTATAGTAGTTAAGCATTCTGATTTAGCAAATTACCATATTACCTTTTAAAGGCCCTAATAGCTTGGATTTAAATTTCTGCAAACAATTTCAGTGAGATAAATGCCTATCATTTTTACGAATAGCTCCTGTTACATTTTTGCAGCACTTCACATGAACATGACTGTTTCCTACTGCTTGGGGGCAGAGAGGGCTGCTGCAGAGTAGGAATGTAAAAATGCTGTTCTACAACTGCTGTATTACAGTATATATTGCAATTTTGCATTCAAGCTAGTTTTTGAGTTTTTAAATATCGTCTATTGCACTAGAGCACTTTCAACTGAGGTTTCTCAGACTTACACATTTCCCACTTTTTACAACTGTTCGTAATTGCATGAATTGTTTAATGCAGCCTGGTGCATGAATGGATGACAAAGAGGTATCATGGAACAAATTTGCCAGATAGAATCATTTAGTTAAACATTATTTTAAAAATCCACTTGTATTAATATAGATTGATTATTATTATCATTGTTGTTTACAAAAACCTGAATTTTAATGTAAATAGGATTTTTTTTCTTCCAAATCCTTAACTGTATTTGGATTACTGTCTTCCTTAGAACAAAATGCTTGCTAATGCACACTGCTAGAAGGAACAACTAAACAATCCTTTTTCAGAATTACGTGAAAACTAGGAATTCTGACTTGTTCTTTCCTAATAAACCAGAATCAAAAAGTAAGAATAAATCATGGCCTTTGGTTCTGGTCTTTAAAGAAAGAAAGAAACCAGGGTTGCTGATGATCCTAAACAATTTGCAGAGGTGTCTTGTTTTATTTAGTTGTTCCTATTAGCAGGATGACCCAAATAAGGGCAATTAAAGAGCACGTACCAGTATGCTGCTTTTCTGTGTAATTCTGAGGCATAGCCTGTAACACTTTTTTGCCTCGTGGCTTCTTACCACTTTATTATTCAGATTTTTCATACATGTAATTCGTGTCTTTTGTTTTTATATTATACAGAGATTGTCAGGCCATTATTTTTGTCATTGATAGCAGTGATGTACTAAGAATGGTTGTGGCCAAGGAAGAACTTGATACTCTCTTGACGCATCCAGGTAGGGAATCTTTTTCAGAATAAATCATCGCTTTTGAAATAATTCTAAATTACATATATATATATATTTATTTATTTATTTATTTATTTAGTGATTAAAATATGTGCATTATTGGTATATTTTTCATGATTATAACTATGAAATGTATTAAATTCAATATTAAAATTACTGACATTATTTTTTTAAACATTAAATAAATATTTTTGTTAAATAAGAAATTGAGTTTAATTTTCAGTAAAAACCTCTAGAATTGGACATTTTTTTAATTGAGTATGTTCTTGATCCTTTAGGTCTTTTAACATTCTTTTAAAGACCTTTAGGTCTTTAGGCCAGTCAGCACTATAATAGAACCTATCCCCCTTGATAGGTTGATAGACAAGAGGAGAGGTTGTTCTCCTCTCATCTTTCCTTACACATTTCCTAGCGTTGTAGATTTACTTAATAGAACTAGGTTTTTCCCTAGGGCAGTGATGGCTAACCTTTTTGCTATCGCATGCCAGGAGGGGGGGGAGGTTCATGCGTGCGCGTGCCCACACCCATAATTCTATGCCCCCCCTGCGCATGCACGCGCAACCCCCCTCCCCTCCACTCCTGGCACACGATGGCCTGGTAGGCCCATTTTTCTTTCTTACCTGGCTCCAGATCCTCTCTATGCATCTGGGAAGGGTGAAAACAGCCTTTCCCACTCCCTTGGAGGCCCTCCGGAGGCCTGAAAGGGCCCATTTCCCAACTCCCGGTGGGACAGGAAGTGACATTTTTTGCTGTCCCCAACCTCCAGAGCTTCTCTAGAAGTGCCATAGGCTCGCCATCATGGCCCTAGGGTATCTATACATGATAATTTGAGCTTGTCATTTGTACTTCAAATGAGAATCTGGATTTATTTAGACTTTTCTTTGTTTCTCTGTTTTGTATGGTATTCTCATGACTCTATTTCAAGACCAAAGTTCAAAAGCATCTAAACTTTCTGTCCTGTTACTTCAGAGCCTAAGTTTAATTTCCATAGAGGATCACAGGAAAACTATTGCCTGCACAATTCTGATCTTTATAAATTGCAACATCTGGGTATCTCTTCTAGGGTGCCTTTGCTACCCAATCTACTGCTAGTTTGCGATGTATTTCTTGACAGCTGGTTCCTTTAATGTTGATAGTTGATCCAGAAAGGCACAGGCTGTCCACTACTTCAGTATCTTAATTGTCCATTCTAAGGCTAACTGCTGTACCTATTTCATTAGCTTAACATAAATCATAATGTAAACAAGCCACACAGTTTGCATCGTCCCAGTCTGATTTAACATTTCTTTTTTAAGCAATTAATCATTGCTTTTCCCATATTGTCTAATAAATTTACTCTGGTTTATGTGTGCAGCTTTTTTGTTAATTAGAAAAAAGTACATTAATTTCATATATTTTGGGGCTTTGTTTTGAAATAAGAGTTTTAAAATGTTTTTACTTGAACAACAGGATATGTTGGGGCATTTTGAAATGTGTTTTCATTTGCAACAGTTTTTGTGCTTAAACATGCGAGTATGGAAGATTATTTAGAGATTTCTTCAGAAATAAACATTCTTAGAGCTTTCATCTTGAGGATTGTAATCTTTAAGGAAGATAAACAATGTATGTTTCCCATTTCTATCTAAAACAGTTTTCATATATATGGTAACAATTTAACAAATGATTATGTTCTAGATCTTAAACACCGCCGAATACCAATTTTGTTCTTTGCAAACAAGATGGATCTTAGAGATGCTGTATCCTCTGTTAAAGTTTCTCATTTACTGACATTAGAGAACATCAAAGACAAGCCATGGCAGATCTGGTAAAATTCTAATTTTATAACTATAACTAAAATAATATTTAATATGAATTAAATACACAATCATATTTTGTATTTGGATTTTGAATGTTCTGATGTTTGATAATGTAAATAAGCTTATGAAAGCAAATTAATTTGATTCCATTGTTCTTTAGTTTTCTTGTGCATACTAGTTAATAGTATGCTATCCAATAAATCTGTTTACTCTCCATAATTCTTTTTTGGAAAGTATTACTTTCACTAATGATGAATATGCAAAATTTCACTGTATACAGGGTTTTGTGCAAAATGAGGAACAGAGTTGGTTTCTTCCATGCATACATGATCAAATACCCAATGTATGTATGTATGCAGGTATATTTGTATTTTTAAATATATATTATATGTACATATCAATGGGGGGGGGCAAGAGAACCTTCTATTTAGATTTTTGGGTTCAATTTGTATGTCTCCACATTCAAATAGTTTCATTGTGGCTTACGTTTAACTATAGAATTTTATTTATTTCATATGACATAACAGAATACAGCATTAATGCATAAAAATTCACAAAAACAACATATAATGTGTATTAAAATATAAAGCATCACAGCATTTTAAAAACATACAGCACAAATAATGAATAAAATTATGAATAAAATTAAATTATGAGCAGTTACTGGGATTACTAAACCTATGGCCAGATATCTGGATTGTTTAACCATTAGGCAACAGCGTTCTGGGTTGCAATGTAGATTAGCCTCCTCGTGGTGCACCTGAGCAACATGACTTTGTCACAACTAAACACACATTCTAGATGCTGGACCTCACAAGGATTTCCCAGCAAGAAGCAGCATGAATACTGAAAACTATAGAATACTTTTAATCCTCTGCTTTATCATTGCCATTTTTCTGGGAAGATATACACAATTACAAAGCAGTGGGTTACAACTGCCCCCAAATTTAGGGGATTTGTTTGGGGACTAGAAGCATTCTTGGAAATAAAAGAGGACACTGCCAGCTGGCTCTTTGATGCCAATTTCTTGGACTTTTTTTTAAAGTGCTAGTAAGATATAAAGTACAGTAGGGCAGATAACTTGGCATGCACCAGCGTGGGCATGTAGAGAAAATCCAGTGTGTTAACTTCTTCAGCAGATCAGGAATCAGGAAGTAACTTCACACTTGGTACCATCTATGTTTGAAACTAGATTTTATAACTAAAGACAGTTGTGTATGTGTGACTCACTTGAAGCTGATTAATTTTAAAAATATTTCTTCAATTGATTATATCACTTACAAGAATGTGTTGTTTCAGTGCTAGTGATGCTCTTAAAGGAGAAGGATTGCAAGAAGGTGTGGACTGGCTACAAGGTATGTCTTAATTTTGCCTTCCTTCTTTTTTTTCCCACAAGCCCTCCTTTTTTAAAAAAAATATTTTTCCATCATTTCATTTTGTTTTTTCCTGCCTATTTCTGCTGTCAGATCAAATTACACAGTAAGTATCCTTACAATTATTTGGATACTTCTTTCAATGAGACATTGTCATTCAAACAAGGTTATCTCCATTTTAAAAATTCAATTTTGATTACTACGTCAGCAATACTTTTATTCCTGTGATTAAAGTCCAAATAATATTATAAAAATATTCATTTCCTTTTTAAATTCATTGTAAATAATACAATAAAAAGAAGAATAACAGTTCTAATTTCTGGTCTAAATTTGAGCCAATTGATAGCTTTTGTTTAAAGCAGCTGAAATTATATATGTGTGTATGTATACATACACACACAAGGTTCTTACTATTATCACAATTTTTAAGATGTACTTTTACTGTTTCCTATGTAAAAGCATCTTAAAATGGGCTGCAGAATGTAAGACACTAAAAAACAATATAAAAATCAAAATCATTTAAAAATATATAAAAACCAAAAGCAGTTAAAAGGGAAGGGAACAACAAATACTGAACAGAAGCCGTTTATAGAACTTCATTCCAAGATGATGGTTCATACTCACATTACAAATATGCTGTATGTGAATTATTTCATGTAACATCACTAACGAGGCTAGTCATTCCATTAATCCTCATAAGACATTTGCTTAAGCAATTCAGAGAAGATAATTTTGCTACTCCTACCTTACCTGAAGTTTACTTGCTTTAATATGACCTACAAAGCAACAGTGTTGCTTGAGCTGCCATAACAAAAGAGCAGCTAGAGGCATTTTTCTCAAAAGTAGGAAGAGACGCTGGACCTCAAGTTATTTTCCTACAGCAAGCAGAATATAGCAGATAAATCTACATTAAAAGATCATTAGGCTCCTTTATATCACTGTTAAAAGATTTGACAGAATAAGGTATTAAAAATGGACTTTAGTTTTGGCAATAAAAATATACACTTTTTAAAGAAGAATTAATTGGACAGCAACTATTGGGTTTTATCCCAAAACCCCCAAAATTTTAACCTAAGTCTGTCTACGGTTGACTTCACCCCATTCCTAAGAGGTCTGTAAGGGACATGCATAAGAGCACCAGTGTGCCTACCGTCCTTGTCCTAATGTTCCCTTTATTTGTATTCATTTTATGTATTCAGTTCATGCTTATATGGATAAGTATTATCTAATACGTACTTGACAAAATAAATAAATAAAAACTAACAGTTTTATATTAACACTTTATTCTGAAACTTTCCAGTCAAGAATCTTACATAAAAAAACACCACTAGATGTCAGCAAAGATTGAAGATTGAGATGCAGAGAAACCTCATAAATAACTAGAATATTTATTATATGGAAACTGAAAACTTTAGTAAATATTTAGAATTTTGAAATAGTTTCCCAGAACTGTCCATCAAAAAGTAGGTTGTTGGACATTTCTGTGCAGGAACCAGAAAATCTATAAACATATTTGTACATTACTCCTTAGTAGTTTAAAATGTTTCTGAATGGTAATAGTGGTGGAAATTTTTTGATGATATCCTATAAGAAAACTGCATTTTAATGTGAATTTTTATTTGTTTTTATCTAGATCAGATCCAAATAATGAAGACATGAAAAGCTAATATGCCAATGGAAATATTAAAGATAATTTATAGATACTGAAGGCCTTGGAGACAAAAACTTTAGGCCTGTGTGTTTTCTTGTGTTGGTTTTTATAAAAGCCTTTAAAAATAAAATAGTATTTTTGCTAATAGTTTATAATGGCCATAATGTGACCAGAGATTCAGCTGTGGTCAAATAAAACAATGAAGTAATTGTATACTATTCAAAAACCTTTGGTATATTTTTGTTTGATTTTTAATTAGAACTTAGGGGAAAGCATATGATATCTTAACAAAAATTATTTCTGAAAAGCTTTGTATAGTGTCTTACATTCAGAGTTTCACACTGGCCATGTCTCTTCCTGAACTAAAATTAGGTTTAAATTTAATAGTCATAAGAAAGAAAGAAAAAATGCTGTAAAACTTAAGGTAGTACACTTCTTGTTCTTTTAAACATTTTTCCCCTGCAGCTGGGAAGACTACTTTTATCACTTTTCTTCCCCATCCATTATTTTTTATCATAATGTTGTATTGTCATAGATCATGGTTTACCCTAACTCCTGTGTACAAAATAACTTTCAAACCATAGCTTGAAATTTGACTTTATAAACCTGTTTTATATAACGAAGTATTGAGAAAGAGAATAAATAAGGGTTAAGAAAAAAATGGAACTAAAGTTATTTTTCCAGACAGATTAATAGAAGAAGATGACAGATGTACAAGGACCAAGTTGGACTGTTTTGCTCTAAGCAAAATGGGTGATTTTTTAAAAAAATTGCAAAATATTCAGTTTTCTCTGGAATTTTTTTTCTTCTTGAATAGGCTGATCCACACATTGCAGGGAGGTTTTTACCGGAACTGTAACATCTCAAAGTATGGTATTCTGGATGATACAATTCTGAAAAGACACAAACCATTTGAATTAACCCCTTTAGGGTAGGGAGATTGAACATTTCTAAAACAAACTGTTCTATTTTGCATACTTATATTCCCATAACATTCATAGGCATCTTGCATGTCTTAGTAGGCCATGTTTATCATGTCAAACAGCCCATTGCAATAGACATTTGGTATAATTTTTAACTTGCACAGAAATTAGCTATGCCATACAATGTTTTAGTTAGATGTGAATTGTGATTTTACAAGCTATTTGGATGTTTATGATGTGCTATTTATGTGCTAAATTATATTGATTTCTGTAATAGCTTAAACAATATTTTGATAAATAAAGTACATAACTGACATAACGAATTTGTATCTTTTAAGATGAAAAATTGCATTCATGAAATGAAGTAGTTTGAAATACTATAGGGAGCATTTTTCAGAGACCATGCTTCACTTGGGGAAAATGCAAAGAAGGCAAAACACTCTGTAAGAATTGCTTCAAGATCAGTTACCTGGACTAATATTTTTCCTAGTTAAAAGTTGAAGGGAACAGGCTTTCATTGGAGAGTGAAGCAAGCTAGCAGGACAGAACTTCCACATCTTTGGGCTGCATCGAGAGAAAGGAATGATTGGAATTTATTACCGTATTTGTTTTATATTTTCCAATTTTGGGGCTACATAAATCCTTGGTGATTCTGGGCAGCTTAAAAATGAGAACATGGAGGAGCAAAAGTAAACTAAACTAAAGGGGACACTACGACTACCTCAATCACAAGGCCTGGGAGAATAACCACGTTTTTTTCATTTCTGGACTATCACAAGGATGGAAACTGCATGAATCAACTGAATGGCTTTAAGAATAAGTTTTATATTGAAAAATATAATTGAACTTTTCAAATCTCTTTATGGAAAATGACAATCCAATTATAAATAATAATATTTTTATTTCATAGTATAGAACTTTTGACCAAAGCAAATCTAATTTGATATATCCAACTATTGACATACATCTGCAGGTAGTACTGCCTACCTCTGTTGTTAATATAGTAATAGACCATTGAACAATTAAGAACATAAGGAATTGCTAAGAAAATGAACAATGCAATCCGCAGCTTTAGGTTGGACATATATCATGTCCACAAAATATACAATATATGCAATATATTAAAACTGGATTAAAAAATAACCTGATGCTAATTATTAAATTTCTGCAACTCAATCATAAAAAGGGGCATAAAAAACTAATAGGAATGCTCATTGCATGCTCATGTAAATTTTTGCAACCTAACATGGTATGCTTAAGAGCAAGATAGGTAAATACATATAAAAATCTAGTTGGATATTTTAGAGTCTTTCAGTTCAGGGCAGCTGAGTTTCATGGGACTTACTTCAGTGGTGAAATTCAGCCAGCTCTATCCAGATCGCGCGATCCAGTAGCACTGGCTGTGGGAGGTTCTGCCCACCTGCCTGGACGTCATCACGTCCCATTTTTGACCCTCTGCGCATGTGTGGAGGTGGTGTAAGCATAGCGCGCACGGTCACATTTGCGAACTGGTAGCGAAGGTAAGTAAATACCACTCCTGACTTATTTCCAAATAACTATATTAAGGTTAATTTTCTAATTTTAAGAAGTCTAAAATCAGTGCAATTTACTAATAAGCAGCATAGATAGAATTATATTGTCCACAAATTAAAGGGAATGAAATGAATTGTTTTTCAAAATTAGTCAAAGAGAAAATCAACATGCAATTTGTTAAAAAATAAAACTTTAGTAATTAGCAGCAAAGCAAGTTGAATAATGAATATAATTTAATGAGATCTTATTTAGCTCTTAGCAATATATACTGAATAAAACATTTAAAATAGCTGGAGTTTTTTTGTTGCAAGTTCAGTCTGGTTGCTTTTCAAAGCTATGTAACATGTAAGAATCTTTAGAATATAAAATATATCTTTAGCCCTCATATGGTTTTATAAATAGGCTTTGCCAGCATTGTGGTTTCTATATGGTAACTAGGGCCTCATTGTTATCTATTTAATTTGCATGCATTTACATGGGTCTTAGTTGGCAATTAGGGTCAGAGGCTAGAGGCTTTTGCCATCTAACATGACAAATAATTTCTTATATGAAATATAAGAATGTAAGGTTAAGCCCAAAGTGTGTATTGCTACAGTGCCTTTGTCACAATGCTTTGGGTAAATGTTTGATGTTATTGTATACCAATAGAGAGGGAACTATCATCTAAATGATCCAAACCTTCTTACCAGAAGCAAAACTAGGTTATTTTACTGCACGCTAGAAAGAAAAGCTATAATTATTCAATCATAAGATCCCTTGGACAGCTGCCAAGACCTCAGAAGGTGAAGAGAGGCAATACCTCTCTCTATACTTACCTACCCAACTAATCAATGGGATGGGCCTATTTGATGTAGTGCTTAAGGTGGTAGCTTAGACTGTGAGTTCTAGGCCTCCCTTAGGCATGAAAGCCGGTTGGGTGATTTTGGACCAGTAATTCAGCCCAACCCATCTCCCAGGGTTGTTGCTATGGGGAAAATATGAGATGGGAAAATTTGGTATGTATACTTCCTTGAGTTGACAAAAAATGGCAGAATAAAAATATAAAGTCCCAGATGTTGTATAACTACTTTACTACTTACTACTTATTTTAATCTCAGAATTGGAATGTAATATTAAATTAATATATAAAATTAATCCTAGCAAGGATATTGTGCTGGGATGGCCACCATTGATCAAATAATTGGTTTTAAGTGTTTATGTTTGGAGCATAGTATTTGCCAAAGACCTTCTAAGGCATTGTGATGTATCACAATGTTTTTTCCCTTCACGGAGCTGGGGTGGGCATGGCCTGCATGTGATGCATCCGGCCCGTGGACCGCCAGTTTGACATCACTGTTCTAAGGTAATTAGGATACTCTACTCAGGAAGTGGGTTTTTAAACTTCATCCCATACCCTGGAGTGACATAGACATTTGGTCCTTTGCCAAGGGCAACGCAATGACTCAGCAGTTAAGATGCTGGGCTTGTCTCTGGAAAGCCAAAGTTCGAGACTTGAGCGCCATGCAATGAGTAAGTTCCTGTCCTCATTCCAGCTCTGGCCAATCTAGCAGTTAGAAAGCATGTGAATGCAAGTAAATAAATAGGTACCATTTTGGTGGGAAGACCACAGCCGTTGATATCATACAGGACCATGAAAAAGTCTTCAGACAGTGCTGGCTCAATGGCCTCACAATGGAGATGAGTAGCACCTGCAATAACTAGGGAGTAAAATCCGCAGGGAGTCCTTTATCTTATGTTTGCTGTGAATCTAGAAGCAGGGGCTTCCTCAAGGTTGGATCCAACTCTGCAGGATTTATTTATTTAGTGTATGGCAAATATGTTAAAAAGCACATCACAATTATATGCTCAATGAACAAATATGAAAACATTTACTCTAATTACAAATTCAAAGGTAGATTATATAATCAGTGCATGATGGTGTAGCATACATAAAATCTCTGGAATTTCCCTTATATGTCCTCAGAGGGCATTGTGCCACAATATGCCACATTGGCTGCTACATTCCAAAGAGATCTTTTCCATTTACAGAGTAGGCTAACATATCTGCCATGTTGAGTCCTAATCGTATTGAGCACTGACCAGGTCTTATGGGACAGATTGAATCCTTTAGTTCCCTCTGTAAAGCAGAGAAGGTTGTGATACTCCGGAGAAGTAATAGAGGATCATTCTTGCATCCAGGTCTGAAGCAGATTGAAGTTGTTATTGAGAAAGTTTCTGGCTGTCCTAATAGGTGGATGTCTGGAACAAAGCCTATTGTTTATAGTATCAGTAATATTTGCATTGATTGGCATGTGAGTGTTACTATTTTCTTGTACTCTCACAGTATTCCCTTTATGGTGGAGGAATATGACTCAAAAGTAGTAACCAGAAAGTGGGAGAAGATCTTATTGTATCCACATAGTGTGGTTCACTCTGCAGGATGAAAGAAGTGTTCTTGTACTTACTCACTTTGCATTCTCACTGGCATTTATAGAACTGTTGTAATACATTGTTACTTTAATTTTTATTTAATTTAATTAAATTTATATGCCGCCCCTTTCCGAAGACTCAGAGAGGAGACTATTTGTATATTTTTCGGCCTACATAACATTCAGAGCAGTTCAAATGTAAAATAGTTTCAAATTGTTTACATTTTGGGCTTTTATTTTGAAGATAACACACTGAAATGTTATTTAAAAAGAAAACTGATTTATGCAATGGCACGCAATTATTTTAGGCTCCAGTCCAAACTCATTTATTCAGAGGGCTTCCTTCTGTGTACATGCCTTAGAGCATTTTTTTGTTCTGGAAAAGGAAGTGTCCTGGAGAAAATGGATGAAGAATAATAAATACATTTAAGATTATGTAGGAGGACAGGTCTTTGGTATGTCCTAGTTATACCAGTTTTTAATACTGGTAAAAAAAAAAAACAACCCCAGCCCCATTGTTATACTTTTTATGAGGAATATTTAAAAAAAAATAAAGTGCCTGTAGTACCTACACTAAAATAGGACAATCAGTTTATGCCTAGGATTAAATAAGCCTTATTTAATCAATTCTGACTGCATTAACTTCTGGGACATGATTTCATCAATATTTAGTGGTCTTAAGGCTCAGAAGTATATACCCTACAACATATCTATCTTCATGGCCAGGAACATATTTTCCGGTGTTTTGCTGTTTTATTATTTTGTTTGTTGTTTGGGTTTTGTTGGTTTCTGCTATCGCTGATAAGAGGGCTCTCAGTCTTGGGCAAAGGGAGGGACACGAAGTTATTTCTTAAAACGTTTTAAGAATACTTTTAAAACAGGTTTTCAGCAGGTTAAATTAGAGGTGTTCGTGGCAGTCACTCCAGTATTGCTTTCGCGCTGTTGTCGAGAAATTAACACACTCCTCGGTGGTGACTTGTTTATTTTCGGAGGAAAGGCAAAAACTCGATCAACCTGAACTTCTCGGCCGCAGAGCGCAAGGGAGGAGCGGAGGAAGCGACACCGGCGAAGCGAAAATTCACGGATCACGCGCGCGGGAACCCAAGCTCCTCCGCTGTGGGGGGGAAAAGGCGGGGCTTTGGAGAGAAGGGGGCGGTGCTGGTCAGGGCCGAGACCCGCCTCCTGGGCCGGGCCGCTGAGGGAGACGCGCAAATATTTCTGCCTCCACAGCTTAGTAGAGAGAGGGAGGGTTCGGAGGCAGGCTTCGCCGTACTCGGTCCCGTTGGGACAATAATGGACTAGGAAGCTAGTCAGAAGGAGGGCTTCCGTCCCCAGGACAAGCGTCGGTGATTCGCCCCTTGGGTGGTGGTTGTTTTTTTTCCAGCCTTAAGGGGAAAAAAATAGCCTGCTTGCTTCCCTGGTTGTTGAAGATGTCTGGAGGGAGTACCCGGAGGAGAACTGGTTCTCCCTGGCACAGCAATTTATCTCGCCTTTTTACGAGAAGTTCTTCCAAGGAACAGGAAGAAGAGAGCAAAGTAGCCCCTGAACTGCACTGCGCACGAAGGTAGGGACGGGGGCAAAGTTTGAAGGCAGAAGCGGTGTGACTCTTCCTTCTTTCCTTCTTTCCTGGCTGGAGTAGATTGGCTATCGACCGATTTACCTCTCCTTCGCTTCTTTTTTTCTCTCCCCCCCCCCCGCCACCCTTCACCTCCTCGCCATCCTTTCTCTCCGCCCCGCGCTGCGATACTTCTTTGGCATCCTCCCTTCGTTTTGGCTGAATTCGCCACTTTAAACCCAGAGCCGCAAACTTGCCAAACGCCTGTTAGCCTGGCGCGAGCTCAGCCCAGAGTCGTTCCGTGGAAGGGTTGAGAGCGTTATGCAAATTCCCCGCAAAATGGGGGGGTTTGAGGAAACTTTTTGTTAAGTCCGGATAAATGTATAAGGCGAACGCAGCCTTTGTGATGCGAACTAGGCGGTGGTCTTATGTTTAAATTTAAAAAAAAAGTTTTTAAAGTTTTTAAAAAAGCCTCAGACGCTAAGAGCATCTTCAGTATAAGCAGTGTAATTTCACATGGGGCAAGCAAGGCAGATGAACTGTGCACAAGGCTGGGTCTCGAACCAGTTTGTTATCATTCAAGGAAGACAGTATCTAGATAGGGATTACTCTCTTAGGCTCTTTCTTTTCCTCCCACTTAGCCAGTAAATAAAATTGGATCATTTAAGTTCAAATACTAGTTTCAAGCTTTTTTACATTTTGGGGAGTATAGCCTTTGCCCTCTGGAAGCATTTTGGCAAAACCTCTTCTGGGTTACAAAGGTATGGAAACTCCCAGGGATGCCTCTGATAATAAAACAACTGGTCTAGGGCAGAGTGCCAGTGCATCTATTTCTCACATTTTATATTATATTTTACATTTTATTACGAGCATCCCCTGTGTGTATGTGCACATTTCCTATGGATCTATGATAGGTAAAATGCAAAGTAAAAGTAACAGTTAATAAATACTGTGGTAACCTAAGCTAATTCTGTGGTGATTTAATATATCCATCCTTAAAGTTTCTGTAAGTTAAGTAAAGTCTTTTCTCCCACTCATGGTCAAAAGAATATCAGAACAAATCCAGTGAGGTTGAAACAATTTGTTTTGAATTGCTTTCATGTATGAAATATGTTACACACCCTTGGTTCAAATTGTTTAATGACAATCTTACAATACATGAAATGTAATGGTCCAAAACTTAACAAGATTGTATCCAGTAGCAGTACTTATCAACATAATGCATTCTTGTCCCCTTCCTTTCCTTTCAGCACACCCTGAAATGGAAAGGGGAAAGAATGAGAGGAAATCCCATTGTAAGAGTGGTTTTTGGTCATATAATATATGGCAAAGACAAAAGGTTAAAATTATGTAGTATTTTATTATGAGCCTTTATAATGTTTTATTTTCAAGATTATAATAATAGTCTCTTGATAGTGAATATAAGCAGTCAAACAATTTTTAAAATTAGATTTTAATTTCAAATTTTAGTGCACCACAGTTTTGGTTAAAGCATTTCCATGTTGTATAATTTGGTAAATAAGAAATTGTGTGTCTTAAAGTTGGTTCTTTAAGAAACTGATCAGTTTCTTAGATAAACCATAATTGTAATCTAATTTTGTTTAAATTAAAGGTATAATTAGTTCGTAGAGATATATTTTTATTTTCAGTTTGGACATTACAGGGAATTATAAATATTTTGGTATTTTGTTTTAGTTTTTATGTAAGCAATAGTAATTAAGATATAACAGTATTATAATAATGTAGACTGAAAATTATAAAATACTTATAATTCCCAGTAATGGTGGTAGTAAACAAGGAGAAAGCTTGCAGAACTCAAACGCATGTTCATGGCTGAACCCACCCTATAGTGATTAGAGTAGTGAAGCATCGACTTCTTTGCCCTGGTTGTTTCAGCGGAATGTCAGTCAGTGATGCCACTTATGGTGATTCCATTCTGACTATTTTTTCCTTGACTTTTTACTGATCAAATCGCTTCAATTCACTATAGCATAGACTCAACTTGAACATATTTCATTAGATGACTGGGACAATGTTTAGTGAAGACCTAGTTTGTGGATTCTGAGAAAATGGACAAGTTCTTTCCAATTTGAGTTCTATAAAATGCAGGCTGAATCATCTGCTATTTGATTTCTTTGGGTTGCCAAAAGGGATATCACTAGATACAAAAAGGTTTCTATACAAAAAAATACTGCTTTTATTAATTTGTTTGTGCTAACTACCTTAAAGGAAACAATAGTGCAGCCATGTCTGAAGAAACCATCTCTTGATCCAACTGTATTGATCACTTCTACCTAGCCTCTTCTTTCCTTCAGGCCTGGATGTGGGACAGAAAGTCTTGAGGATGATGTTTGCTGAGATTTGGAGAAAGAGCATGAAGCCCTCTTGGTCCCATAATATCTCTCAACATGGTATTATCTTGTACTACCTATAAAGATTGGGTTGAGGGGCATGCCTTTTTCTCTGTTTTGAATAGATAATTCCATTCAATAGCAATGGAGGATTTGCACTTGAGGTCTTCACCCATATTTTCGGAGGCCTCTTTAAGATCAGTATTAAACTGCTGGAGGAGATAATTCATCATTGGGGTGATGTATCAGCAATGAATGGATATCTGGCTATAAATTTCTACTGTGGCTAATTAGATTGGATGGAACAAAATAAGCTAAAACTAAATTCCAACAAGATGGAAGTACCGTTCGTTCAAAAAACATCTTGGCTCCTCTTTGGGTCCTGTGCCAAGTCTGGATCCAGATTGCACTCTACCTGAAGTGACATTGGGGTCACTTCACCTATATAAGCCTTCTGCTTGATTAGCCGAAAGAAGCTGTCACCAAGCCTTTGTCCAATTTTATTATATGTGCTAGATGTGGCAAGGCAAAGCTTGGAATATGAGATATTGGCAAGAGTCACACATGCCCTCATTATCTTGAAACTGGACTACTGCAACACTATCTAGAACTGCTTTTCAAGACTACTCAAAAACTAAATGGTATGGAATGCAGCATATGAGAGTTGCTTCAACAATATTACACCCAGATTAGAAGCACTGCATTAGTTACCAATATATTTCCAAGTGAAAGTCAATTTGCTGTGGTGGTAAAGGCACTGGGCTAGAAACTGGGAGTGTGAGAGTTCTGGTTCCACCTTAGGCACAAAGTCAACTTGGTAACCTTGGGCCACTTATATACATTCAATCCTAGGAAAGAAGCAATGGCAAACCACTATGAAAAATCTTGGCAAGATAACTACATAGACTTTTCTAAGCAGTCACCAGGAGTCAACAATGACTTGAAGATATACATACATACATACAAGCAACCTGACAATTTAAAGTGCTGTTTTTGATCTATAAAACCATTCATGCTTTCGTTTCTTCAATATCTTCTGAATTATCTTTTCCAAGCAGAAACTGCTTGACCTGTGCGTGCAATTGTGTCTGTGTGTGGATGACCTTGGAAGATGAGGGGAAGAGATACTGGCTAGGAAACAATGACAAAAGAGGGAGGATCCTCCAAAGGCTTAAAGGTCAAACGAAACCTAGGAAGGATCCACCCTAATTGATCAAGCAATTAAAAAAGGCAACAGGAAGTTTGTACTTTGCAAGATTTTGTTAATGTAACTTTACAATACAATAAAGTAGAATTAGCTCATATGGTTGGGTTTCCTGTCTAATTTACCTGGGAGGGCTGATCCAGTGGGGAGGAGTTTGAGGTGCATCCTGTCAAGAGACAGAGATAGGTGGCCTCCATATTGGTGGTATTCATGAAGGCAGTGAAATGCCTTTAATTAAGTATTTGTTTTTGTTATTGTTTTATTAGAATATTTTAATGCTTATGAACCATCCAGAGTTTTTGAAGGATATAAGTCCTGTAATAAATAAAATGAGGTATGACAGCAGTAAATAAGTTGTCAAATTAGAGAGCAGGCACCAATTAAATACCCATTGAAATCTTTAAAGTAATAGGAGCGGAGCCATTTAAAAAGCTAACAATTATGGGTCAACAAATATGAAACAAAACTGAAGCTGAAGGACTGGAAAGACTGGTGTATATGCTACAACATATAGTGGGAATTCAAAATAGTACACCAATTACTGAACCATCACATTCAAACAAGCAAAGTTTTACCAAGACTTTAGAACAAAAAACAAAACAAAAACAAATAATGCACAAACATGAACTCAACGGGTAGGATTGAGAAGGTTTCAGAAAGGTAGTTTCTGAATAGTTAACTTGATAAATAATACAACAAGCTCTCGATATGGAAGATGAAGGACAATTCTGAGGATGCTGTTAGCACTCATTAAAATAACAACTGTTGAGTCAATTACTGTTGAAAAAATGGAGAAAGAACAATAGAAATACAGTATTTTTTACATGATTTTGAATTGTGGAATGGGAAATTCTAGGGCCATCTTAGAGTGTGTAAATTTTTAAGAAACTCCGTGCTTTTTAGAGATAGACTTTCCCCACTTTCATATGTAGACGCTGGGCTAAAGGCCTGAACTATAAGGCAAAACAAAAAGCAAAACATTGACAATAGTATGCAAGTAGTTGTTCTCTTGATTTGTCACATCACTGGCAGTCAATCCTAATTCTTCAAATGCTTTTGAATTTTGTATTTAATTTACAGGTTGTCTTCATTTAGTGACTGCCTTGGATAGTGACTGTTCATAGTTATGAAAGTAAGGAAAAAGTAATTTTGTGACTATGCCCGCATTTACGACCTTTGTAGTGACTTTCTGTCTCTCAGTCACATGTTCACCATTATAGTCAGTAAGCATTGTCTGTGCCTGACAGGATTTTTTTTTCTCCACCCCACAGAGTGGAAAGTTTGCCTGAACCAGCTATCTATTCCAGAGGTTCTTTTTAGGATGTCCCTAAAAAGTAGTAATCGCAAATTGTTAAACTCAGCTCTGTGGCCTTAGAACCCTCTAACTAGTTCAGTATTCACTGACACTGACACTGAAGGACCCTAATCAGTTTCACGCTAAAGGCTTTTTTTTTCTTTTGCTGCCCTCATAAGAAGCTCACTGGAGCCTGTGCTAGCACATTCTTCTGGTGTGCATTCCACTTTGCTTACCTGCTTATTCTCTTGTAATCCCTTCCTCTCCAATGAATGTAAATAAAAAGATTAATTCTCTTCTTGCTAATTACCCTAGCACTGGACTTCTCTGATTAGAAAAAAAATATTATCTATATTTATCCCTACCTGGAAGCCTCTTATTTTAAAAATTAAAATAGAAATTTTAAAAATGAAAAAAAAAATAGCTTGGGACTTATGTTTTTAATAATTAGACAGAATAGATTATACAAATAAAGTAATATAATGTAACTGAGTTTAAAATGTATTTGTAATGGCTATGTGGAATTTTTGAAGCCAATTCTTTATACTTTTTTCCTTTTCTATTCTTTATTCTTGTCTTGTTTTGCACTTTTTGTTTTTCTGGGTTTTTTTCTTTTTTCTTTTTCCTTTCTTACTTTCTAGTAGTTTGTGTTAGCTTTTACCTTGTTTAAAAGTTTTAATACAAATTATATTGAGAATTACCCTATACTCTGAGCAATTTTGATCTAAACTTAATTTAAAGCTATATTGCTGTCCAATATCAGCCTTGGAATGACAGTATCTTTATATAGCCTGCAAATGTTGGAACCTATTTTGAGAACCCTTATCTTCCTGTGTGACTCCAAACACAGCCAATTTTATTGCCAAAACTAATATATTTACTTTCTCCTGCCAGTACTGCTTCCTTTTGTTTTCCAAGTATTGATGCCTAATGCTGCAAATAAACTTTTGTATACATAATGTGGGTGGGTAGCTTATTAAAGGAGGATAGGTTTTGTTTTGTTTTTTTCCTTAACATTTCCAGAGGATTTTTTTAAATAAAGAACAGATGGGAAAATACACTTGGTATGATGCTTGGATGAACTTTGAAGAGTTAACGGTATATTAAGATATAGATTTTACAGAGAAAGAAAATGTTTTCATATTATGGGATTGAAACTAAAGTGTCTCAAATGTTGTTGTCTAAGCTGTCTAAGGTATTCTGTAATGATTTGGGGTGTTTTTTAATTTGAACAAAACTTATGCAATTTAGAACTTGCATTTAAGAAAAAGTTTTGACTTTGAATTATTTACATTTACATTTATTTAGATGTAGCCAGTATGTTGTTTGTCCTTTATGAAAATTGGGTGATAGGTATATTAATAAACATTGTATTTTCTCTATTTTTGCCATATCAGTTTGAACAGGATGGCACTCCTATTATGCATTTCCATAACAGTGATACACATTAAAGTATCAATGAAGATCAAGTGATTTGTAATCTTCTTTTCCAGCCCAGTGTCTTGAGACTGAATTTATTTCACATTTTGGAGTTTATTAGGAAAAATGTCTACAGAAAGAATTAACAAATGGCAGAAGATTAAGTACTTCCCCTCATCTGTTGCTTTTTCTTTGCAGATATCAATCGTTCCCTCAGGAGTAGTATTACATTATGTAGATTTTCATCAAAAGCTTGTTTGAGCACATCTTTTCTGTTTCAGTAGATGAACCCAAGTTCCAAACACTATCTTTAGACCTATTCTTTTGAATCTTTCTTCTTGCATCAGTTACTAACTTGGTATAATTATACCAAGTGTTGCACAATTTTTTCTGTTGTTTAAAACCTATATTCTTATCTTAGCATGCAGCCTTTCAATCTTCTCTTTTTACTTCTATTTTTTTCCCTAAAAATAAGTACTCTTCTAAAGTACATTTGACAAATTAGGCCACAGCCTACATTTTGGTGAGATAGAAAAATGGCCAATAGTCACATCACCACCAGACAGATTCGTAACTGGCTGACCAACCTCACTCCATGTATTGGAATGGAATTTAATGGTACTACATTGACATGGAGAGAAATGTGGTGGGGTAGCATATGATTATTTCTTAGGCCCCATACTCTTCAACATCTTTATAAATATTTAGATGAAGTGATAGAAGGGGAACTTATCAAATTAACATTAGCCCAACACTTTAGAAGATAGACTCAAGATCCAGAAGAATCTTGACAGACTTGAACATTTGGCCCTATCCAATAAAATACAGTTCAGTTATGAGAAAAGTAAGGTCTTACACTTAGACAAGAAAACTTAACTGCACAGATATAGAATAAGTGGTACCTAGGTCAACAACAGTAATTGAGAGGGATCTAGAAGTCCTAGTGGATAATCACGTAAACCAGCAGTGTGCTGCAGCTGCCAAAAAGGCCCATACAGTCCTAGACTGTATGAACAGAGGGATAGCATCAAGAAAACAAGAAGTGATAGTACCATTTTACACTGCACTGGAATACTGTGTATAGTTCTGGTTACCACAATATAAAAAAAATATTGAGACCCAGAAAAAGTATGCAGAGAATAGCAACAAATGATAAAGAATCTGGCGGCTAAATTGTATGATGAATATCTGAGGGATGTCCAGATAAATTGAAGAGAAAGATTGAGGGGTAGGATTCAGCCAATTCGTACCACTTCAGGAGAACCGGTTTTTAACTTTCTGAGCAGTTTGGCAAACTGGTTGTTGAAAGAAATCATTAGGGCAGAGAACCGGTTGTTAAATTACTTGAATCCCATCACTGCGTAGGGATGTTGATAACTCTCTTTCAGTACTTGAAAGGCTGTCACAAAGAGACTGACTTATTTCTAGTGTGCAGGACAAGAATAGAAGTGGAAGCTTGTCAAAGAGAGAGATAACCTAGAAGAAAGGGGAAATTTTCTGATAGCAAGAGCAATTAATCAATGGAATAGCTTGCCTCCTGGGGTTGTCAGTGCTCCATCACTAGAGACTTTAAAAAATAGAGTGGATAGCCATTTAACCAGGATGGTATTGGGTCTTTTGCTTGAGCAGAATTGGATTAGAAGGCCTATAAGGTCGCTTCCAATTCTGTTACTTGGAAAGTACAAAAAAAAAAGTAGTTACTACTCAAGGCTTCAACCAAAATATATATTTATCTACATGATGGGGAAAAGCTTTGAAAATGTTGTGCCAAATCTTTACAAATATACATCTATCCAAAAGGCTTGAAAGATACCTGAAACAGTATCTTATAGGAAGACCTCCCAAAAATTATCTGTAAATTGGAGCAATTGTTTATGTGTTTAGAATAGAAGAAGCTGTTGGAAAAGAAGAAATGGATTGGAGATGCTAACTAATAAAGTACGTGACTGTAGGTATAGCTGTTGAAAATATTATGGCTTTTAAAGATAAGGTAGGAAATGCAGGGCTTACCTGCATGCTAAAACTGTTGTGTCTGTTTATAACCTTCAATTGGCCAAATAGATCATCATTGGGCAACAATTTTTGGACCAAGGTATTTCAAACGAGATAACGCGCAGAATGCATCCAAAATCCAGGACCCATTACTTCTGAGGGATTCAGATTTGGAAATGTGTGCATTTCAGCACTGCCACAATCAGCTGCAGCCACGTGATAATCATTTCCAGTGCTCCATGAGAGTTCCCACAAGTCTGGGGAAACTAGCAGAAATTCTAAACTCAATCATGATTGCTGACATTCCCTGCCAGCTTCCCACAACCAAATTCAGTGAGGAGGCTGGCGGGAATTACAAATTCAAGGCAGCAGACAGGTACATCACTGCTGCTGAGTGAGGGAGTGAGCAAAGGAGCATGCAAGAGGTGAGATGAACATTGAGAAGAGTGCAGGAATGTGCAAGAGATACATCACATATCAGAGAGGGTACGGCAGTGGTGGGTTGCTCCCGGTTTGCACCAGTTCCCGCGAGCCAGTAGTGGTGACGATATGACGTCACCGAACCGGTTCTCCCCCACCACCACCACCCCGTGTTATTCTTACCCTTTATTTGGCCCCAATGTATTGCTGTCTCCTGAGTCCCAGCTGATGGCTAGAGGGAAAAAAAACTGTTTAAACTCTTTCTGGGGGGTTTCAAAGGGCCGCCCTTCAGCTGATCAGTGTTAAAACAAATGAGTAGCTATGCTAGGGAAAAAACAAAACTGAAAGTAAAGCAGGCTCTGCTGCAACAAAATGAGGCAGGGAGAGATTTCTTTTTCTTTTTGCTCACCAAAAAAGGTAGGTGCAAACAATGGGAAATTTAGGGCAAAAGAGGAGAGTTCAAAATTTTAAAACACAAGAAAAAAAGCTCTATTTAACTAGGGAATTGTAATAATTGAGATACTATTAATTGTATATTGTGTTGAAAACAGAAATGGTTAAGTTGTGGTTTAGAGGAATATATGGGGAAAATTATTTGGTTTATTACTATTGGTAAATATAATTAATTGATTTGTAAGAAATTGGATTGCATGGAAATGGCGCAAGAAAGGGCCTGTGGGGTTTTCTGGGGAAGTTTTTTAATAAGATTTTAAAGGTTTCTGGGAGGGGGGTTTTAATAATCTTTTAAGGGGAACCGGGAGGATGACCAAAGGGAATGGGTGGGTAATTCACTAAGGTCGGAGCCGAGCCCGGCACGGGATGGCAGTTTGGAGGGTGCAGGACGAGAGATTGGGGAGGGGATGGAGGGCTATTCAAATGAGGGATGTACCATCAGCACGGTTTATGGGAGGGGCAGATATGGCGGGAGCAGGGGACCACATCATGTGTCGGGGGTGCGCACCCGCTGTTTGAGAGCAATTGCACGCCCCGGCCCCCAAGGCTCCTCTCGGAACTAGGTGGCACAGTTACTCAGGATCTGGGCGTTCGGCTGATGCCAGATTCGTGGTAGATAAGGCTCCCCTCATTCACAATCTTATACAGGAGGGGGGAGCGGACCTGGTGGGTATTACGGAGATCTGGTTGGGCCAGAGGGAGGAGTCCCCCTGGTTGAGATGTGCCCACCAGGCTTCAGAGCATTCCATCAGCCGAGGGCCCCGGGGAGGTGGCGGTTATTATTAAAGAAGATCTTGGTCCGAGGGAGACCACTGTGCCACAGATTGCCGGGTGTGAATCCCTCTTTGTGAGATGGGGTCATGGGTTGCAGATGGGCTTGTTGCTTACGTACCTGGCTCCCTGCCACGTGGCAACGGCCCTGCCCGAGCTACTCGACATGATAGCCACGGTGGCAGTTGATACACCCAGGCTTATGGTCATGGGTGATTTCAACTTGCCATCCGTTGGTGAAACATCTGAAATGGCTCGGGAGTTCATGGCTTCCATGGACCTGACCCAGTTAGTTCATGGCCCCACCCACAGGGGTGGTCACACTCTGGACTTGATTTTTGTCTCTGGCCAGTGGTTGAGTGGTCTTGTCATAGGGGATATAGACATGAAACCCTTGTCATGGTCAGATCACTCGCTCCTTCGCCTGGACCTTCGAACCGCTACACTCCACCGCAGGGAGGCGGAGCCAACAAGATGGGTCCACCCCAGGTGCCTGATGGATCCTGAGAGGTTCCAGATGGAGCTTGGGTCACTTCCTGAGGATCTGGCACATGACTCAGCCGAGGACCTGGTGGCTGCCTGGGATCAGGCGGCTGGTGGGGCCTTGGATCGAGTCGTGCCTTTGCGGCCTCTGAACCAGTGCCGATCCCTCGTGGCTCCTTGGTTTACCAAGGAACTGAGGGAGATGAAGCGCCGGAAAAGACGCCTGCAAAGCGGTTGGAGGGCCAGTCTGTCTCACTGAATTTGACCGAACACTGGTAAGGTCGCATATTAAGACCTACCTAGTGGCGATAAAAGCGGCAAAGTGTAACTACTTTTCCGCTCTTATTGCATCATCAGAGAATTGTCCGGCTGCCCTGTTCAGGGTGACCCGCTCCCTGCTCCATCCGGGAGTGCGGGAGGATCCCCTGGAAGACAGGGTTGAGGATTTCGGACAATACCTGTATGACAAAATCGCTCATATCCGGCGGGATTTGGAATCTGACTGGGTAGATTCGGGCAGGGTGATGAGGAATACTCTTGAGAACGTTATCTGGGAAGAGTTTGACTCTGTGACTCCTGATGGTGTGGACAGGATTTTGGGGAGACTTAGTGCGGCCACATGTTTACTGGACCCATGTCCCTCCTGGTTAGTACTGGCTTCCCGGGAGGTTACACGAGGCTGGCTCCAGGGAATTATCAACACTTTGTTGAGTGAGGGTCACTTCCCCGCTGCCTTGAAAGAGGCAGTGGTGAGGCCTCTCCTCAAGAAGCCTTCCCTGGACCCGGCAGTATTAGCCAACTATTGTCCTGTCTCCAACCTTTGCTTTGTGGCGAAGGTTGTTGAGAGTGGGGTTGCGCGACAGTTTCCACAATTCCTGGAGGAAACATCTTATCTAGATCCGTTCCAGTCGGGTTTCAGGTCTGGGCACAGCACGGAAACGGCATTGGTCGTATTGGTAGATGATCTCTGGAGGGCTCGGGACAGGGGTTGCTTCTCTGTTCTGGCCCTGTTAGACCTCTCAGCGGCTTTTGATACCATTGACCATGGTATCATGCTGCACCAGTTGGAGGAGTTGGGGATGGGGGGCACCGTGTTACGGTGGTTCTCCTTTCTCTCAGACCGGTCGCAGTTCGTGTTGGCAGGGGGGCAGAGGTTGACCTCAAGGCCTCTCATTTGTGGAGTGCCTCAGGGGTCGGTCCTCTCGCCCCTTCTGTTCAACATTTATGTGAAGCCGCTGGGTGAGATCATCCGTGGCTTTGGGGTGAAGTACCATCAGTACGCGGATGACACCCAGCTGTACATCTCCACCCCAGGCCACCCCAACGATGCCCTTGAAGTGATGTTCCAGTGCCTGGAGGCTGTGTGGATGTGGATGGGGAGGAACAGGCTCAAGCTCAACCCTTCCAAGACTGAGTGGCTGTGGTTCCCGGCATCCCGATATAATCAGTTGACTCCATTACTGACTATTGGGGGCGAGTCTTTGGCCCCCGCGGAGAAGGCGCGCAATCTGGGAGTCCTCCTGGATACGCAGCTGTCTTTGGAGAAACATCTGACGGCTGTAGCCAGGAAGACCTTCTGTCAGGTTCGCCTGATTCGCCGGTTGTGGCCCTTTCTTGATCGGGATACCCTGTGCACAGTCACCCACGCCCTGGTCACCTCACGCCTGGACTACTGCAACGCTCTCTCCATGGGGCTCTCCTTGAGGAGCACCTGGAGGCGCCAACTGGTCCAGAATGCGGCCGCGTGGGTAATGACGGGAGCCGCCTGGCGCTCCTACATAACACCGCTCCTGCATGAGCTGCACTGGCTCCCAGTGGTCTTCCGGGTGCGCTTCAAGGTGTTGGTTACCACCTTTAAAGCGCTCCATAGCATAGGACCTAGTTATCTTCAAGACTGCCTGCTGCTACTGATGACCTCCCACCGACCTGTGCACTCCCACAGAGAGGGACTCAGGGTGCCATCAGCCAAACAATGTAGGCTGGTGACCCCCAGGGGGAGGGCCTTCTCTGTGGGGGCACCTACCCTCTGGAATAAGCTGCGCCCAGAAATAAGGAGAATCCAAGACCTTGGTGCCTTCCGCCGTGCCCTTAAAACTTTCTTTTTTCAGCAAGCCTGGCTGGCTTAACATATTTTTAACATATTTTTAAATATTTTTAATTGGTTTGTTATCTTAAATTGGGGCCAAATTAATATATATCCTTTTAATTGTTTTTAATGTTTGTATTGTATGTTTTTATCTGGCGGTACACCACCCTGAGTCCCTCGGGAGAAGGTGCGGTATATAAATTCGAAATAAAATTAAAAAATAAAAATAAATAAATAATTGGAATAGTCATGTTCATATTGATTAATATACAAAAAAGATAGTTATATAACTAATTGATTTTTATTAAAATGTTGAATTTGTATTAAACAACTGTAATATATAATTAACCAATGTGAGGATGGATATAAAAATAGATGACAATGGGAAGGGGTATAATGTAGAATAGAAGGGAAAAATTGAATTTGATTAAGATTAGAGATGAGGATGAAGGGTAATATTGGTTTTTTAAAAAAATAGATGAGGAATAAATATGGCAAAAGGGAAATATAGAAATTGTAAATTTAATTGAAATGACTAAACACTGTTTAAATTTGTGAACCGGCCAAATACTCTGTTCAAAGAAAATACATTGTATGTTTGTATGTGTGTTTCTAATTATTGCTATTTATTCATATTTGTTCTCTTTTATTCTTTAAAGTTTAACAATTCATTCTTTATCTTAATATCTTTATATTTGTTTGGGGTTGCCTTTCTTCCCTTTCATCTTTTTTATTGTACAGCAATCTTTCTCCTCAAACCTACCATCCCTCTCTTTTCTTTCTTTCTTACTTTCTCTTTCCCCCCCCTCTTCTTCTCCTCCCTACTTCCTCTTCCTTTCTCCTTCTCCTCCTCTCTTTCTCCCTCTCTTACCCTCACTCCTACTCTTAAATTTCCCTTCTCTTCCTTCCTCCCTTCTCTTCCTTCCCACTCTTCTCCTTCCTTCATCCCTCTTTATTGCTGCATATGGATTACTCAGAGGGCTGAAAAAGTTATTTTTGACTGGTCCTTGCACTTTTGACCAGTCCTCGAACTTACGACTGTCCTCACTGTTGCAATAATTCGAGGATCGGACTCAATAAATGATTCAGAGAAGTAGTATTCAAACAAAGTATTATTTATTTACAGTAGGCATTCTATATTCTCTGGATGATTGTAGATAGAAGCAAGGAGGAGGAGCATGTATGCTCTTTTATATCAATGAGGCGGGGTTAGAGGTAGGAGTGGTTACATATGAATACATTAAGAAAGGAAGAATAAATTAACCCTTGATATTCTATGTACATACATTTCCTCTATTTAAGAATAAGGCATTTACCTGTAACAAATCCCCCTCTAAATGCCGATTCGACATACAACAGTAATTACATTCAGATTCAGAACAATATAAAACTTGTAATTTTGAAGTCAAATATCTATGTTGTTTAGATTGCAAAGGCTTAGTCAATATATCAGCTATTTGTTCCGTGGTTTCGCAATGAATAGCTTTAATGAATCCATCCTGAGATAATTGTCTTACATGTTTGAATTTGATATCTATATGTCTAGATCTCTGACCAATAGCATCTGATCTAGATATCTCTATCGCAGCTTTGTTATCTTCATGTATAACAAATGGCAATGAAGGGCTCTTCCAAACGTCTGATAATAAATCATTGAACCATATAAGATTATTGGAGGCTTTTGATAAACAAACATATTCTGCCTCAGTCGTTGATGTAGCTACAAGATCCTGCTTTCCAGTATACCAGTAGACTGGACAGTTGTTAAGAAAGAATACATAGCCGGAAGTGCTTTTCCTGCACTTAGTGTCACCTGCCCAATCTGCATCAGCGTAACAAGTGAGAATAGGCTCTTTAACATCATTGGGTTCTAATAGTAGGCAGAAATCTGTGCTGTGCTTCAAATACCTTAGTACTCGTTTAATGGCTTCCCAATGATACATTAAAGGTTTACTGACATATCTGGATAATAAATTAAGGGGTAAAGCAATATCTGGTCTGGTCCAATTAGATATATACAAAAGGGAACCAATAACTGATCTGTAAAGTGTATTATCAGTAAACTCAGGAGATGATTCATTCATGTTTCTTAAAAAATCAGCTTGCATTGGAGTATCACAAGGCTTTGCATCACTCATATTACATTTGTTCAAGAGTTCTATAATTTTATCTTTCTGAGACAATCTAAATCCTTTTTTAGTCTTACTAATTTGAACTCCAAGATATTTATTTACTTTCCCTAATGATTTTAAAGAAAAATGTTCATTTAATTTTGTTACAAATGTATCCCTTTTTTCTCTATGTTTGCCAATATACAAAATGTCATCCACATAAATTAACACAAATTCTATTGAATCACCATCCCTTCTAACAAAGAAACAATTATCTGCAGTTGTGGCATTGAAGTTCATAGCTTTGAGAACATTGACCAAACATTCATACCAGTGTTTGCCGGATTGCTTTAATCCATACAAACTTTTGTTCAGTAACCAAGTTTCATTCCTATTTGTGTTTTGGCTATGAGGAGCTCTTACATATATTTCTTTATCAAGTTTTGCATGTAAGTATGCAGTTTGTATGTCATATTGAAAGACTTCAAGATTAAGGGCTGATGCTATTACTAAAGCTGTCTTGACACTTTCAGTTCTTACAGTGGGGGAATATGTGTCGGTATAATCCTCAGGATACTTTTGGGCGTAGCCCTGTGAAACTAGTCTTGCTTTATATAATGTGTTGCCTTCTTCCAGATTTTTAATTTTAAATATCCACCTAGTGCCAATAATTGTTTTGTCTTTTGGAGCTGGTGTTGGGGTGAATACGTTTAGTTCTCGCAAACTGTCCATTTCTTTGGCCATGGCTAATTCCCATTTTTTTCTTTCTTCTGTGGGGAGTTTTAATACTTCCTCATATGTATTGGGTATTGATGTATCATCATTTATGTGCATTATATAATCCTTATATTTATTTGGCATTTGGTTCCTGTTACATCTAATTGTTCTCTCTGGTCTGCTATCGTTATCGTGTAAGTATCTTGCTTCCCTTTTTGTTAATGAATCTGTTTTGATTTTGGGACAATTTCCTATCCATGTTTTATTGTTGCCCTTTTGTGTATTGTGGTCATGTTCTTCTCTTTCTGTCTTATCTTGATTTTCAATGTTTGGTTTTGTAGTTGGAAAAATCTCATTAAGATGTATCTTAGACCAATTGGCCTGTTCGTGAAATACAGCTGTTCTAGAAATTATGAATTTATTGTTATTGTCAATAAATCTGTATCCTTTTGTGCCTGTTTCATATCCCATGAATCTGAGCCTTCTAGATACATTATCCCCCTTACGTCTCAATTGTTTTGGTATATGTACGTCTGCTGTAACACCAAATACATGCATGTGGGCTATCTTGGGTTTTTTATTATATACCAATTCATATGGTGTTTTATTTATGACACTAGACCAAATTCTGTTTAGGGTATAATTGGAATATAATAGAGCTTCTGACCAAAATTGTTTGCCTAAACCAGCATCTTCCAATGTGCATCTAATCATGGTTTGTAATGTTGAGTTCTTTCGTTCTGCTACTCCATTTTGAAATGCAGAGAAAGGGCTAGAGGTGAAGTGTAACATTCCTTTGTCTTTTAGCCATTGGGAGAATTCTTTTGACATGAATTCAGATCCCCTGTCTGTCATGATTTGCTTTATTTTTACATTGTGTTGTGTTCCTACACGTTTATAAAATTCTTTAAACTTTTGAAATGTTTCATCTTTGTGTTTCAAGGTATAGACAAATCCATAACGACTATAGTCGTCTACAATAGTAAGGAAATATCGTTTTTTATATGTAATTGATGGGGTCAATGGACCAACTAGGTCCATATGTACCAGGTTAAAGATATGATTCAATGATCTTGTTGCCTTTTTTGGTCTGGGTTTAGTTCTGAGTTTTGAGGACTTACATACTGAACATTCCAAATAATTTTTACAATCTTTTATTTTAACACCTTCAGCATGTTCAACCATTTTTTGTATTACAGGAAAACTAGCATGTCCTAATTTTCTATGTAATATATGTGCACATTCATCATGAATTGGTTTTCCAATTATTGGTCTTTTGTTATTATGTGTATCTTTAACTGATGTGGTTTCATGGTTATGATTTGTTTCATGTTCCTCATTGTCACTGTCACTGTGATTTTCATTTTCTATGCTAGTGTCATTTTCCATGTTTGAATCAATGTTGTGTAGCCATTTTTCTTCTGTGACTAAGTATGGTAGATCTCCTTTGATAACTATATTACCTAAGTTCGTTTTGTTTTTCTCTAGAGTTGCTTTTCCCTTTGAGAATACTATATGTCAGAGTCTCTGCTCAACTTTATTGCACTAAGAATGTTATGGGGTATTTCGGGTATTAATAAAACCCCCTCTATTTTCCCTAGACCGGGTAAATTTACATTTCCTCTTCCAATGACTTGAACTTCTTCTTGATTGGCTACTTTAATTACAAATTTATCTTCTATGAAAGAAGATAATATTTTCTTATAGTGTGTTGTATGATTTTTTGCCCCAGAATCAATAGCCAGGCATTATCTTTTGAGTTTTGATCTTTGGTTATGGTATACTTATCTAATCCATTTAATGATCCAGATTTTCTCTCTCTTAAGTTATCTCTGCCCCCTCTACGTTCTCTAAAATTTGGTGAGTTTCTGTATCTGTACCTGTCAATAGATGATTGCCTGTTATGGTATCTGTTTCTCTTGTCATGGTTTTGTCTTTCTCTAAGGAATTTTGGACAATCTCTTCTATAGTGTTCTTTGGATCCACAATTATAACATTCAATTGGTTCTTGATGCCTGTCTTGAAATACTACCCTTTTGGTCTGTCTGTGTTCTTTGTGTGTGCTGTAGCGGCTTCTTCTCAAATTATCTTCAGCTATTAGTCTATTTGATAAACTCTCTATAGATAGATATCCTAAATTAATTGTGTCCAAATGTGATATATAATTATCCCATGATGAGTCTAATGAATTAATGATAAAGCTTTTCATTGTCTGATCAGATATTATTTCTCCCCTTAAATGAAGCTCTGCTCTAGTTGTGTTTAGTGATAGTAAATGCTCACTTACAGTAGTTCCAGGTTTTATCCTGGCTGAGAAGAAATTTTTAGACATTCTTGTTGTGGTTGCCACACTTTCACTATGAAACAATTTAAACATACAATGAATTATTTCTGAGACAGTCAGATTATGCTTAATACTATGATAGATAGCAGGAGATATACTAGATATTAGTAAATAGAATGCTCTGTGGTGCAGGCAGTCCAATTTTAGAGTCCATGGTTTTTTGGAAGGGTTAGTTATGAAAAATAATAAATTCTCTCTTAAGAAAACAACCTGGAGCTGTTGACTCCATTCCTGTAAATTAATACCGTCTATTCTCAATTTTGGAAAATCACTAGGCAAGTTTCCAATGTTATTTGTTGCATTACTTACAACTGGAGACTGTCCATGATCTTGTAAATGTTGATAATTGCAGAATGGTGTAGGTATGCTTGCAATCAGTCTGAATGGTTCTCTCTGTTCTTCACTGTCTCTATACACGTCTGCGTGTATTCGCGCATGCGCGTTGCTCATTTTGTTTCTGAAGCTGTCGGGAGAGGTTCTCATCGCTGTAGCTCCCTCGTAGTGCTCTTCTTCTGATGATTCGCTCTCTGGCTCGGCTTTAGGTGTCCAGGTGGGGATCGGGGCTTGCTTCATTCTGTCGTAGTCGTCTAGGTTGATGCCTCTGGCTCCCGGGATCATTTGCGGTGTGGGCGAGTACTTGCAGGGTCCCCTGGGTTCGGGCGTCAGCGCTCTCGCTGTTTGGGCTGGAGTGGATGGAAGTAGGGACGCTTGTCCGCTTGCTTCTGTGTCCTTGAATTGTGTAGTTTACTCTTTCTATGTTATTTGATTTACAGTCTTTGGTACTTTCACTGATTTCTTTGTGATCTTTAGATTCGGGCCGAAGGCTGCAAAGAGCGTTTTCATAGCTGTTTCGATTTGTAGTTCAGTTGACATTTCTTCGGTGTCTGTATCAGATTCTTCTGAAAAATAGGATTTTTTCTTTTTATTCTTTATGCTGGGTAAAGTCTTTCGTGCCAGCCATTTTGAACTCTGTCCTTTGATTGGTTCTGAGCTAGCCATTTTGGCGGCCTGGCTAAGCCAAGATGGCTGCCATTCAAAATTTTGCGCGGGACCGTTAGTCTTCCTCTCGGTTATGTTTTCATCTGTAGGTAATTTGCTCACCATTTTGTGTTCTTTAGGTTCCGGTGTGTTGATGTGTTTTTCTCTCGCTGCTCCGCTGTCTTTTATAATGTCCTGGAGGTTCGCGATGAGATTTTTGTCATCTTTATGGCTCTTCAGCAGTCTTAATATTTCTGATCTGAGCATATCGTTTTCTGTCTCGCTCGCTTCTTGATCATCGGGTTCATCGATTACCTCTTCTTCGTCAGTGGGGTAGTTTTCAGGTTCTCTTGTCGTTTCACCTGTAGATTCATCGATCATTTCTTGATCTGTTTCCATCTCTTTGTTGTGTGCCCTGGTGTTGGGTCTTTCTCTTTTGTTTCTGGAGTTTTCTTTCTTTGGCATGTCTGTTTCTTATTGAGTCAGCCAACCATCCTCTGCTACCAGATTGTTGCAATAATTCGAGGATCGGACTCAATAAATGATTCAGAGAAGTAGTATTCAAACAAAGTATTATTTATTTACAGTAGGCATTCTATATTCTCTGGATGATTGTAGATAGAAGCAAGGAGGAGGAGCATGTATGCTCTTTTATATCAATGAGGCAGGGTTAGAGGTAGGAGTGGTTACATATGAATACATTAAGAAAGGAAGAATAAATTAACCCTTGATATTCTATGTACATACATTTCCTCTATTTAAGAATAAGGAATTTACCTGTAACACTCACATTTCACTTTTTTCGCCCTGTCTTGTCACCATGGTGAAGAGAAGCAGTTGTGAAATGAGTGACACGGTTGTTAAGAATGCTGCACTGGCATAAATGTGAGGATGGTCATAAGTGTGAGGACCAGTCAAAAGTGCTAGGATCTGTCAGAAATGACTTTTTCAGCCCTCTGAGTAGTCCCTATACACATAGCCATGGCCACCCGGTCACATGACCTCCAAGCCATGCCCACAAAATAAGCCACGCCCACAGAACAGGTAGTAAAAAATTTAGAACCCACCCCTGGGGTACGGGTACATGGTATGGTGAGGATCAGGAAGGGTATGTGAGTGGCCAGTGAAGTGCGAACACAGAGGGACTGGGGAAGAATATATGGGTGGAAGAGACTTAACTGAGCAACTTAAGAGTTTCCATCCCATTAATTTCCCTTTCCCATTAATTTTCTCCCTGCAAGCTTTCCACAAGCAAAGTCAGTGGGGAAACAGGAAGGAAATCAGAAATTTCTTCTTCTTACTCTCACTGATTTTTTGCTAGCATATGGTCATTCTGCTTACCTGTTTAGGTAAATAAATATCTCAGAAATAATGACCCAGCTGAAACAATGACCCATGATGACCCAGCTAAAGTGAGGACCCAATAGATCAGCCGTTGTCTAGTCCCCACTAATCCTGTAGTGACACCTAAATAGGACAATGGAGGTTCTCCATTTCAAATAATTGCCCTTTACACACAGAAAAGAACAAGAGGAAAAGGAATAAATACAGTCCAGAACCTCATGTTTCTTCCTTAGTTTCCCCAGGACACCTCCTTTATGGCAGTAGTCTAAGCATATCCTCCTACTAGGAGTAAGAAACATTGCATTTTATGGAAGTTGCTGTAGTTATGTCTCCTGATGTCGACAACTTTGTTTTTACTGTTGGAATGTAGTTTGTGTTGTGTGACACTTTATCCACAGTATATATAACTTAATATGCTTTTATTATCTTGTGCAAAAGAATCAGTTTTATGTACATGCATTAAAATGGAAGATCAATTTATTTTAGAAATGAAGAATCTTACTTTTACAATTGGTTATAATTGCCAGTCTTTAATAAAATAAATATTATTTAATATAGTTTTTTTCTTTTTCTGGCCATATTTTGAACTCTGGGCTAGGTTTATATGTTTGCTACTGTTTGTATTAAGTGTGACATTTGCAGTATGAAAGATGTCTGTGTGGAATATATGTCTTCCTTCTTAAGAAGCCATTCAACTATTGTTGTAGATCACTATGTGGTCTATGTGGAACTGTCTTTGAAGATCATCCAGAAACTACAACTGGTCCAGAATGCAGTGGCTCTCACAGTGTTTGACACCCCTAGGTTTGCCCATATTATACTTTCGTTGTGTGAGAGGAAGTACAAGGGTTGACATTGTGGTGTAAAGAAAATAATCTTACACTTAACACCAAAAAAAACTAAAGAACTTATAATTGACTTCAGGAGGAAGAGAAATGTACATTTATCATTGTACATAAATGGTGAGGAGGTGGAGAGGGTTGGTTAGTTTTAAATTTCTGGGCATTTATATCTCAAAGGACCTCTCATGGACAATGAAAGTTAACATGCTTGTGAAGAAGGCACAGAAGAGGCTGTACTTCCTGAGAATGCTCAGGAAGACAAATCTATCTCAGCATCTACTTCTGTCCTACTATTGCAGCACCATTGAGAGTGTCCTGACATACAGCATTCTTGCATGGTTTGGGAGCAACTCTGTAGTGGACAAAAAAGCTCTACAGAGAATCATTAAAACTGCCCAGAATATCATCATGCTCCAGCTACCAGCCCTGGATGACATCTTCGAATCTCGCTGTTGAGGAAGTTGCATAATATTCTCAGAGACTCTTCCCATCCTGCTTACAATCTTTTTGGACTGTTGCCTTCTGGCAGAAGATACAGAACAATTAAAACTCGGACCACACGTTTTCTGAATAGGTTTTATCCCAGAACTATAATTGCACTCAACAATGAACTAAAGGGACACCATCAGTGAGCTGTTGGACAGCATTACTTGGTCTGTTGTGTGGATGTTTGGGTGATTTAGGGGCAGGGAATTTGTGGTGGGTGGGGGTGTGTTTGGGGATTGTTATGTGTGTTGGACCTGGTCTTTGGGTATTAAGTGAATTTCGTTGTATCGATATACTATGTATATATATACAATGACAATAAAGTTATTATTTTAGTTTTGTTCCATTGTTCCATATCATCTTAGCATGGGGCCAGGTTATTTGTGGAATTATTTCTCCCTGACAGTATATTTCCATTCAATCAGATCAAATAGAGTAAACACACTCCAGATCCCTTCACCTAAATGTTGTGGGACCTAGCAACTTTTTTCCATAGCAGTTCCTGTCCTATAGAACATCTTCCCCTTGAGATCTAGTAGGCTCTCATCTCTTTGAGAAGGCTATAGAGAGCTAGCTTGTCATCCAAGTATTGGAATAGGGTGAGGTTAAAGACTGTGTCTGACTGCATTTGGAGGGGGGGGAGGATACTGTTTTGTACCAGTGATGAAATCCGGCTGGATCTATCCAGCTCATGCGAACCGGTAGCGCCGGTGGCAGGAGGCTCTGCCCACCCACCGGGACATCATTACGTCCCCTTTTTGATCCTCTGTGCATGTATATATTAAGTCTTTTAATTCAACTCATTCTTTACTAATTATTAAAATTATAAATTGTTAACCATTTAAATTGGAAATTAGTTGAACTAACATTTCAACTGAGCTAGAACAAACTTCTCATGTGTCTGTCTCTATTACTATAAAATCAAGAGACTTTTAGAAATGATCTTTATTATACCAAATTTGAAATAAATTTAACAAAATAAAGAGATTTTTGATTTTATATAATTTAAATATGTGACATATATGCAAAGATTTTCAATTTCTTTCTTCCAATTTAGGATTAAATTATTGGGAAATTTAGTTTTAGTTATAATTTTATTCTATATCAGCCATTCCAGTATCATTGGATATTAGGTAGCATACAAATCTGATCAATAAGCAAAAAACTTTGTAAGGCAGTTACAATTACAGCTACCATTATGTGAAGATAAGGGACAAAATTCTAGATTAAACAGATGGTAACCTTAAACTGAAAATCAAATTAACTGACTAGTTTCGAAAATATACTACAGAAGAGTTGTGTTAAAAATAGATAGGAAAAAATATTGGAGTTTAAAAAATGAGCTTGGAAAGTTTATGACAATAAAGGAAATGCTTTGATCAGGTTTAGAAAAGCTGTCTAAACACAAGAAATGCCAAGATGTTTGAAAGCAAGCAGGCAAAATAAATGCATTTGGTTTCTGCACTTTGTTTCAAAAATGCTTCAAATAAATTTGGACTTTCAAATAGTTACATCTCTTTCTCTCTTTTTCAGTTTTGAAATTAAGGAAGATGAATCTACAGATGTGATTTGTCCAAGAAAAGAAAGCAGTCCTCTTCCAGAATTATTAAAGGTCTTTCTATTTATTATTATAATAGGAATCAGAATTATGTCTTATACTTCCTAAAAACTATAGTTTATTTTTATTTAGGTTTTTCTGTATTGTTGTCCGTTTCATTATATGCAGAAAATGTTGTCCTGAAATACGTGTGTGTGTGTGTGTGTGTATTCATATGTGATTGTGAGAGTAGAAATTGTAAATAATGACATTAGCGTCAGTTATCATTACAGTGATCATTTTATGAGAAATTGAAGATCTCTGGCTTTGTTATCGTTTAATCGTAGATAGTTTTTAATTAAATAATTGTTTCAAAAGTTTAATAGCATGAAATGTAAACTTAAAAACAAGAAAATAGATATGATTCAAGCATAAGCATAATTAATATATATTATGCCAGCAGTTCCAATTCTAGCTTTTCAAAACTAAATATTATAATGAGATAAGAAATACACATGGCTATATAATGTGCATGTTTCAGTAGAGCATTGTGGCATCTATGAAACATACGATTTTTCTGTACTCTGTTTTGCCTATACCTTATATATAATGTAATGCTTGTAATGATAATTACCTAGAAAGTAAAATGCCTTTTGAATTATTATTTATAGAATTTAAATTTCTAAAAATCACAATATGCTCATGGTGACTTCTAATATATAGCACAATAAAAACCATCAGAACAACAATAGATCCATATAAAATAAAACTAGTGCAAATAATACCCAATACCAATAAAATAATACATTAAATTTAAAAATCCAGGTTCAGATGATGCCCAGTCCTCTGCCTTTGCTACTTTCTGCAAAGCTATAACCATAGGGCCATTCTGGATTTTGACTAATACAAGTGTCATGATGGAAAAACTGTTTTCTGGCTTCATCCCCCATCGGTTCCCAAAATTTGGGATTTTGTAAAGATAAAAAAACTTTCCACAGAGAACTAAGGCAAAATTCCCTGCAAGGAGTAAGGGGAAAAGAAAGACACTATGTGAGAGACACTAAGGAAATACTCTTCATAAAAGTCTAATGGTCTGAGGAATTAGTGAAATAGACACATCTTATCTAAGCAATAGTCAGATATACTGCTCACAGGTAAGAAGAAAGAGAAAGAGACACTGACTTTTTAAAAATAGGCTTTCTTGGGGAAGAAGCCTGGCAGATATGCCACATTAATCATTCCTGGGGGGAAAAGATTTATTAACTAAAAATAGCTGCTAATGCTGCAACTGTTTATTTTTATGTAATGCTGTTACATCCATTACATATGAAGAACATATATTTCAAAAAATAAAAGGCAGATCTCATAGTGGAAATTCTTTTTCATGTGAGCTTTTAGTAAAAGAGCTAGTTTTCTGCGTTTACAGAATCAGTGTTATGCATACTTAGCAATGTTCAATGTACTGTAATTTAGATAATCAATATTATGTATGCGGGGAATAAAGCACTGGCATTAAAATTGTACATTAATGTATTCCAGTACACTTAATGAGAGCCAGTATGCTTAAGCAGAAAGAGCTCTGGCTTTAGATTGGGAAGACCCTTATCTTCATCTCTTAAGAAACTGGAATGGCATTAATTCTCTTATAGGAACAATACTATGAAAAGAACTGAGTATGTGCTACCTTATGTTTCTCATAAGAAAGACAGGATACAATGCAATACAATTCCTCCTATATAGTCAGTAAAATCTACTTCCTCTTCAACAATTGATAAAATAATCTGTTTTTTTCCTTGTAGGTTTCAATCTGTAAAAATAAGGATTTATGTACAGAAGGCTTGAATAGATCTACCACTCAAGAGGAATTAAAGAAAGCAAAAAGTCTTCCTAGTTTGATTCATGAAAGCAAAGCAAACAATAACAATAAACGGTCTAAAGAAGGATTTTTGCAATATCTTGGGAGTTTATTTGGTATTTCTTCTAAATCATCATACAAAGAAAAAGAAACTTCTAATTTTGGAGATGGACATTGCAAAACTAAAAAAGACTTTTCAGATCAAGGTAGCCATCAAGACAAAGGACCCACTGAGCATCTCAAATCAAAAATATTTGTCATTTCAAATTTTGGAACGGAACAGAAAATATCAAGCAAAGATGAAGACAGTAATTTAAGAATTAAATCTAGTCCACAACATTTACAGAAACCTCAGGATCAATCTGCTGAAACAGCCAAGTGAGTTCAAATATAGTATCTAAATATGTATTTTAATTTGAGCTCATAGGATCATAAAAATTTTCTTCAATGTTATTCATATTGAACAATGCCTAATGTACATAAAATAGTTCTCATCCTGTATGATCTATTTTTTTAGATTCATGAGTGGGAGAGTCATGCAAAAGATACAGTCTTATATATAAGAAGTTTGAATTTACAAAATTAAAAACAAAGAATGAAGAGAGATTATAAACATTTTACATATTCCTTATCAGTTGAATCTAATAACGAATGAGGTATCAAAAGATAGAAAGCTGGCCAGTATGATACCAATTTGTAAAAATTATACACCAGTCATTTTAATGACATTATCAGGCAAATTGTAGAAAAATTAATAAAATAAAAAATGAAGTAAGCATACAGCAGAACTAGCCTTAATGAAGGAGAATCACATAAATTCTGCAGAGGTAAATATTACTATCTGGTTTAGTCACTGTAAAAAGTAAAACGCTGGACTAAGATGGTCTTATTATCCTGGAGCTGGAAATTAAATGTGATCCCTTCCAATAGCTACACAAATGTTTGTTTGTTTGTTTGTGCCATTAGTGAGTCTTGACTTGCATACTACATCAGCAAATTCATAACAGTTTTTAGAGAACAATTTTGGAAGTGATTTGCCATTGCCTTCTTAGGCCTAAGAGAAAATAACTGGTCCAGGCCATCTGCTAAAATGTAGGCCAGACTAAACTAAGGCAAGACTAAAACTCAGATCTTCTCAATCCTAGTCTAAGGTGACCAGATGTCCCACTTTTGGCGGGACAGTCCCGCTTTTGAGCAATTTGTCCCACGTCCCACGGCATTTTAAAAAAGTCCCGATTTTTCATTCTGCCTCCTGAGTCCCCGCTGATGGCTAGAGGGGAAAAAAACTGTTTAAACTCTTGCCGCGGGGCTTCAAAGGGCCGACCTACAGCTGATCAGTGTTAAAAAAAAAAAGAGTAGATCCATGCCTGCAAAAATAGAAAAAACAGCCCCTACAGCTTCCGCTAGGTTAATTAGCTGCAAAAAGTTCCTGGAGCAATTTTTTTCCCCCTAGCTAAGCCGAAAACAAAGGCGAAAGCGAAAGTAAAGCTGCAACGTGACAAAATGAGACAGAGAGAGATTTCTTTCTTTTTCTTTTTGTTCACCAAAAAAGGTAGGTGCAAAAAACTGCAAACAATGGGAAATTTAGGGCAAAAGAGGAGAGTTCAAGATTTTAAAACACAAAAGAAAAAAAAGCTCTATTTAACTAGGGAATTGTAATAATTGAGATACTATTAATAATTGTATATTGTGTTGAAAGCAGAAATGGTTAAGTTGTGGTTTGGAGGAATATATGGGGGAAATTATTTGGTTTATTATTATTGGTAAATATAATTAATTGATTTGTAAGAAATTGGATTGCATGGAAATAATTGGAATATTCATGTTCATATTGATTAATATACAAAAAAGATAGTTATATAACTAATTGATTTATATTAAAATGTTGAATTTGTATTAAACAACTGTATTACATAATTACATAATTAACCAATGTGAGGATGGATATAAAAATAGATGACAATGGGAAGGGGTATAATATAGAATAGAAGGGAAAAATTGAATTTGATTAAGATTAGAGATGAGGATGAAGGGTAATATTGGTTTTTTTAAAAAATAGATGAGGAATAAATATGGCAAAAAGGAAATATAGAAATTGTAAATTTAATTGAAATGACTAAACACTGTTTAAATTTGTGAACCAGCCAAATATTCTGTTCAAAGAAAATACGTTGTATGTTTGTATGTGTGTTTCTAATTATTGCTATTTATTCATATTTGTTCTCTTTTATTCTTTAAAGTTTAACAATTCATTCTTTATCTTAATATCTTTATATTTGCTTGGGGTTAGCTTTCTTCCCTTTCATCTTTTTTATTGTACAGCAATCTTTCTCCTCAAACCTACCACCTCTCTCTTTTCTTTCCTTCTTACTTTCTCTTCCCCCCACCCTCTTTTTCTCCTCCCTACTTCCTCTTCCTTTCTCCTTCTCCTCCTCTCTTCCTCCCTCTCTTACCCTCACTCCTACTCTAATTTCCATTCCTTCATCCCTCTCTATTGCTGTATCCTTTAATGCATATGGACTACTCAGAGGGCTGAAAAAGTTATTTTTGACTGGTCCTCACACTTTTGACCAGTCCTCGAACTTACGACTATCCTCACATTTTATGTTTTTGCCCTATCTTGTCACCATGGTGAAGAGAAGCAGTTGTGAAATGAGTGACATGGTTGTTAAGAATGCTGCATGGGCATAAATGTGAGGATGGTCATAAGTGTGAGGACCAGTCAAAAGTGCGAGGACCTGTCAGAAATGACTTTTTTCAGCCCTCTGGTTAGTCCTTTTGTGCACATGGACTACTCAAAGGGCTGAAAAAGTTATTTTTGACTGGTCCTCACACTTTTGACCAGTCCTCGAACTTACGACTGTCCTCACATTTTACATTTTTGCCCTATCTTGTCACCATGGTGAAGAGAAGCAGTTGTGAAATGAGTGACATGGTTGTTAAGAATGCTGCACGGGCATAATTGTGAGGACCAGTCAAAAGTGTGAGGACCTGTCAGAAATGACTTTTCAGCCCTCTGAGTAGTCCCTATACACATAGCCATGGCCACCCAGTCACATGGCCTCCAAGCCACGCCCACACAATAAGCCACGCCCACAATGGTGTCCTTCTTACCAATGTTAAAATCTGTTCACCTTATTCTAGTCCAGTATATTAATCTTTAGCGCAAACTGTGTCTCATAGATAGGCTTACACAAATGCAGCTACTTCTGCAATGTCACTCACTATTGCAAAACAGAGTTTCCCATTTACAGGAAACAAAAAAGCATCTTTGTTACAGCAGGAAGATGAAACTAATCACAATGCAAAGTATATAAAAACAGTAATGGCTACTTAGTAGAAAGTCAGTCTATAGAGATCGGAACCTATATTTGATCATGCCCATGTTTCACAAACATGGACTCTGGATATGAGCATAGCTTTCCATGGAACATCGGTTTTCTTCATGTATGCATTTTGTACAATGAAAATGTGTAGAGAAATGTGAGTGGCTTATTTTATGCAGATAGATTCATAGGCTTTATTACAGTTGAGAAAATGCAGTACAGTGTTTTGAATGACCAGTTTTGAAAATCTTTCAGATCTGTCTCTTTTGTGCTTTCAAGTAGTGCTCGCTTAATGATGTTAATTGGGATTGGAATTTCTGTCACTCAGCAATGTGATCATAAAACATGACATCCCATGCCCACATCATTTAGCAATGGTAATCCTAGCCAGTGGTGTCATTACACAAGGATCACAGGTCATTAAATGAAGACATCCTCACAACTTCCTGCCAGAGTCCAATAAGCAAACACAGTGGGGAAGCCGGCAGAAAGTTGGAAATCCAGGTAGTTTGTAAGCAAGTGAGTGGGTAAGTGATTGCTGTGGCATGGGCGCAACAAGGCTGGGATAGTTTTAGAGAAGGAAGAAGCACAAAGATCTCCTGTGGCACAGCATGAGCATGTTCAATCAGGGGTGACTGTTGCCAGGCTAAGCTGAGATGGCCACTGCCAGAAGGGAGGTATACTTTGTCATTCTTGGACTAAGCCTAAGTCAACAGGGAAGATCACAAATGATGATCATGTGACTACAGGATAACCCAAGCAGCATAAGTGGGACCTGGTTGCCAAGTACCAGAATCATGTGACTGCAGGGATTCTCAGATGGCTGGAACTTTGAGCACCAGTTATAAGTACCAGTCATTCAGTGCCTTAACTTCAAACAGTTGCTGAACCAATGGTCATTAACTGAGAACTACTGGTATTGAAATGACTTTTTGTCTTGGGGAGTAATGGCACAATTTTTCAACAGTATTCAATAAAGTATATGACTTGGAAATGTATTATTGCATTTTTTTTATTTTATATGGCAACAGTTCTTTATGCATTTTTGTAAGGTTAGTTAACAGGTAGATGTAGGTTGTCATAAAATTATTCTATAAGTTACAATAGAAATAAAGAGCTTAGTTTGAGATAAAGTTTCTCTGTTACCTTTTCAATTTTTAAAATATATCTTAAAACAAAGTGGTTTATAGGCTGTGAACTAAATTCTGTAAACATAAAAGCAAACATGCCAATACTGTATTATATAGCGTTATCTTCTTTTTTTTCCTCAAATGTTAGATATTTTATTTCAGTGAAAGCTGTAACAAGGATTAAAGTGTTTTTATCAAACAGCTCTGAAATACCAGATGGAACTATTGGAATATATAAGCTGCTTTCCTACACCACCACTACCCCCAAAAAAATAAGGATGGCATCAGAATAATCTCTCCTGGCAACATTATTATAGCTTCCATTAGTATTATGTGGGCTGTTAAGTACAAGAGAATTTGTATTTATTTTAGATTCATTTAGTCTCTATTCACTTGTTGTTGAATAAAATACATTTAAGGCAGAGATTATACCAATTATATATAATCCATGACAGAATATCACTTTTTATAGGTTTTTAATACCTGAGTCATACATCTTTCCTAATGAGACATAGTCATCTTATTGTACATCCCAACAGTACCCGAATCCATGACCTATATACCTGATTTTACAGTCAATAACTTTCATTAATTTCATTTACACAACATGTGCTTACATATTTATGCTTACTAATGTCTGTATTACTAATCAAATACTATAGGTATATTACTTTACCATGCTTTTTAATGGAGGCAAAGTTATATTCAGTTTAAATCATAGAACATTACGTTACAGAGGAATCCATGCATGTGTGCAATGAGCTAATTGCAAATAACAGTTTATTGGCACATAGCCTTCGATATAGACTTCATATTTTTTTAAGAAAATCACTCAATCAAAAATACACGAGCAGAAAGTAGGCTGTCTTATATTTGTTCAAATCCTACTGCTCCAAAAGAAAGAAATTTTCAAACTGTTTCTAAGTCTAATAATAAACTCTTGTTTTAAACACAACATCAAGTAATGGATGATACTTAGCTTTTGCATTTTCTATTCCTATATTTTTTAAAATGGTGCATGTGAGGATTTTGTAAAGTAAAACAGCCTTTATCAATATATAGGTGGTCCATTTGTCCACTAAACAAGCATTTCTTAAGTGATATTTCGAAGTTATAGTGACAATGAAAAAGGTGATATGATGGTTGTTCACACTTAAGACTGTTGCACCATCTTGGCCACATGATCAAAATGTAGATGTAACTGGCATGTGTTTATGACATCTGCACTTGTCCAGAGTCATGTAATCACCATTTGCAATCTTCCCTGTTGACTTCTGGCAAGCAAAGTTAATAGGAGAAGCCAGATTTGCTTAACAACTGCATGATTTACTTGACAGAAGCAATGATTTGCTAACAACTGTGGCAAAAAGATAGTAAAAAAAGAGCACAACTTACTTAACTGTCTTGCTTAGCAGTGGAAATTTTGGGCTCAATTATGGTTATAAATTGAGGACTAACTGTAATACCTTCCAGTTATTTTGCTGTAACTACCATCATTCTATTAATAGCATTGGCTATTGTAATTCATGTTAGCATAATGATGTAGTTTCAATGCTAACCCATTTATTCCCATGGAGAGAAACTTTTCCAAAGATTCTTCCTTATCTGCACATAACTGTTGCACAAACATGCCTTATTTTTCAGCCATTTTTCCATGGCATTGCTTTTGCCTCATATCCGGCATTCATTCTAGACAACCAAAAGTCATCCTTAGTTATCCCAGTTTTAAAGTGGTATTTTGCCGCTTCTCCTGTGGGGGTGTAAGCAGTGATGGGATTCAAGTAATTTAACAACCGGCTCTCTGCCCTAATGATTTCTTCCAGCAACCAAGTTTGCCAAACTGCTCAGAAAGTTAACAACCGGTTCTCCCGAAGTGGTGCGAACTGGCTGAATCCCACCACTGGGTGTAAGGCAAAGATTTCTCATACACAAATATATATATTGCAAGAGGAATCTTCTTTAGATCAGGGATTTGACCTTAATAGTCTGAAAATTGTTCTTTTTCAGTAATTCTACAACTATTATGTAGATAACTATTAAATGAATTGCACAATTTACACTTTTAATACCATACCCTCTCTATATAATATAGGTTAACTATTTGAGTAGTAGATATATTTATAATTGTATGTGGCTAAAAACATTTGCTAATATGCCATTAACAATGTTTCTATTCCAGAAAAACAGAAAGTGAACCCCCAGCACATGCAGTTACTTATGCAACCTACCGAGGTTCTGCAAGAATTAAGCAGTTGCTTAAGAAACAAGCAGACTTGGAACAAGAAACAGTAACCAGAACCAGTATTAGCAATTGTCTTGTGGAAAGCAAAAAAGAGGAAATCATAAATACTTTAAGCACAGAAACTACAAAAGAACCAGAATCGTTACTGCAGAATGGAAAACCTGAAACTAAAGATGACAAACAATATTCACAAGAAAACATGCTTTTATCCGAAATGAATCAGAAGGAAGATGTTCATGGTAATTGTGAGCACAATGAACTAAAGAACAAAATTACCACTTTGAGAGAAATTGAAACTATCAAAAACTGCACAGAAGAACTTGTGTCTGCAAAATGTGTATCAGTTTCAGACAAATCAGAAACTACTAAGAAGCTTTTGTTAGAGCCACCAGCTTTGCTGCCAAATCAGGTCAGTTCTAGCTACCAAAATATAGATTCTGCAAGAATCAATTCAGAAAACAGTAAATTAGATGAAAAGAGAAAAGCATTTGAAGAAATACATATGCAGCTACAGTCAAACAATGCTACCACTGTTTGTTTTAAAAAAGAAACACATTTATGTGTTTTTTCTAACACAGAAACAAAAGAGGCAATACAAAATGAGTTTTCATCTTACCCCAAAGTAGAGTCAACTAATAATGATCGTCGATTGTTAGAAGATAAATATTCTTGGACTGACAATCAGTTCAAATTAGAATCAGTTAATCCATCATTGTACATGAATAGCTATAACTCTGGTGATCAAGTAAATAATGGAACAAACAGTAATGAAGAATTAAATACAGATATGATGACTCAAAATCATTCTCAATTGCTTCCCCATAAACCAGCAGTTACAGAAGAATTGTCATTAGTTTTCAAATCAGGAATGTCAGCCCTTTCCACAGAAAACAGGTCTGGGTCGCACTTATGCAGCAAGAGTGGCCTAGAGAGTAAAGAAAACACTGAGCCATTATTACTTAGAGATTTACAAAATAATTCCAGGATCTCCATAATAGCTAATATTGGGGCTAGTAAAGTGGTTGAGGAGAATGCTGGAATATCTGTTGTGGAACTTGACACAGTTTTGTCTAATGGTACAGAGGAAAATAAAGCCAGCATTTCTTTGTTAGATACTGAATATACACATGTCGACTCCTTTAAAACAGATGCAGATGATGTTCCACAAAGTTTTGAAGCTGAAAATGACTCTCATCCTGCCAAGAGAGATGAGAATAAAACTCTGATCCAACCGTTAACCAGCTTAAATATTTGTTCATCTCCGCTTGAGAAACAAAATAAGCTCTTTGAACTGGAAAACACAAGACATGTAAAGAACACAGATATGTCATCTCTTAAAACTATAAAAATTGATGCAATTAAAACTCAAATTATTTCTGAGAAAACAAGCAATTCAATGCTTAGTAGCATAAGAAATCATGTCAAGCCTCCTGAAAATAAAGAACTCTCTTGTCTGTCTATTATTTCTTCCGAAAATGAGTGCTTGACCCACAGTTCTCTACCTGTGAAACCTGAAAAAACTAACTCGCCACCAGATAATTCTTGCTCTGTCTTACCTGCATTGATCAGTAATGCTAACATATTTGAAGATAGCATTCATTTGGATACTACGGCTAAATCTGTATCTCATTCCGAAGATCAGAATTTTTTGAAGGGTTCACATTTTTTGCCTGATGAAAAGGAAAATATGTTGCTGTCCGCAAAAGTCACCACTGCAGCAGATTCTACAGAGACAGACTTTAGTGAAATATGCTTCTCTGATTCTGTGTCTGAAAACTCTAAAACTGTCTTAAAGTCACATTTTTTTCTGGAATCTGGAAATAACTTTAAATCCCATATTATCCCTGATACTATTGACAGAGATAACTCTGAAAAAAAGATTTTGCCACATTCAAATGAAACAAAATATTTGACTAGTTCTTATTCAATGGATTCTGAATCCATTCTCATAAAAGAGACCTTTCCTGATTTTATATCTGACAATGTACATGTGCCCAAGTCTGCTATTCCTACAAGTTCTTCTAAAGATACTTCAGACCTTCATTTTCCTGTCTGTGAAGCAGTAGAGGCTGTTTTTGACAAAATCAGTTCTCTTCCTATAAATTCTGAAGAAGATACTGTAAAATTGTCATCTAAAGATAAATTAAGTAGTCTATCTTCTGAATCAATATCAGATGTTACTTATTCACCTCCATTAATGGCCTCAGTGACTTATTACATGGATACCATAGTTTCTTCAAAGATAGCATCAGAAATGCCTCTTACTACCCAGCAGAGCAAAGAAATTCATACAACTCCCTCAGAGCAGAATTCTAATTGCCTTGTGGCTACACCTTCAAAAATTGCTACTAGAATGGATAAACAAGCAATTGCTGCTTTATTTCCTAAATCAAACAACCAGTTTTTTAAGGAACCGTTGAAAGATGTTGAAACAGGAAAGCAACTGCAAATTAAATCTCAAAACTTAACTCTCTTGTTTAAAAAGGCTGATGAAATAGTAGATGAAGTTCTTCATTTAGCAATAGAAGAAATTAGATCAAAACAAACAGTTTGCATCTGCCAAAATAATGACACTAAGTATAATGAAAGTCCCAACTTTCAAAAACATCATACAAATAGAAAAATGCTGACAGAATCTAAAAAAATACAGTCAAGAAACTCTTCATTAAAGCCCTGTAATGTGAGTTATATTAAGTTCTCTGGACTTAAATTTGACGATGATACTCAGAATGAAAAGGAACCATTGAACATCACTGATAAAACTGATTTACACAATTCAGTAATAGTAAAACCAAAAGAAATAACTGACAATGTTATTAAAACAGCCATACAAAATCCAGCAGTTGTGCCCTATGAGGAACATTTAAGGAAGGATTTTTCTCAAAATACAAATATGTGCTACACTGAAATATCAGAGATACCTATAACTGAAACAGAATTATCAACTAAGCTTCCTGAAATAATTGAAATACCGTTAAACCTAAGTCCAGTATCCACAGTTGAAGAGCAGAAGATAACTGTTGAGGATGTAACAAATGTCTCCTTTCCTTTTAACTTCAAAGAAGAGAGTAAAGAGGTTTCTGGAGAAATTATACCGAAGAATGTGTGTTCAAGCCAAACAGTTTGTGAAGAATGGTATGATGACATAACTAAACTAAATTCCAGCCCTGAGAAAATAAATAATGCCAAATACAATAAAGATGATGATTGTGCAACAAATACGGCAATTGTTGGTGATATCACTAGTAGCTGGACATGTGAGAATCAATGTAATTTAGTAAAAGGAGAGGCTGTTATGACCTATAAGCAATTGTCAGCATGCTCAGTTTTAACAAGAAATGTGCTACCCTTTAACTCAAACATTAATACATATGGTAGCTTTTCTGATAAATATCAAATTTCTGATAAAGATAAACTTACTTACTTATGTTCACCTGGACATAATGATTTCCCCAAAAATGAGATAATAAAAAGCAAAGCTATTACTGCTGAAAGAAAGGAACCACGTGAAAAATATAATGAAATAAATAGTGAATGGGACAGTAGCAAAATGGAAAATGAAGATATAATACAACAAGATACTAAATTCAATGCCCTTTTTAGTATATCTGAATCATCTCTGTTGAACAACTCATCAAACATTGGTTTTGTCCATGGAGAAGTAGTAAACGAGGACCCATGTTTAATAGCAGATAATGTACTTAAGGAATATTATCTGCATGTTGACAATGAAAATGAAAACAAATCCCCAAATTGTTTTGACTTTCCTACACCAGAACACTGGGAACACAATTCTTCCTTTAATATTTTGTATAAAGACAGTCTTCAAGATGAAAGCTATTCTTTTTCAGGAGAAGAAATAATGAGTACCTTATCCTGTCCTGATTTATCCTTGGATAACAAGCATAAGATGTATGAAACATCCAGATTCAAAGAGGACCTCTTTCCTTCTTATGACGAAAGCAAGCAGTTGAATGAGATGCTGGGTGATACTTGTTCAGAATCTTTCATGACTGTGGAAGCAAAGCGATACAGGATTTACCCCTTTTCTTTGTCTCCTATATATGAAGATGATGGTTCCCAAGAGGACTTGCCTTCCACTGATATCTCACCAAGAAATGACTATAGTGGATCACCAAGAGAAAACCAATCTTTGTCTGTCTTATCACTTTTGCAATCAGTATCTGAAAAGTTGAAGTCTAGTAATCAGTGTAATGAAAATGAACAAGAAGACAAACTTTATGAAGGAAAAAATCAAGAGGAAGAAAACGAAACATCTATTTCCAATATTTGGCAAGACAATAAAAATACTGAATTCCCAAAAGACTTTTCTAAACAATTTATTTCTAAGGAAGTACTTCATTCAGAAGAGACTTCATCTTTGAGTTCAACGTTTGCAGTTCATTTTATTCAAAAACCTGACCCTGGCATGAAGCCTTTTTTAAAGGATACATATTCTGAAAATCTGCCTGGCTTAAGTTATTTAGTTGAAAAAGGAAGTATGCTTGGAAGCAGAATATTGCCAGCTGATCCTCCATCTAAATCTACAAAGCTGCTTAAATTGGTAACCTGTCAAAAGGTAATTTTTTTCACTAAATTTATACACAGTAGGAACCTAATCTATTCATTTCATTTCTTCTGTACACACATCTTTAGGCTAAATATATTATGGAGATAGATTTTCCATATAAATGAAATTCTGAATCTCTTGATTCTGCTTAATTTACTGTGAGAATTTAGTACATAATATGGTAGTCTTTCAATGTGCTGTATCCAATATACACTATATATATTGTACAATATACAATATACTAGGCAGATGAAATGAAAGAGAGCACACTTTTTTTAGCAGAATTTGAATTAAAAAATACTTTTCTCTTTACCATTTTTTCTCCTGGGATTTTAGGTGGGATATGAGGAAAAGTTATTTCATAAATGAGTTATAAGTGTGAGAAGAGTGAACATTCTTAGCTGAAGTACCACCATCACTTTGATATCAGGCAGACTGAGTATAATAGTTCTGTTTCTTGCAATAATGTTTGATAAATGAGCATGTATGTTCACATTTCCAAATCTGCTTAAAACATAATAGTCCATATCTTCTTCTGATGAATAATATGAGAAAAGTAGCATTGTACACAGCCTTTTATATTTTAATAGGAATTGTAAAAACTGACTCAGAATACTCTGCTGATAGTTTTGAATGAAGTCGCAAAATGTATTTTTCTACAAGTTTAACTTATGTCTTTAAGATTTTCAGAAATGGTTTGTTAGTATACTTATACACATTTACTTACAAGTGCTAAGATTTGCTTCATAACATGTTGTTTAAAATATATTTTCTTGGCTTATTGTAGAATTAAAATTATTTCTTTTTTTCTGATTATAGTGTCCTGTTGATAGGGACATACTCAAGTGCAATCCAAGACCAGGAAAAGTGAGTGTGATTTTATATAAGACAATAAAATTGTCAGTATTGTCTGCTTTGTCATAAACTTTTTTCAAAAGTGAGGAATAAATGAGGGACGAATATGGAAAGGAAGTCTGTTTTCTTTGATATAACTAAGATAGTTATCTGCTACAACAATGAAATGCAAGAAGGAGGTTGGTAGGTATTCTTGTGATGGTTTCATTTTACGACCTAGATAAGCCAGCCTGGTGGGCTAGACCCATAAAATTCAAGTCATCAAAACTAGCTTAGTAATTATGTCATGCAAATGTTATGTTTGCACCAAAAACACAGTATAATTGATATAAGAGGAATATAAAATGAATATACAAAATTTGCTTTACATTATTGCATTATTGCATGTCATTGCAGATGCTTATTTGTGATTTTCATGGGAACACAAATAAACTAGAAATTTATCGTGATGTGGTAGATGCTACCATCTGGGTGTTTTCAAAAGAAGCATCAATCAGAGTTGTTAGAGGATGGTAAGAAAAACGTATCTTATAGCAGGAATCACTTTTCACTAATATCATGACAATGTTGATAATAGATATATGTGGACATAAAAAAAAAGACAACACACTATGCAAAGTTTATTCACTTTAATTTTGCCATATAATACTTAACAGTAAGTAATACTTTGCATTTTTCTTAGTTTGAATATTTTGTCAGAGCTTTAAGAAGGCTGAAACACAAGATAAGCAAGTATTTATTTATTTAATTAATTAATTAATTTATATTGCAGCTTATTCGCCCATGGCAACTCAAGTACTGTAAATGTATACTTTCCAAAAATCTATATTTGTCGGTAATTAAAGAATATATCCATATCAAAAAAACAGAAAACATAGAAAGTATATTTTATTAGGAATAAGACTAGAGACATAACTCCTCAATTAATATACGTATAGATCTAGAAATATTATGGTTTAATGTGCAAGAAAAAGTTTAATTTCCAGGCAGTATATAATAATTGTGATATCGAAAAATATATAATATTTATCTATTGTTTTATAAATAAATATTATTTATATTTAGTTTATAGTTTTATATCCCACCTTTATTTTGTACAATTCAAGGCAGCATGCATAATGATCCTGCCTCCAGTTTTGCCACGAACATACGAGGTGGATTAGGAAGAAAGAGTCACTGGTGCAAGGTCAAATGACAAGTATAAACATCCTTACAGTAATTTTCATAATATATAATTATGTAAGCTTTCCAAGCAATGTTGGGAAGTAAACAAAGTACAGAAAAATCTTTAAGTGATAAGAACTAAATCATTTATTTCTATTGTATCCCTAAAATTATGTTAGAGTGAAATTATTTTTTTGTGATCGTTGTTGTTAACCTATCTTATTCTAACATTAGAAAAACAATATATATTCTCCTGCCCATTCTGAATGACAGGCTAAAGTAGTATTTGAAAATGGTCTGTTGGGGAAATTAATCATCCATATGAAATAAACAAACAAACAAAAAGACTGGCTTTCAATATTTTTTTCCATATTAATTTTTAAAATCTTTAAAAATAAAACATATATGTTTAACAAATGAAAATAATGTAGCTAGGTGGCAGATGTTTTTCTTGCAGCAGTGTGCAATGTAAATCTCTTGCTGGAAAAAAACAATTGTTCATATTATACATCAGTGTGTATGTATGCTTATTCTACACATGTGAAAGGCTGCAGATAATTATCATGGTAAACATGGATCCTTATTAGTATTGGTGCTGTGCTTGCAATGTGAGTGGCATATTTATATTGATATATTCATTAATGTAGCTGGATTTTATATGAGAAACCAACATTTCAAGGTCAGAAATATATTCTAGAAGAAGGAGAAAGGATGCTGACTGACATCTTGAATCTTCACAGAGAGAAAGCTCAAGGAAATGTCACAATTGGTTCCATCAGGCATATAATGAAGGTATAGCAATTATAATGAATACTTCAATTCTTGTGAAAATCAGATGCTACGAGTAGCTATCAAATGGGTATCCTTATATATATTTCCCTGTCTCTCTACTTTATCTTTCCTCAACGTTTTATTATTTCTTTCTCTTCCCAGAGCATTAAAGTTGAAATTATCAAAGATTCAGCTATTTTTCTTATACTTTTGATAACTCTTGTAATTATTTCTGCGCCCCAGATTCGTCTTTTCTATATCAAGCTTTATTCATCATATTTTATTTTGCTTATTATCAAACCAAATGTTTACCAACCTTTTAACAATGTGCATGAGTGGCACTACAATGATAATAGCAGAGTGAGGTCAAAGGTTATAAATACCACTGTACTACCATTTGTTTGCTGTTTGACAATTAAAGAATGCTAAACTAGTACGTATTATGTACATGAGACATGACTACAGATTGTACTGCTTATGTGGTCAAATGGTATCTTTGAAAATATAGCAAAATAGAGCCATAAAAATAGCAAAAATATTGTTGAAAAGAGGGAAGCGAGTAGCTAATGTTGAAAATTGAATGTGAGAGCAAGTTGCAGGCATTTAAATTCAACTCTCATTGTGCCTTTTTTGCCTAGCTTTATTAACTCTAAAGAATCCAAAAGATTATTTTTAAAGTTGTGAATTAAAGTATAACCATAAAGTGCTACCTTTGCTTTTTTAAAGTGCCAGATTTCTGCAAAAAATAAATTGGTTCTTAAAATATGAGGCAGCCTCTAAAACTTTCTGCTGAAGAGAAACTTCAGATGACCATATCGACTTTAAATAAATAAATTCACAATAATAACTAAAATGTAATGCTACAAGCAACTTAAATTATTTAGCAATTTGGAGTTATCTTAACAGTAAACAGAACTACTGTTTTCTTTTCTTACTCTTTGAGAATAAGAAAACAAAACAAGTGATATAATTAATAACAATGATGAAATGGTTTCCAGTCTAGAAAAGTTATTGTCATAAAAAAGTTCTTAAAATCTGTAAATACAATCCTATTTATAAACAAGTGTGTACTTAGATATATGCTTATTCTACTTCTAAGATACCTTTAACTAACCAGATATATTATATTCTAAATTTGTCAACTATTTTAAGAGGATGTATGAAAATATTTCACTTTTGCAAGTTTTTAATGCTCATTTAATCAATATTAATAAAGAGAGAAATATGCTTTCAGACTTATAAGGTTCTGTTCATGTAATCTTGCAATAAAGAAGGTTTAGCTCATTTAGCCATGCTTCCTGCAAAACTGACAGGAGCATAGAGAGGGCTAATGTCCGCATATATATATTTCTATCTGATTTGTTTTATTCTGGTTTAATTTGCTTTACAGGATTGTAGTATTCCTGAAATTGAAGTTTGTTCACACAATAGTACAGGTCATTTTCCAATCTGCATTCAGGCTGGCATAGCCAATGTAGATGAATTGGAAGTTGAAAATCCTATCATCTCTGTGAAAGCAGGAGTGTGAGTAAATATTTATTTTACTTATATAAACAATAGCTATTTGTTCATCATGCAAAAAAGTAGCCAAAATAACTATTATCTTGCTACGTCTTCAAAGAAAAATTATCATAAAATTAATAGTTCTATTTATCAAATAAAAGCTTTCCTAGACTTTTTCTGAAGTTATCAAAATACTATAAAATGAAAAGTTTGATGAAATTAAGTTTTAATATTAGCACTTTTCTTATATGTAGTATATGCCTATGAGAGTTGTATGTATAACAAGTAATATTGCAGGAAAAAGGTGAAATCAAGAGCCTTGATAGTACAGTGGTTTAGTGCACCTTGTTATTAACACAGCTGCCTGTAATTTCTGCTGGTTCGAATCTCTCCAAGGCTCAAGGCGGACTCAGCCTTCCATCCTTTCTAAGGTAAGTGAAATGAGGACCCAGTTTGTGGGGGCAATAAGCTGACTTTGTATAAAATATACAACAGAATGAAGGCTATTGCTTAACGCATTGTAAGCCGCCCTGAGTCTCCGGAGAAGGGCGGCATATAAATTAAATTATATATATATATATATTCATTATTTTGAATCTGAAAATTTTCTGTTTTCTTTTGCAATGATCTCAAATTTTATGTTATCATTTCCAGTTGTAACTCAATTGTACCCATGTTCTAGTATCTTTTTAAATAATAGATACTCTGAATAGAGGAAGTTATGCCCTTTGGTATTTCTTCTTTTTAGGTTCTACTAATTAAAAAACAAAAATCAGAATCTATCAGGCTATTATTATTTAAAGATTGTCCCATAAGGATTTCATAATTGTTCTTTGGAAATACGTTCACATGCAAAGAAAAAGGCAAAAAGTAAACCCAGATGATAGAAAGCATTTGGGGAGGAAGAGAGCAACTAAGACCAACTTTTTAGTTTGCTCCTGCGTGAGCTGCACTGGCTCCCAGTGGTCTTCCGGGTGCGCTTCAAGGTATTGGTTATCACCTTTAAAGGGCTCCATGGCATAGGACCTAGTTATCTTCGAGACCGCCTGCTGCTACCGATGGCCTCCCATCGCTCCCACAGAGAGGGCCTCCTCGGGGTGCCATCAGCCAAACAATGTAGGCTGGTGACCCCCAGGGGGAGGGCCTCCTCTGTGGGGGCACCTACCCTCTGGAATCAGCTGCGCCCAGAGATAAGGAGAATCCAAGACCTCGGTGCCTTCCGCTGTGCCCTTAAAACCTTCTTTTTCCAGCAAGCCGGGCTGGCTTAATAATTTTTAAAATGTTTTTAATTGTTTGTTATTGTTTTTAATCATGGGGCCAAATTTCTATATATCTTTTTAATTGTATTTAATGTTTGTAGTTTATGCTTTTACTTGGCTGTTCACCGCCCTGAGTCCTCAGGGAGAAGGGCGGTATACAAATTTAAAAATAAATAAATAAAAATAAATAAATAAATAAATGGATGCTTGTAAAACCTACCATGATTGCCAATTTTTAAAACTTTCGTACTTTTTAAAATTCCAAATGTACCCATGCATTCAAAAATATTGTCTACTTGTGTAATGTGACTATAATCTATGATAGCAAAATGAAATACCATATTTTGAAAAACCATATGCTCCTTCAATAATGTGTCCTAATCCAAGATATATGAATAAAGTTGCACATTAATTATCATGTTAATAGGCTAATTCTTCATTTTAATAGATGGCTTGCTTATTCAGATACTGATTACAAAGGAGAAAAAACAGTATTGGAAGAAAATCAAAGCCCATGTAAACTTTCAGCCACCGTTGTAAAATCTTTCCGACCATTGAAAATGGTAAGGACTTATTAATGCCTATAATCAATTTAATTTGCTACAGTCATTTTGAATCTAAATCTGAATGTGTCCATGCTTGAAAATTCATATTTATTTTGTCATATTATTATGAGTTCAAAAATAAGCTATTAACCTTTTGATGAAGAATCTGTTACCAGACTTCTGGTAACTTGACAAAGGGAATTATGTTTGACTTAGGATATATTACTTCAGAAATATTGAAGAAAAAATAAATGTCATTATCACCTTTAGTTATAGGATGCTAAGTGCTATCTGTTAAATCAGGATTGAAAAAGTTGTCGTGGCTTGATACTCCTATTATTGTAGATGAATCCATATCTCTATAGACATTCCCAGGAGCTGTTCAGAAGTTATTTTCTATAATAGAAATTAATATCTACAAAATTATTTTGGATTGCTACTAATATATTTCCTTACAACTTGTATGAATATATTTTGCCACTTTCAGTTTTCTCCCTCCCTAAAAATATCAAGAAAACAATATTGTGTCATTACAAATTTTGCATTCATGATTCTTAAAAAGTACCAATTCCATGGGAAAAATTAGTAATAAAATATAGACCTCCCTGATACCTAACCAGTTTAGCTTAGTTTATCTTGATTTGAGTAAAAAATCTCAGGTACAACTTGACTAAATTGAAATTGTTACTGCAAACAAAACTGAAGCCACACATGGTTGTTGGTTGCCTACTTCTAGGACAAAGATGTAGAGGACTATCGATCCAAATTAATAGGTACAGTAATTTGTTGCCTTGAAAATAAGTAGTTGTATGCTTACTGTATATAACAGTCATATCTGGTCTAGAAATGGCATATACACACTTCAACTGCCTCAACCCTTATAAATATTTAATATTTAGCATTTAGTAACTCTAAAGTTTCTTGTCGGTGCTATGAATTAGAAAGTAAAAGAAAAAAATTCCTAGGCATATATGCCCTTTATTACAGAACAAATTAATTTAGTTGGCCATGATGTTGATGAAGCTTTTTTATTCATGAAATCAATCAAGTTTCCTAAAACACAGTAAAAGCGAAGAGAAGAAATGTAAATAATGACTCATTGATAGATTGATTGATTGATTGATTGATAAGGTATCTCATATAATAAATATATATAATAAATATTATAGTATATTAACATTATATACTATGTATTAATATGGAAGTATATATTCATATTTCTTATTTTATTTTGTATTTTAGGGTGGCCTAAAGGTGCAGGTGCCTATGAATACTATGGTAAGCACAGTATCCTTTTAGGAAGAGAAATTTATTCATGTAAAAGAAAACAAGTTGGTATTCTTTACCACTAATTTTTAAAGATTTATTTTAAAAGTGTAAATTATAGTAGATATGTGTTGACTAAACCAATCTTACTATTCCATTCATACTTTCCCTTCAGACATTTAAGAAAATCAAAAAATAAAGTTGTCATTGATTTCAATTATGCTTTCTTTATCAATCATATAAATCCAGAATAACTAGTAAAGAACAACAACAGGAATACATTTTCTCCATCCCCCTTTCTTGCTTTTTTTTTTTTTAGGGGGCAGCTCTGCAGAGGGAAGTATTCCAACAAAAATTCTCTTGTTTCCCTTCTTCCAATGGAATGTCTCTTAAGAAACTCTGATTGAAATCATAAGTATGGAATGCTCAGTGGAAGCTGCTGATCAGGCTTTGCAGTTTCTTCAAATCATATAAATCTTTCATGTTTTATAATTAAACCTTTCTTCAATCTACCAAATAAACACAGGATTAGAAATGTATTTTAAAGGATCAATTTTCCCATTTTTTGTAGATGATAATATATGAAAGACCACACTTTGGAGGATGGTGTAAAAAACTTTCGGAGAATACTGATTGCATTCCAGTACTTCTTGAAAATTCTGATACTTTCCAGGGAATTGGATCAATACATGTCATTGGTGGAATGTAAGTTTGATTTTGTTATTAACAACTATTAAGAATATTTAAATATGTAAATATCTGTCCACTAGAAACTAAATCAGTAAAAAAGAACAATATTTCATTAAAACAGATAAAAGTCCACACCAGTTAACTAGAAGTATCTTAACTTGCTAATCAAAAGCTTTTATAAATGTTGATAGTTTTCAGTGAAAAAGCTAAGTGCAAGTATCATCATTTTAAAAAATCCCAACTCTTTAATTCTCATCAAACAAATCTTAGGAGCTTGGAGAATGTACAAGAGGGGCTTTAAAACTGTTTAAAACTGGATATTTTGTATTAATAGTATGTTTATCTTATCTGGATTGACAAAAGGAAGATAAAATATAGGATGTGGCCAAAGGTAACTTCATGTAAGATATGACTATAAATCAGTCTACTGTTTCTTGGTTTATTGTCCCTTAATTTATTCCTCTTTTGTGGAGTGTAATGGGAATAATTTACATATGTCACTCTCATGTCATAAAGCTGCCTGAGCTGGGAATATGTCTTCACATTTTTCAAAACAGCAAAAAAATGGTTCCAAGGTTTTGCTATGTAAGTGACATGTCTTTATTAAAAGATGCTTTACAATGGTTTCTGGTTATGCACTCATATACACACATGTACAGAGAGAGAGAGCCAGTCAGCTTAATAACCAAATATTATAGATTAACTCTATTTTGTATGAAGTTTTACTTGATTATTTTCTTGCTCATTTGTTGCTGATGAATATATCTCTCTATGTTTGTTTAGAGAGTGCTCTAAAGCATCTTTTAATAAAGATATGTCATGTACATAGCAAACCTGGGAACTGTTTTTTGCTGTTTTAAAAAATTAGTAGAAAATAGCTCAAACAGATATCAATCAATCACTTTTTCTTTGGTCATAAATCAACAAATAAGATAAGAAAATCACAATTAGGCTGGAAAAAAAAACAGTTGTTCTAAAATATCCAAGAAGGATTAGAAAATACACTACAGTGTACTGTGCAAACTACAGAGTAATACTTACTGTAGACAAAGAAATAAAATCAGATTGATCTGATAGTAACGAGATAAAACAAGTCAGGATGACCAGGATTTTCAGTGAAAAATGCAGATAATTCCTGGCAAGCGTCTGTGTATAGAGGATAATACAAAATAATTTATTCCATTGCTCTCTAAGGACAGGACTTAGCACAGCCTAGCAAATCTATACACATGCTTTATTGCAACACATACCTTCCCCAACAGTAGGTTATTGCTTTGGGTCAACTCCACATTTCTATGACTTTACAAGGTGACTTTGCCACATAACTATGTTTTTGATATTCAATCCTTTAATAATTATTCTGTTAATACTCAGTTCGAACTAAAGTCTTAAAGTCTTTAAAGTAATGTGTTTCTCCAAAAAGACGACCCATCTTAAAAAGAAGCCCTATCCTGTTTTTGAGTGCATGCGATCAAATTAAGCCCTAATTAATACTCTGCCCACCCCAGGGGCAGGGATAAGCTGGGGGGAATGGTGAGGCTGCCCTACTTACCAGGCCTCGCATACCCCGACACCTGCCTCGCATATCCCGACACCTGCCTGCATACCCCGACACCTGCCTCGCCTTCTGCGGCTGCTTGCTGCCACTCACATGCATCGCCTGGCCTTAGTTTTGCCTTCAGATGCCTGCTAGCTGCAGAGGGCTTTCTGGAAGGAAAGAGTTCCAGATTGATCCAGAGCTCTGTTATCAACTGCAGATGCCTTCCAGCAGGCATCTGAAGGCAAAACTGAGGCCAGGTGGGGCTGTCGGTGCCACAGCCACGAGGTGAGTCAATAATTAGAACCCTCCAAAAAGTAGGCCCAGCCATTTTTGGGGGGGGTCAAAAGAAAATAAGACCCGGCCTTCTTTTTGGAGAAACACAGTATATAACTGTTGATTTTTTCCAAATGTTCTTGTACTTGTTGGGATGAGGTGGTTGCTCCTCTTCTAGTTGTTGCTGAGTTCCAGGAAAAGCTTCAAGCTCCAGGTAGGACTACCACCAGAATATGCTGATCACAATAGCTTGTAGCCCTGGCAATTCAATGAAAATGTTCTTATCTACGTGTAATAGCTGCCAGTCTCAAGGCCTGTCTATTCCACTTCCTTATCTTATGTCATTTGCTATCACCTTTCCTATTATACCTAGCCTCTTCTCACTCTGTCTTAGCATTCAAAAGATTAGGTGGGGTGAGTCTGCCTCTGTATGTCAGCATGTCCTTGAAAACACAAGGGTGTGGCACAATTATCCAGATAGTTGGAACACCAGATTGAATGCCTCTGAGTACTGGAGTAATGAACAATTGCCTGAGAGAAGATGTTTGCATGACTACAGCAACTATTGAAATGAGCAGACAACAGTTTCAACACTGTTCCAACTGTTCCAACTGTTCCCCTATTCTTCCATCGCATGGGTAGTCTCGGTACAAAAGGGATCTTAAATAATTCCCTTCAGTAATATCTGTTGAATATAGCCAACATTAAACCCCTGTAAATTTTGGAATTGTTATGTAGCTAAGGTCTCTGGCTGATCGGAGAAGATATGCAGAGTGACTCAAGATAAATTTGCTTTAACTCTAAATCAAGGCCCATTGTTTGAGATCAGATAGCGTGCAATCATAGTCTATCAAGGTTATTTCTGACCATAAAAAGTCTCCCAGGGAAAATTCAAAATCATTCAGCAAATTCTTTCCTTGCTATTTAACATGAAAGGGAGAAGTTTTTTTTTCCAAAACATTAGCCAACTGCTCCAGCCCCAGACTTACCTTGCCAAAGGTAGAATTGATTTGTCAACAGGTAAATTGTGGGTATGTCTAACATGTCTCATAATATTGCAGTGAAATTCTAATAGGATAGACTGCTGTGGGTTATTCTGAATTGCTTGGATTAAGGATAGGGCAAAGAGAATAGAGAATCATTTGTTTTGCCTCTTGTAACTGAAGCTACTAAATGCCGTAGAGGAGGAGTGCCAAATGATATGCTTTAATGATTATCAATACATTTGTAGTAGTCATTCATTCTTTAACTTCGTCAAAATTTGTGTTATCAACATTGTAGATGGGTTGCTTACGACAAGGAACGATATAAAGGCCGGCAATACTTGTTAGAGGAGGGAGAATATGAACACTGGCAATCATGGGGTGGAGTCAGCAGTGTTTTGCTTTCTGTTAGATTTTTGCAAGCTGTAAGTACTTAATTTGTTCTTTAAGGCAATATTCTTTCAACATTTTATTTCTTCGTTTAATTGGAATTCAACATGTATTAGTAAATTAAGAGCTGTTATTCTCAATTCAGTTTCATGTACGATATGCTATACTTTAAATAAATAAATAAATGTCAATTCAGTGAGATTGAGGAAGTAAAAAAAATACTTTAAAGTTCATAGGATTGACTTTGCAAAGCATATTTTCTTTCTCTATTTTTGCTCATTATATTTGATTGTATCCAAGGTAACATTTTTTTTACATACAGTACATCTGATAAATGTTTATGGAAGCTTGAAGACCATAATGTTTAACCTGTAAAGCATCCATTAAAACAATTCACATAATAAAGAAAGAGAAAATAGTTGGCCAAGAGTTTTTGCATTGTTTTGTTGTTAGAGTATAGTGGTTAAGACACCAGGATAGAAGACATTGTGAGTTCTAGTCCCATCTCAGGCGTGAAAACCGATTTGGTGACTTTGGGTCAGTCACGCTTTCTCAGCCTGTGACATCAGGCTCAGGCAAGAAGCCAGTCAGTCAATTTGTGGCACAAATCATGGATCAACACTTGGTTGATCGAAATAAAACCAATTCTGCACTTGTGGGATAGTCTAAGTGGAAAATATATTATGTTCCTTATTGTTTGCAAAAAATGACTTTTACTTTGTTGGCACCTTATTTTAAACACACTTTAGGGACCAAATTTCAATTCCAGTGTGCATTCCTAACCAGTACCCCACCACCAATCCATTACTTTTTACTGCTATATATCCATATAAAGCTCCACAATTATCTATCAATTGCTGATACTGTTTCTCCCCGAGACTGACCGCAGTCTGTTCCTTTAAGAGACCAAAAATTCAGCAGCTGCATTTAAAAGATATTTTGTCTTGAAACAAAATGAGTCCTGATTCTAGAATTTAAACATGTTCATGTATCTCTGCAGTGAAACATTTATGATATTTTTTAAAAATGTAACTAGTACTGAAAAATGATTAATTGAGTTAGTACTAAATGTTTTTGTCTCATGTGTTTATTTGGATTCTCTATCTAGTTTTAGGGCATGTGTAGAGAAAAGATCATGTTTTAGATTATATTTATGTATATTGGAAATTCAAATGGGTTTACAAACCTTGAAGCACCACTGTATTTAAACATTTTAAGAAGAGGAAAGTAGGGGGAAATTTCAGAGTATTTTTATTTAAGTTCTATGACAAAAGAAAACAGGTTAAAATGTACCCTATGTAGAAAAGCAGCACTATTAAATTTTCACTGTTCAACTATAAATAATTGTAGTTATTTGTTTATTATAACTTTGTCTAAATAGATGAATTTATATTAGCTTTAGATGGGTCTAGACATTGTAATAATGAATTGTATTATATGTGCACTGAATTGATGTATGCCAGTATTTTGGCCAGAACAAATCAAATAATTTGAGGAAAATATCTCTATATTTATTAGCTGAAGAATTTTGTGGATGTACTACATAACCCATGATCTTCTGGGTCATCCTTTCAGAGATATTTACTTACTTAAACAGATAAACAGAATGGCTATGGGTGGACAAAAAAAACAAAAAAAAAACAGTGGGAGCGTCTTTCAACTTCCTGGCAGCTTCCCCACTGCTTTTGCTTGTGGAAAACTGGAAGGGAGTATTGGAAAACACAGTCATGTGACTGCAGTGATCACAGCAGCAGCCACAAATTTGCAAATCCAACTAGCCTGAAGATCCTTGAAATTTCAATTTCCCAAGAGCGATGGGTGCTAGATTTTTTAGCATTCTTTAAGTTAGCAGATGTGAAGTACCTTGATTCAAAAATTGTTGCATTATTAGGCACTGTTTGGGCTAATTGAAGGTTACAAACAGAAAGATGGTTTTAGTAGTAATAGATGTTCCTAATTTAATTTTTAAATTGCAGAATTTTATGGAATCTGAAGTAACACTTTTCGAAACTGATGAGGAAAATGGAAAAGTATTGAATGTTGTAAATCAAGAAATTCCTGATTTGGAATGGGCAGGGTTTGGCCTAGAGACAAGATCAGTTAATGTGAAAAGTGGAGTGTAAGTTGAATTTCATATGTTTGTGCAGCAGGAAATGCCTGATTTTCCTATTTTATCATTTCTTTTCAGTCTTAACTCCATAAATAAATTAAATACAAAGGTATAAGTAATTAAAAGTACAGTTACCCTTGGGTTAAGCTTGACTTCCAGTGACCATAGAGATACAACTATGCAGTGGTTTGTTATGATCTTCTACAGGAATATTTTTCAACTCCCCATTCTAACCTTCAACTTCCCATTCAAATCTAAATTGATTACTTAGGATGTGGTTGGGCTTTGCCTCCTATATAGGTACTGCACATGTCCATCCCTGCTTAACTTAGACAAGGCTTAGCTGACTGGGCTTAGCTATGGTCAAAGATCAATTAAGTAATACAAACATAAATCACCTACTCATACATACGGATAGCATATATAGATTCTAATATGCTAATGTATATAATACTAAAGATGAACTTGAATACATAGTTTAGTCTTTTAAAAAACAGAATATTTTCTCTCTCTTTTTATCAGAGTAACAGCTTAGATTTAGTAAAACATTTAACCACAATATAAAGTATTACATACTTCATAAATGACATTGAAATGTTTGTCAAACAATTAACCGATTATTCTGAAATGTACTTTTTATGCTTGTAACATCATTGAATCTGGAAATACTTTATATATGTCATAGAAACACCATGTATAGTATATGTTATATTTCAGTAATTGCTTTTCAAATGTACCTTGGTTCTTGGTAACTATATGGACATGTTATACAGTATTGTTCGCTTGGCAACATTACACTAAGCAGTTGATTTGTTATTGCCGTTTCTGGGTTGTATTTTCAAACTTTCCAGCCTAAAACGCTGGGATTTATGCCTAGAGAACCAGAATTGGGATGGATCAGCCATCCCTTTTTCAATATGAAATAAGGGTATAGCAAGAAACTTTTAGAGGCAACCTGGTCAAAGATTTAATAAGGTGCATATAATACTTTTTTTTAAAAAAATGTGAAAGTTCAATAGATGAAAATTTCAGGGTTCTTTTAGAGTGTTTTCCGGATTATTAATATATATTTGATTTATCTTAAAATGTCTGTTGTATGTTATATCTAGGTGGGTTGCTTATCAACAGAAGTATTTCTGTGGAGAACAATATATATTGGAGAAAGGAAAATATAAGTGTTTTTTGGATTGGGGTGGCACTAGTGAAACTATAATGTCAATTCGCCCCATTAAATTGGTAAGCTAACAAAATTTATGAAAAAAGATATGCAATAAACTGGAAGTTATTTTTAGTAATATTTATGAATAAATAAAATAAATATTTTATAACAATTAATACCTGAAGAGTTAAGACAGTTAAAGAGTTAATACAAACTCTTCGTATCATACATGAAATTATAGTTTCCTATTCTTTTAAATATATTTACAATATATTCCTGTAAATCTGTTAGGATTTTTATGATTGCTTCCTAGCATCATCAATAAATACACAATTAATTAGCTACTATGAAAACATTTCAGAGAAGAAAAAACAGTTTTGTGACATATTTCATACAAAAAGTGTTATTTGAAATAGAACACAATATATAAAATTATAACCAAGGATATATGTATATGAACCTATATTGTATTGAAAGAAAGCCATTTGAATAGGAAATTGAAATACAGTCAGTTAAGTCAACTTATAAAAGGCATATTCAATTTGTCATTTATCCTACCTACCATAATTATATTTCAAAGTGCTTTCAGGTCATTGTTTAAATCTATAAATCAACTTCAGCTATTCCTCAGTACCTGGAGAATTTTCACAAAGCTTAGCTCACCAGGAAAACCTTCAAACTAGATCTTCTTGAATTATTTTCTCTATGTGTTTCGTATTTTTCTTTAATAACATATTTTTGTGTATATGATTCATGTATTTTCTTTTTACAGGAACCATTGGGAGATCATCAACCCATACACTGGGTAAGTTTTTGAAATGAGGTTTTGTTCATTGTGGTCAACCTGTGAGTATAAACCGCAGCAGAATAAGAGTGTGCTGAAGGTAAGGAAGGGAATAGAGACTAGTCAAGCAAGGAATTGCTTATATGCTCACAGCTGAGGCTGAAAGACTTACTTAGACTGCTGGTACAAGAGCAGGAAAGAGCAGCTTCTATTAATTTAGTTTACTTCCTTGGTTAAATGTTGTATTTTGAATGTTATTTTCAAAAATTTTGGTTTGAACTTCTAAGAAGAGTGAGTAAATTCCATTGCAGCCATTTTGTAAGCCACAATGTAACAGTATTCCACCCTAGACATATGCTGACCATAAATTAATATGGGCTGAAATACAACAACCATTGAACGTCCATACTGGAGCCTATTGACAACTGTTTCAAGGATAATATAGGTTCAAATTAGCGGAAGGTCACCCCTTGAACTGGATCAGAGAGCTTGCCAGGAAATGGCTGTCTCTGCAAATACAGACTTTTCAAGGTACATTTGAAGATATAGTCTTAGAACAATTTGTTACTACCATGCCTGGAGCAATTTATTGCTGGATTGTAGAACATAAACTGAACAGCTGTAATCTTGTTAAAGGAATTTCTGTAGGTTTATCTGTAGGCCCTACTCAAGCCAAACTATGATTTAAAGCCATTTGAAAATTGTAGGGACTTCCGGTTTCCTCGTCTTCGGCGGCGACGGTGCTTTCTTTTGGCACCGCCACCCCCGCCGCTTGTAGAGCCGCTTCCTGATTGCGAAGCGGCTCGAAATCTTCGAAATCCTTAGGATTGCAGAAGAAGAGGCAGCAGGGCACAGGTAGAGCCCCTGCAACCCCCCCAGGGAACTGTTTCTGGGGAGGAAGCAGGCGCGGCTCCCTAACAACCTGCTGAAACTCCGGGCGGCGTGGGACGTCTTCTGCCTGTGCGGAACAAGCCGACCTCAGGAAACCTTTAAAGAGCGAGGAAATAACTCAAATAAACATCCGCAATCCACTTGAACCCTGAAACTTTGAACTGCAAGTATTAGTCCTTTGCTGAACTTTTTTACTGAAGTGAAAGTCTCGGAATGAGTGAAAGTGATTGAAAAAATATGGCGCTCAGCAAATGAATTAGTGGGTGTGGATTGGTGAAGTTATCTTGTCTTGCTACAAAGTTAAAAAGTTGTTACAGAGCTGCTCCGGCTGCAACAGAAATAAGAGGAAAATCTCTCCCCTTTACTTGTCTTTGCTGCATTATAGCTTTGTTTTGAGTAACTCTGGGGGACTTTTTTAGAAGGTATTGTGGAGGTGGCAGAAGAGGCGGACCCTCCCTTTTTAAGAAAGCTAGCTTACGTGGCAGGATGGCTTCAAAAAAGCAGGAAGGCAAAACAGGGGGGGGATCCCCCCCACGTAAGCAGGATACGCAGTCACAAGCCCAAAAAAAAGATTTGGATATGGGAGAATTAAAAGCATTCATCTCAAATATTTTGGATGAGAAATTTCAAGACATGGATGACAAAATAAATAAAATAGATGAAAAAATTCAAAAGTCACAACAGGAAATCATGCAGGAAATGCAGCAGAGCCAAAAGATGGTGACCAAAAAAATAACGGATGTGGCGTCTGGTCTGGCAGGATTTATTATGAAAGTTGAGACAAAAGTGGATGAATTTAAATCAGAAGTTAATGCTAAGATGAAAAATAATGATCATAAATTTTTTGATGTTGATGACAAGATGCAGAGAGTTGAGAATGATATTGTTATGATGCAATTTCGTGCAATGGAATTTGCTATAAGGCTTCGAGGAATTAGAGAAGAGGAGAGACAAGATTTGAGACAGATCTGTGCTGAAGCCCTAGCTGTGATTTTAAAAGTTGAACCTGAGATGGTTTTTTGCAAAATAGATAAAATCTATAGAGTCAACTCGTGGGTGGCCAGACAAAGACAACTGCCTAGAGATGTGGTCATATATTTTACAGATAGAGCAATAAGAAATGACATTTTGCAAAAATCTTTTCTCACTTCTGTGCAAGTGAGTGGATCCAAGATTACAGTTTACAAGGAGCTCCCACCTAAGATGTTGAAATCTAGAAAAGAGTATGGTTTTCTTGTTAAAGAACTGCAGAATAATCAAATCCCATTTCGTTGGGACGCCCCAACTGGCATAATTTTGAGATATAAGGGAGAGAAACACCGTCTGAATACTGTGGAGAAGGCGGAGCAATTTTATAATGACATCTTTAAAGAAAGAACTCCATCCCCACGCACATCTACAGTTTTGGAGATTAAAGAACAACAATCTAAGCAGGAATTAGCAGAGCTGAAGGGTGCTGAAGGAGGCTTTTTGGATGAGCCTTTGCTGGAACCTTCTCCAATCTCGGAGCTGGCTTGGGCGGCTGAAGTTAAGGATCAGCGTATAACTCGAGCAAAAGCCAAGGAACTTAAAGAAAAGTTACAGCAGGAGAGTCAAGACAAGGCTGGGGCTGTGGGAAAAACAGGACAGAGGATCTCAGATGATATCCTAAGGTTCTGCGCTTCGCTCCAGAAGGAGAATAAGGATGATTAAATGTTTATCTTGGAATGTGAATGGGTTGAATGCAACACAAAAAAGGAAGAAAATATTTGCATATTTAAAACAACATAATAATGATATAATTTGTTTACAAGAAACGCATATTACAATTCAAGATCAAAACTATTTGAAAAATTCCAAATTAGGAACACATTTTATATCCTCAACTAACCAAAAAAAGAATGGTGTGGTTATTTATGTAAACAAAAAATTAACAGCCAAACTTATAGAAGCTGATCAAGATGGTAGGTTTGTAGCAATTGAATTACTTTCTGCTAACAGTCAAATTCTTCTGATAGGAATTTATGCTCCTAATCAACAACAGGACTATTTTTATAAAATGCTGCATACTAAAATACTTCAATGGGATTATAGATCTATTTTAATTATGGGAGACTGGAATGGAGTAATTGACTCTAAATTAGATAAAAAGACTTTGGCAAAATCAAGAATTAGATTACCACAGACCTTTTTTGATATGAGAGAAGACCTGGAATTAAAAGATATTTGGAGAATACATAACCCAAAAGAACTGGACTATACTTTCTTTTCTGACAGACATAGATCCTTTTCCAGGATTGATTTTATTTTGTTGTCTGATGACTTACTTGTTAGGACAAAAAGAATAAAGATTCTGCCAAGAACTTTGACTGATCACAGTCCAGTCTGGATAGAAATTGAGACATGTAAGAATGAGAGACGCTCTTGGAGATTAAATGAAAACTTGTTTAGATATGAGAAAAATATAATAGAACTTAAAAAGCATCTGAAAGAGTTTTTTGAAATGAACTTGAATAAAGGCACCCCAATGGAAATTGTGTGGGATGCAAGCAAAGCTTATATGAGAGGGGTGCTTATATATATGAACTCTAAACATAAGCGGATTCGACAAAAGAAAAGACTTGAATTGGAAGCAGAAATAAAGGATAAAGAACAGTTACTTATTAAAAACCCAACAGATGAAAGAATACTTAGTGTTATAAAACTTCTGAAAGACCAATTCCAAATGCTTATAGCGGAACAAGTTGCAACAAACTTACAATATGCGAAGCATAATACATTCTGCAATGCTAATAAACCAGGCAGGTGGTTGGCTTACACATTAAGGAAGAAACAAAGCATACGGACTATTGATAGTGTTGATATTGGGGGGAAAGAAGTTTTTCAACAGAATTTAATAAAAGAAGCCTTTCTTCAATATTACACTAAACTATATGCCAGAGAGGAGGTGCAGAATGGACTTATAGAAAAATATTTGGACAACAAAAGAGTTACAAAAATTACTGAACAACAAAAGGAAAGAATGGATTATCCCATAACAGAGGAGGAGATAATAGCAGCAATAAAACAATTAAAAACAGCCAAAGCTCCTGGAACGGATGGTCTGACAGCAGTGTATTATAAAACTTTACAGGCAGAAATGGTGGAACAACTCAGAGACTTATTTTGCAACATACAACAAGGGGGAAAAGTACCTCCATCGTGGACTACAGCTTATATTTCTTTGATACCAAAAGAGCAAGCAGGTCCCAAAAAACCGGAGAATTACAGACCAATATCTCTTTTGAATACGGATTATAAAATTTACGCAAAAGTATTAGCCAACAGACTGATGCCAGTAATTCAAAAGGTGATTCATGATGACCAAGCGGGATTTATTGAGGGTAGGCATATGAAGGACAATGTAAGGCAAGTAATAGATTTATTGGAATATCTTGAGAAGAATAAACAGATCCCTGCAGTGCTGGTCTTTCTGGATGCAGAGAAGGCCTTTGATAGAGTGGATTGGAATTTTCTATTAAAGACATTAAAAAAGATGGACTTTGGGGACCAATATATACAGGCGGTCTCAGCAATTTATCAAGAGCAAAAGGCACAGATCATTATCAATGGAAGTTTGACAACAGAGTTTAAAATTGAAAAAGGTACAAGACAGGGATGTCCACTGTCCCCATTGTTGTTCATTTTAACACTAGAAGTCTTGTTAAATACAATAAGGGATTCTAACACATTGAAAGGTATAATGATAAGGCAAGAGGATTACAGAATAAAGGCATTTGCAGACGATCTGGTTGTTACCCTAACACAGCCAATGGAATCGATAATCCAGATGAAGGACATTATACAAGACTTTGGTAAAGTTTCAGGTTTCAGATTGAATCAGAGAAAAACTAAGATGGTAGTTAAAAATATGACACAAGATCGTAAACTGGAGTTAGAAAGGAGGGCAGGTTTTGAGATTGTACCAAAGGTAAAATATCTAGGAGTTCAGGTTGCAGAATCAAATATGAAATTGTTTCAAAATAACTATGAGGCGTTGTGGCGAGAGGTGCAAAAAGATATGGAGATTTGGAAAAAACTGCAGCTGTCTTTACTTGGAAGAATAGCAGCAGTTAAGATGAACATTTTGCCAAGATTTCTTTTTTTGTTTCAAATGATTCCGGTGCTCAAAAATGATAAACAACTAAAAGCATGGCAAACTGGTATCAACAAATTTGTCTGGAACGAGAAAAAACCAAGAGTAAAAATGAAAATTATGCAAGACATCCCAGAAAGGGGAGGTCTCAAACTTCCAAACCTACAATTATATTATGATGCAACAGCTTTGACTTTAGTAAGTGATTGGTTTGGAGGAAAAAAGACTGGAATATTGAATGCAGAAAGTTTTGATTTGGAATTTGGATGGCACGCTTACTTATTTTATGACAGCAAAGTGGATAAAGTATTTAAAAGCCATATACTTAGAGATTCTCTGCTGAGAGTTTGGAAGAAGCACCGAAACAACTGGAATTACAAAATACCGCTATGGCTGGATCTTGGTCATACCTTGTGGAATACAAATATAATGTCACTCGGGGGGTTTTTATATAAAGAGGTTCTTTTTGCAGACGCGGGCAGATGGCAGCTGAAGACATTACAGACATTGTTGGCTGAAGGGGATTAATTTAACTTGGTTACAATATAATCAATTGCAATTGAGATGGAAAGAGGACCAAAAAACTGGTATTATGATGTATGAGGAAGAATTAGTTAGACATATAAAAGAGAAAGGCCCAATGCATATTAAAAGACTTTATAATGTTTTGTTAGAAAGGGATTCAGAAACTGAACTAGTTAAAGACTGTATGGTTAAGTGGGCACAAAATTTTGAGGAACCAGTGATGTTGGAAACATGGGAAAAAATTTGGGTTCAGAATGTTAAATTTACACAGTCGCAGAATCTGCGGGAAAATTTCTACAAAATGTTTTATAGATGGCATTTAGATCCAAAAAAATTGTCGTGTATGTACCCTAGTGCCCAGCCTAAATGTTGGAGATGTGACTGCTTAGACGCCACATATTATCATGTTTGGTGGACCTGTAAGAAAGTTAAGGCTTTTTGGATAAAAATCTGGTGGGTCATGCAGAATGTTTTGAAGAGAAAGATTCAATTTTCTCCACAACTGTTTTTATTGGGTATAGTTAAGGGTTTTACATTGGGGGAAACAAAAATGATATTGTACATGATAACTGCAGCAAGATTGTTGATAGGTAAATACTGGAAAAATGAAGCGCTGCCTTCGATTGAGGAATGGACTTTGAAGATGGCCAGTTTTGCGGAGATGGCGAAGATTTCAGCATATTTAAAAGACTGTTCTCAAGAGACTTATGAATGGGAATGGAAGAAGTGGATAGATTATGTTCAGAACAAATATCAAACTAGGAAGTACCAAATAGCTTTTATTTGAAAATGTTATATTAAGATAGAAATATTTTAAGGTTGAGGATGAAAATTTATTTGAAAATGTTATATTAAGATAGAAATATTTTTAAGGTAATCAGGATGAAAATTTATTTGAAATTGCTATATTAAGATAGAAATAGGTTAATGTAATGAAGATGAAAATTTGTAAGGGGAGGGCGGGGTTCAAGTTTTATATACAAAGGAGGGTTTTTCCTTTTATTTGACATGAGTATATTGTGAGGAAGTCTGGGGGGAGGGGTGGGTTAGGGTGGGTTAGGGAGGTTGGGAAGTTTGGGGCGGGTTGAGGGGGGGGAAAAAAGGGGTGAAAATGTAATTGTAAAACTTTTGCAATAAAAAAAAAAAAAAGAAAAAAGAAAATTGTAGGATATGAGTTTATTATATAACTATACCTGAAATCTAAAGTTTTGGCATATCTAACATAGTTGTCATACTTTTGTGGTACAACATGTTGCTATATTCTGCTGTTATTTTTTTTCCTAACCACAAGTTGGGAAAAGTTATTAATATTGGAAAGTGGTATGCGAAAAATTCAATGTTGAAATGTGTCAAGTTTCAAATACCCTGTTTCAAGTTCAAAACAGTTTAAACAAATAGGTTTGTTGCAATTTTAACCATACAGAAGGGTTTCAAACTCAAAACGGGACTGCTTCAAACTCAGAATGTTTTCAGTATGGTTAGAATAGATTGGGCATTTCTCGTGAGATTTGAACAATTGAATTCACATGCAAAATATTTCAAATATTAAACATTTTGTTCATTATAATTTTGGAGATTTCCTGTCTAAAATAAGTTTTTAAAATGTTATGTTTTATTAATAATTTTCTCTTTTTAGTTATAGAGTTTCTTCCCCACAATGTGGAAAGACATTTAAAATATTCAAGGCTATTAGCAGGTTCATAGTCCATGGATACATTTTAAGAATGTTTGAAAAGAAACCATCCTTGAATTTCTTAGTTTCTTTTATATAGGTATTGTCTTTTCTGGATGGAAATTTAAAACAAATTCCACTACCTTCTAAATTTGTGAGAGGATGAGATAGTTGAAAAATATTTGTTTGTTTGATGTTCTTGCCAGTATGGATGAAAGATGAGAATTTTCATTTGTCAAATACCCAGAAGTGCTGTATTACCAACAATAAGTCTTGCACATTCTGTCAGTTTTTAGGCTAGATTTGTATGTTGCTGACAAATAACTTCCTGGAAAGCAATATGTTCTGAGTCATATGTGGAATACCTTAACCTTAGTTAGCAATAATATACAATAATTTCTGCATCTTACTAATTAAATAGTAACATGCAGACTATTATGTCAACGTGTGTGTACTTGTAACAACCTTTTCGGCAGAATCATATATGAACAATTTATTATTTATTAACCATATTTCTATCCTGTCACAATCCAGAAACTCAGCAGCTTACATAAAAAAGAATTGATGGAGTAGTGCCTGACAAAAGTTCTTCCATTACAGTTTGTTTTCTAGCTGATTCTTAAACATTAATTTTTTATTCCAGTGTTTTGCTTCTTTACAGATCAAAGCTTTTGATGATATACACTTCCAGGGATCATGTATTGATTTTACAACAGAAGCTGCTGATTTTACATCATTCATGCCACGCTCATTTAAAGTTTTACGAGGATGGTGAGCTGATTTATGCATACTTTTTAAAGCTCTTTGGAAAACTATTTCAATCTATTTCTGTGATTTAGTCCTTTTTTTCATTTTTAAACTGTTTTGAAGTATTTCTCTCCTAAAATAGAAGGAATCGATAAATGTCTTATACAGTTGTTCTTGCAAACAGTCAAATGTGTACTATAGTTAAATGGATTGTGTAGTGGTCTTATATATGACTACAAACCCTGAGCCTTATTCATCATCATGAGGCCTGATGCAGCACATAATGTGGTCAGATAAATTGTTAGGCATAACAGAATTCAATATTTGTCACCATCAGTGCCTTCCGCCCAAACACTGGATTATTTGGTTGAAATTATGTGCTTAAAATGTGTCAGTATATTCTTCACTATTGTAACTGAGTCCATTCATCTTGCTGCTTCTTTCTTTCATCTTTCCCAATATTATGGACTTATCAAGGAAGATGGGTTTTTACATAAGGTCTCTAAAATTAAGCCTGGTCACTTGTGCCTTTTGTTTTCTTGGCTATCCATATAGTATTTTCAGGAATCTTCTTCAACACAAAAGTTCAGAAATGTCAGTACTCTTTCTGACTTGTTTCTTCAAAGTCCAACTTTCACTTCCATAGAAGTCAGAAGAGAAATCATTACTGTGAAAATTCTCAGTAGGGACACATCATAGCATTTGAATACCTTTTCTAAGGTTTTCATTGCTACCCTACCAAATGCTAGTTTGTAAAATATTTGATTTCTGGTTCCTTTATTGTTGATAGGTGGTCTTAAAAAGCAGAAGCTATTTTGATGTTTTTGATATTTTCATTGTCATTTTTAAGACTGTTAATTGTATCTGTTACCATTAGTTCCCTTTTCTTTATATTTAATCATTTTTTCATTGTACTCCTTTATATACTAAACCTTGCAGATGATTTGCATTTTCAGCGTGGTGTCATCAACAAAGCTGATGCTTCTTCATCCAATTTAAAAACACACTCATCTTCTTCCACTCCAGCTGCCCTCAGTACAGATTCAGCACATAGGTTGAATAAGTAAGGGAGCAGTGTATTGCCTTGCTGATCTGAGATCAGTCTTTCATCATGCTCCTTCCAGATTGTGGCTTCCTGTCCTCTTAGAGGTTACACATGATGAGAGTGAATGGCCATGTTGAGGGCCATCTAACTTGAGGAGCCCATAATGCAGCACCATATCATCAACCATTTTATATTTTCTATCAATGAGGGTTTTATAGTAAAATACAAAACTTCTATATTATTGTCTTCTGCATGTAATAAAAAAATCATGCCTTTTCCATTGTCCCTAAAGTGATCCTCTGTCTCTAGCATCTTTCTGTATTTCTGCTGCCCAATATGGGTGGCTGATTGCCTTAACTAGGCAGCTGGGATAACTTTTAATGCCTTAAAGTAGCTGGAAGTATATACCCTTGGCACAGGGGTGGGTTCTAAATTTTTTTACTACCGGTACTGTGGGCATGGCTTATTTTGTGAGTGTGGCTTGATGGTCATGTGACAATTCTTTAGGATTTAGCAGAGGTACTGGTCTACCAGGCTTTTAACTGCTTGCAGAGCTACACCAGTCTACTCATTTATTTTTGCAGGCACCTGTCTACCCATTTGTTTTTACAGGCATCGGTCTGCTCATTTGTTTTTGGAGGCACTGGTCTACTCATTTGTTTTTGGAGGCACTGGTCTACCCATTTGTTTTTGCAGGCACCGGTCTACCACCACACTGCCTTTTAACACTGATCAGCTGTAGGCTGCCCTTTGAAGCCCCGTGGCAAGAGTTTAAACAGTTTTTTTTCCTTCTAGCCGATCAGCTGGGACTCATGAGGCAGCAATAGATTGGGGGTGGGGCCAAATAAAAGGTTAAGAATAACGGGGGCAGGGGGGCAGAACCGGTTCAGTGATGTCATATCATCACCGCTACCAGCTCGGCAGAACCGGGAAGAACCCAGCACTGCCTTGGCACATACAACTAGCATTCGTCGCTCATACATTCCAGGAACAACTTTCTCCCCCCCCCAAACTCTTCTCCCCCACTCGAAACCAGCCACTTATGAGACAGCATAGTAGGCCTTTTTATTTTCTGTTTTATTCTTTGTTTCTTTTTATTCTTTAACATACTTTTAAATATTCTTCAATATACTTTTAAAAAGATACTGTGTAACGAGTTATACAAGAATTTATTACATGGTTATCAGCACCATAAATCCCCGAAAACTGAGTAGAACAGGACCAGATTTGGTACCTGTGAGGAGAAGCTGGCAAACAAAAAGTCAAGGTAAAAAAGAGGCCAGATAAGATCAAGGATTGCAGAGATAAAGATTTATAACAAATTCCTCAAACATCCTTATGTAGAGGAAGCTGAGCAGAATTCTGGAACAAGCTCCATTGTGTCTGCCTCCTTCCTGTTTACATGGCCTAGAATAAAGTGTATGCAGCCTAACTTGTATTCCCAGTATACACATATAGATAGCTGCAAGATATTACTTTGTTAAATAAAATAATATTCAGGCACTTCTTTTTGCCATTACTGGGAAAGATTATAAGAATTTCTAAAAGTCATGCCCTACATGATTTTTCTGCCTTGTTTAAAATGCAAATTTTCTTGCTTTTAAAGAGTTACCAATTATAGTGAGAGTGGCACAAGCATGTATATGCGCATTTAGACATTTCAGGGTAACTCATTTCTTCTGAAGTTATCTGTGTTCAATGAACTGTGACCATCTGGCTAAAGGACTGAAATTAATACTCTTTTGTTGTCAGCAAGAAATCTATGGAATCTTCAGAAATTGTGTAGTACAACAGTTGCTGTTAGTCGCTAGAGCTGCTACAACTGCTATATTTTTCACTTTACAGATGCTATAGAAAAAAATGAACACATTTGATAGAGAAGATCCTGCTAGATTAATTGATCAGTTGAATTTATTGTAAAATTGCTTGGTGTGGGTTGCATGTTGGACCCCAGAAAACTGAAATCTGATATTTCAAGATAATTATTGAATGATTTTAATGTAATTAATAATAGCAAACCCTTTAAAACTATTAGTACTCTGCTAATTGAATTTGAATAGCAGCAATTATAGGGACTCCAGTTCACTGCTTTTTGCTAATTTAAAAGATCTAAGGGGATATCTAAGGGCAGTCTGCCAATTTTTCTGTTTTCAAAGAACCTATTTGAGATTCTGCAGATAACAATGCAGAATCCTTAGCAACCCAGTCGGTGTCATTGAAATATGTAACATTGAATTGCAAGTTTCTGGTCAGTGCTATGGTAGAGATATGATGATGATTACAATAGTACTTTCACAACTGCCACACAGAGCTTTTCTCTGTTCCATCTCCTGAATAGAGTAATATCAGAAATAGGGAATTCTAGAAACAAAGCCATCTGAGAAATGCATCAAGGGCATTTGGAGATGGATGCTGTATTATTTTGTTTCTACACATCAATCTGTCGACATTTAGTTGTAATTCATAATAATAAATCTGTATTTCTATGCTATGCTATTTTATTTAATAGAAACCAATACAACTTCATATGGAATTTTTTTCTTATCTTTCAGTTGGTTGCTTTATTATCAGGGAAAAACTGCTATTGAACAGTGTGTGCTAGAAGAAGACCTCTATCCTGACCTTGCTTCATGTGGATGTTCGGCAACTAAAGTCAAGTCCCTCAAGCCTGTTCACCATGTAAGAACTTACCACCTAGCAATATTCAGAAAAGCCTTATACTGTCCAAATGTGGTGCCCTCAAAAGAATATAATCAAGCAGTTGTGGTTCTGATTTGTATTTTTTATTTTACAAGAGTTGAGGCATACAACTGTAACAGATATTGGTAAGAAGCCAAATTTATCCATATAAAGAAACTTTTTATTAAATGAAAAGCAACCGAGTAAAGGATTTACACAACTTGACAGAGATCTTACACTGAAATACTATCCATATAAGATCACATGGTTGTGGTAAAATTATAAAGGAACTACCTGACTTATGTTTCTTACATGGATAGTTTACTTACAGTATAAGAAATGATAACCATTGAACCAATAGGGACAGATTCATACATTAAGCTAAACTAGGCAGTATAGCTATAAAAATTTGGGAGAATTCCGTTTTAAAGTGAGGGTAACTAGTAATCATTTAAAATGTTATGAAGCATTTAGCTCAATAAAACTTAATTCACTTAAATTATAAAGCCATTGAAGTTGCCTCAACTTCATGCCCATTCAAGAAGAAAGGAATAATATGGATATTAGCCCTTCAAGGTAGATCAGACTAGGAATCCAATGTCATGTAGTACAATTTTTATTGTAAAGCTTTAATAATAGGATCTTGCAAATCTGAATGTGCTTTTCACCTCCCTGTCTCTATTTTTGTGAGAACTAGGGAGAGTCTTGTCTGAGATATTTACTCATGTTACTTTCTTACCCCACTTCAGTCATTATCACTTCAAAAATCTAGATTGCAGCAGAGGCATAGAAAATTTTCTTGAGGTAGTCTGAAATTTGCATATCAGATCTGCAAAATCTGTTACACAAGTAGGAAGTAGCAGCCCAGAGAAATAATTCTAGAAGATAAAAACAAGTTATTTTCATCATGTAATATCTATTTTTATGATGAAGAAGAATCTAAGAAGTATTCTTTTAAAACATTTCAAGCTTCTTCTGAATTTCTGATTGTTTGAAAATCTCTAGCATTTGTTTGTAACAATAAAACAATTAAGTGTTGTAGTACAAATAGCTGCATGGCATTACAAAATTAATGCTGTTATGTTCAACATTCAGTGGTAACTTATCCATTACAAAATGGATAAGGCATTATAAACTTAGTCATGGTAATGGACAATATATAATAACTGAGTAAAACAATGTCATACTTTCAGAATAAGGGATAGCTGAAATGTTGGACACACGTGCTGACTTTTCTGTTGGTTTAGCAGATAATTGCATTTGTGCTTAATTGCTTTTTAAAAAGTGTGAAAATGGTTTCCTCAGTTTTCACCATTGTACTAACGTAATTTTGCTTGGGAGATTGTTTTTTAATTCAATTTTCCTGTATTAAACAATGTAACTAATTAGGACTTGCATATATTGAATGACTTCAGAGGATTAGAGTTACTTGAATGAATTAGCAATAGCACTTAGACTTATATACCACTTTACAGTGCTTTACAGCCCTCTCTAAGTATAGATCACATCTTGGTCCCATTTTTTAAAAAACGTTATATAGATAGATGTATGAAAGTCCATTTTGTAAGAGTTCAAGATCAGCAACTATAATCACTGTTTATCTGTTTATCTTTTATCACTTACAATAAATTGCCTAGACCTAGTTGATTAGGGAATTCAACAAATAACATTAAACATCTGGGTAGATTGGAATTTGCTTTACCATGATTGATGCTACTATTGGTTTATTGATTAAAATTTGCAGAATATAATGAAGCCAAAATTATTTTCTAAATAAGCATCTCCAAACCAAGGAAAAGCTTCATCACCTATGAGGAGCCAAAGAAAATCTAAATATAGCTAACCAACACAGTATTAATATTTGTTTTTCCTTCCAGGTTTTTGCTGAGCCGTTGATCAGCCTTTTTGCACTGGATAATTGTGAAGGCAAAGAGCTGCACTTGCAAGAAGCTACCAGTTCAATTCTGAATAAAGATTTTCACTTTCTTACTCAGTCAATCTGGGTAAAAAGTGGCATGTAAGTATGACGATAAGATAAATTAATGCACTGAGAATTTAATTTCTTTACTCACTATGGAGAAATCACATACTCCTATCACATAGATGAACATACTTACTTACTTTTTATTTAAAAGTATTTCTATCTTGTATCGAATTCTAGATGGCTCTAAACCAACAATTAAAATAACATTAATAATAAAACAACATAATACATCCATCCATTAAAACCATATACATTAAAAACCTGGCACCAAAGTTAAGCTTCCACATGCAGCCCATCATTGAATCCTCTCATCCACCTCACTCTATCCTAACACTTAGAGGAAAAACAAGGTCTTAAGTACTCTTTGGAGGGCTAGGATGATAGAGGCCTGCTGAACCTCAAGGGGGGAAGGGTGTTCCATAGGGCAGGAGCTGACATGAAAAGGACAATTTCCTAGGTCCCATAAAATGGCAATGTTTAAGGGAAAGGACTAAAAGCATGCCCATCCTATTTGATATGGTAGGAATGATAGATAGCTGGAGGTGATCCTGCAAATAATTTAGCCCTAGAGCTTCAAAGGTAATAACTAAAAACTTCTTCTCCTTCTCCTTCTCCTTCTCCTCCTTCTTCCTCTTCCCCTTCCCCTTCCTCCTCCTAGTGCAGGGTCTGCTTTTTTCACATCAATCAAGAAACTGAAACATGAAAGAACTATGATCTTCGTAAGTTTTCCACCAACAGGGTGGAGCCCTATACATTCAGGGGATACCACAGTATGGAAGCATTTACCAAAAAGGATCACTTTTAGGTCCCATTTCACCTTATCAGAAAGAATGCAAAAGATAGGCAGAAACATAGTAGCAGACATGGCCCAGAAGGTATGTATGGGCTAAAATAGGATTTTATAAGCTAACAAGTCATTTTGTCCTAGATCTAGAAATCTATTAGTAACCAACATAATGGCTGTTATAAAACTACTCATGCCAGTATAAAGCTATGCTGCTGCATTTTGGACCAACTGCAATTTTCATGTCTTCTTAAAAGACCAGCATATGTGTGTTTTGGACTCAAGGCCACATAGAACCTGCAGGAAAACCAGATGATGACAAATTCTAAGATATGGGGCAATTAGACTCCAAGAATCTTCCTATCCATCTTTACCTGTTGCAAAGAACATTTTTCTCTTTAAAGCCAGTATTTGCTGAGTTTAGCAGATCTTTTCCTTAGGAAAAGAGGTCCATCTTCTATTTTTAAAGACCTTATTAGTCTTTTAAATATTAGGGTTAGAAATACAAAGACAGAATATAAAATATTACTTTATAGTTATGCAAAATTCCTAATTCAGTAATGCTCTTTTGAGGCAGTTTGACAATGCCAGGAAGTAAGTTTTCCAAGCTAGAAACAGTTGATGTGTCATGGACAGACAAAAGAGCCTATTATGGGGAAATCCTCGGAATCTGTCCCTTGAACAATATTTCAGTGGGATGGGACAGAACATTTCAGGCAATTGTTACATTGCCACATCAGTGAATTTGTATATTCCTATTACTTGGTTATCATTATCAGCTTTGTAAATAGGTAGAGATAGCTGAGCTGGTTGGAAATGTGTGAGTCCTTACTAAGAGAATGAACCCAATTCTCCTTTAGTGTCCTTTGGATTTTCACATAAAATTCCTCCTGAAAATCATGATGTTTCTTTCTAAATTAATTTATATATCAATTATACATTAATAAACAATGTTTAGATTGGCTCCACATAGGCTTTTCATTGTAGCAGTGTTTCAGGTCAACTAAGATTTTCTTATTCCTTTACAATCAGTACATAAGTAGGTCCTTAGCCTTCCAGCCAGTGAGATTTCTCCTGTCCCTAAACCACATTATTTTCTACATGTCAATATTTTCTTCTATTCCTTTGTTCTTAATTTTCATCTTACCTGTTTTCTTTTTCCAAATACAGATTTTATATTTACAGTATGTGTCTTTTCGAAACAATTGTCAACATGCTACTTCAATACTTTATTAATATATAGGTTGTTTTAATATTAATATATTTAAAATATGTATGTAATATGTAGACCATTTTGAATTAAAAAATCATTCCATAGTTACAATTTAAACAGAGGTGCATTTTTTGTACTTATCTTTTCATATTTACACAAATATATGATCCATCATTGCACCAGATTTTCATATTTGATACAAGTTCTATGTTTCTTTTCTGTTAATCTAAACGACAAGGATAATTTTCAAAACTAAGTGATCTTATTTTGCAAAATATCAATATCAGAACTGTTTGGTTCTTATTAAAATAAAAATTTAGGCATTATTTTTGGAATTGAAAATTTAACACTGTTAAAATTGCTCTGGGTATTAATTTGTGTCTTGAACTATGACTACTAATGAAAAGAATTCATAAGAATAAACTATTTTCTGAATCAGGAATAATGTGTTATTTTAAAGTGCTTGATTACAGTGATAAACTTTCCAGTAGAAACAACTTCATATAATTATGTTTACCAAAAAATTGACACAGACATATGTAAATGTAGATATGACAGTTTCACAATAATATATTAAGAAATATTAAAAATGAAAAATAATATGAAGTTGTTTTGTTTTGCTAGAATTTTCCAAACAAGGTAGAATTAGCAAAACTGTGTAGTTAAATTACAGCTTTAAATAAAGCTTCTGATATGAAAAGCATGAAGTATGCAATCTTTTTTTAGGATAATCTTATGAACATGCAATACAGTAAAACTCAGATTTGCAATTGCTGCAGTATTTTCGGTGCAATACTTTTTAGCAGCCTAACTGGGAACAGTAAAATAAATTAAGAACTTAAAATTTATCATAATATCCTTATTGTGCCTTAAATATATTACGAATTAAATAATCAGTACAAAAAAAAGTGCTTGTCTGCCTTTATACTATATGACCATATACAGTATTTTAACTCACACAAGAGACTGTACAACACTATACAGATATGCTGATTCTAAGTGTATGGTCTCATACTGCTATAGACAAGCACTTAAAAATATTTAAAAGTATTAAGTGAATTATTGATATGCCTTTTGTAACATGAGGCTTCTTATTTAAATAATCATGACCATAGCCAAGGCTTGGATACATTTAAGAAACCTTGAGTCTAGAATTTTCTAAAAGATTTTCTTTATAATTAAATATGAAGGAAAAGTTCCAGTGTTAAATGGTATCTTTGCCACTATGTTTTCCTCTCAACACAAGTAGGGGACGCTTGTAAAAACACCTGTAAAATAAACAACTACAGATACCCCTCAACTTACAACCACAATTGAGCCCAAAATTTCTGTTGCTAAGTGAAATATTTGTTAAGTGAATTTTGCACCATTTTACAAGCTTTCTTGCCATAGTTAAGTGAATCACTCCAGTTGTTAAGTTAGTAAAAAAGTTGTTAAGTGAATCTGGCTTCCCCATTGCCTTTGCTTGTCAGGTCACAGAAAGTGATCACATGACTTCAGGACATAGCAACTTCATAAATATGAACCTGCTGCCAAGCGTGAATTTTGATCATGTGATCGAAGGGATATTCAAGTCATAAGTATGAAAACCAGTTATAAATCACTTTTTTTCAATGCCATTGTAACTTTGAATGGTCACTAAATGAATGACTGTAAGTCGAGGACTACCTGTAGTTAGAAAGATAAAACTTTCACATTCTGTATGAATCGTTGCCATAGTGAAATATGAGCATAAGATAGAATGTTAAGTTGTTTTGTGTTTTCCATTTATGGAACTCTTTGCATACTGTACTAAATGTATATTGCATTTTTAACAGATGGATTGCTTATGAAGGCTGCAATTTCTTGGGGAAACAGTTTCTTCTTGAATCAAGCAAGATTTCAAACTGGACACAATTTAGTGGATGGACAACAACTGGCTCTTTTCGTCCCATAAAGCAGGTACTAGTGTAAAGATAATTTCCCCCCCTAAACCGGCAATTTGAGGTTCTTAGATGAGAACCACTGAAAATTGGTAAAGTGAGTTCTTGCCATTTTAAGGCTAGAAGTACCAAATCTATCTACAAACCCTAAAATTAGCACTTTACGTACACTTGGAAGCATGAAATCAAATAAAAAATGTTTCAGTATTGTTCTTCCCCAGTATTGTTTAGGATTTATGATTAAGTATGGACTACATTAAAGTAGAGATTGATTGATATATAACTAGAATTTAGTATCTACCTCACAAATATTGTAGTAGGAAGCCATAATTCCAGGTTTAAATAAGCAAAACAGTGTGACTCCAAATTCTTCTTTTCACAAAATTTTCCCACAAGTGTTAGGTCCACTTTTTTTTTCCAAACCAAGCAAGTATTGACCCATTGGTTGTGACAGGAATTGACCAACTAATTTGTCACCCAAATCTGACATTGTGAGCTGAGAGAACATGACTGATCCAGTCACTCAGTCAGCTTTCTTGCCTTAGACAGGACTAGAACTCAGTCTCCTGCTTTCTAACTGGTACCTTAACCACTTCGCCAAATTACTTCTCTAGTTTAATACCAAATATCACTCTCTATACTCAGTTTGGTACTTCTTTCGAAAATTCAGACTAACAATCAAAATGAATTGAAACATAGTCATGGAGCCTACCCCTGTTGCTCAAATGCCATTGAAATACTGGTACTAATCCAATGCTTTTTATTATTTATTTTTTTATTAATTTAATTTGTATACCGCCCTTCTTCCGGAAGGGACTCAGGGCGGTGAACAGCCAAAATTAAAAAACATACAAATGCAAAAGTTAAGATAATTAAAAGAATTAAATCACTGGCTACCCAATTTAAAACCCCAAATCCATAAAATTTAAAACCCCAATTAAAAACCATTTAGGCTTTACCCACTGCATCCCATTAGTTCATATATAAGAAATTTGAATATGAATCTGCAAATGGTCTTCAACTTGAGACTACAATTGGAACCAGAAAATTTGTCATTAGGTAACATGGTCATTAAAAGAGACATATAATTTTATAATCCTATTTGCCACAGTCATTAAATGAAAAATCACCTGCTTACAATTTGCTATCTTCTCTGCCAGATTCCCAATTGACTTTGCTTGTCAGAGGTCCTCTGGGAAGGTGGTGATCAATGTTGATCACATGATCACAAGATGCTGCAACCATTGTAAATATGAACTGGTTGCTAAGCACACAAATTGCGATCCTATGACTACAATGGTGGTGTGATAGTTGTAACTTCAAGGACAGGTCATAAATCATTTTTCTCCTGTGCGCTGCTTGGAGAGTCCAAGCAATGGGTTAACTTCTGTCTGGTTGGCCAGAGACTGAGTTGAATTTGCTTAGCCACGCCTCTTCCTCCTGAGCTTCAGTGTTTCAACTTAGTCGGCCTATAGAGACTTGCTTTTTTCTTCTCCCATTGCTTGGACTTTTCAGCAGAAGTTAGGTGGATTCAAATCTTCAAAAATTTTGTCTTTTACGTTTGAGTACTTCCTTCTTATCTCAGTGCCAATCTCAGCGCTGCACAAGCGGCTCAGCAGCCGCTCCGTAGAGCTCCAGAAGCTCTGGAGGAGATTTCTACCCACGTGGGCGGCAAACCGCTCCGGAGCCAATTGCAAGCGGAAGCCGGTTACTGGGGCAGCGGGAACGATTGAGATCTTGCTGATCGCGCTTCCCCAGGCTTCTGGGGATCGTCGGAACCACTCCCTTCGTCGAGGATAACACCAGGGAGGACCCATATGAGTCAAGCGATCGGCTCCAGCGCAGAGTAAACCATTCTGTCAGTTTCGCACTTAAAACTGGGATTGAAGCCTGTGGACTGTATTGTTGGTCTCGCGCCACTCCCTATTATCTGCTACATACTTGCTCTTGCTCAAGAGGCCGTTTTGCCAGTCTCGCGCCAAAACTATTCCACAGCACTTGGCCATTGCACTCACAAACTGTTTTGTCAGTTTGGCATCAAACCTTATCAGACGTGGGGGTGAGACCCAATAATTTAACCTTGGGCAGTAATTTCAAGAGCTGCAGCATAATTAAAGCCTCCTTATTCATTCTCAAAATGGCGGATCACATCCTCATCCACTGGATCTCGGAGATCAATGGCATCTGAACCAAAAAAGGCAAAGGCTTTCCACTAGATCCAAGGCATCCACTTCCACAGCAGCAGATAAGAATGCAGAAAGAAGGCAAAAAGCCTTAGAAAAGCACTTTGCCAGGGCCCAAAATCAGGCAGATGCTACAAGGAGCCCAGGCCCTCAAGCTGGCCACATGGAGGCTGATATTTCCCTAGCAAAAAACACCTCTTCCTCAGCTTTGCCTGAAGAAAGATTGTCTTGGTCACCTGATTCCCTTTCAAAACCACAAATTGAATTACCAGCCTATGCAGGAGATTGTATTCCCCTAACTCTTCAGGGCTCTTCAGGACAGATGGTTACATCAGGCCCCAGGCAGGCCGTTCCATCAGCCACCTTCATTTCCACAGCGGCGGGGCTCCGCCCTGAAAAGAATCAAAAACCTGTCCTTTTCCAGGAGTTATGTAACATCATCGCTCAAACCATTGCCAAGGCTTTGATTCAGCCCTCCTTAGGAGGGGAATAGTAGGACCAATTCCCAGTAGCACAGCAGCTACTTTGCCTCAAGGGCAACCAGGCTCCCCATTCACCTTTGATGTCTCAGGGCAGCGAGGTGTCCTACACTGGGGAGGAGGAACCAGCAGAGCATGAATTCTCTGAGGACAAGGGTAGAACACCCGACAAGCCTGGTGCAGGAAATCACACTTGGTTCCCACATTGGCATCCATTCCAAACGTTTTGGATTTTCTCCAGACTGGATTTAATCATGGATTGTCTACCAACACACTCCGCAGACAGGTGGCCGCCCTCGTGACTATCCTACACTGCGATGGCACAACTACCCTCTCTCAACACCCGAGGGTGCGAACTTTCCTAAAAGGGGTTTCCAATTTACATCCCCCTATGGTCCATAAATATCCCACTTGGGATTTGTCTCTAGTCTCTCAAGCTCTCACGTCTCCCTGTTTGAGCCATTGGGGTCTACCAGTCTCAAGATACTTCAAGGTCGCCTTTCTCATCGCAATCACATCGGCGAAGAGAATTTCTGAGATGGCGGCCCTATCTGTACGCAAGGACTTATGTATCTTTTATTCGGACAGAGTCGTCCTCCGCTTGGACCCGACGTTCGTGCCAAAAATCAATTACTGGTTTCATAGGGCACAGGAGGTCATTTTACCATATTTTTGTCCAGATCCCGTTCATCCGAGGGAACGACACTGGCACACTCTGGACATTCGTAGAGCTCTTCACAAGTACATGGACAGAACAGCATCTTTCAGGACGTCTGAATCATTGTTTGTTTCATTCCAGGTAAGTCCCAATGTTCCTTTTCAGCAGTCATAACTTCAAACTAATTAAACAAATCATTGTAAGTCAAGGATTATCTGTACTATTAGAGGAAAATGTTCTGTCTATACAAGTTTTATCATATGGATTCGTGTTTCTTCATGAAGTATGAGTTAATTATGCTTTTCTATTTCAGCCAGCGGTGTATTTCAGAATAAAGAACAGATCCCAAGAAAAATACTTGACAGTTGCTGGCACTTTAATGGATGGAAGAGCTACATCAGTATGTTTGTTCCCACAAAATGGCAAGAATACTCAGATCTGGCATTACAGTCGTGGACTCATCAAGTCCAAGGTACTTATCAAATTTATATAGCCACCCATCTCAACTTCCAAGCAGCAGAGAAATTAAAATAAGAGCAGCATAATTAATTGATTTTTAGCTCATCCTTATTTACTAGCTTCATATTTACTGCATGTTTTAAACCCATGTTTCATTGCACTTAAGTCTGCTGTAACAAGTGTGACTTTTAACTGCAAGTTCTTTAGAATAAGAATGGGCCATATTTTAAAACGAAATGAAAGAGATCTTTAGAGAGAGTTTATAATACATTTCAGGGAATAACAAATCATTTCATTTCTAAGAGTTTCAGAAATACTCATTCTGAATGTGATCATCATTGTAATGGATATTTTTCGGAGTTAGAAAGTTCCCTAAACAGTTGGTATTTTTCAAAATGAGAATTTGCTTATCTATAATTTCCTACCAGCATGTATGTCTGAAGTGAAGGCAGATTTGAAGCAATTTCAAGAATCTACTACATGTGCTTACTCTTCTTATACATTCCAGTAATATTTATTTGTTAGATCTATATCCACCTAAATCCCAAGGCAAAATATACAACTCACTGTCCTCTAATGTTTCTTCACAACTATTATGAGACAGATTTTGCTGTGATGTTTCCCAATGGTGGACTTGAATCTCATCTCACCACTCTTAGTCCAACACTTTTGTATTTCTAAAAATCTATAATCAGTTCTACTATGCACACAAATTCCACTGGTTTCAAAGGTAAATTAGGCAATTAGAAATTCTGAATGTGTTTGGACTCTTAAACAAAAAAAAACCCACTAGAAATAATACACTAGTTCTTTGTTATTTATATACTAAATCAAATTTCTGCCTATCATTGCTCCACAAATTAAATTCTTTCACAAACTGTTAGCAAAATATAGTTGCTGTCATTCGTGAAAATTATTGTTCTTGTAAGTGGAGTATGAAGGGTAAATTATGTTTTTGAAAGTATTTTTTTTTATTTCTGGCTTAATTTATACCTAACTCTTAATACAACTGATCAAATTTAGACCACTGCCTAAATTTAGCCACTGCCTACCTATCCCCAACAATTCGTTTTAGAGCTACTGTTTCCTTAAGAGAAGTTACATTTTATAGTATTATTTATTAGACATATGTCTGGCAGAAGTGTATGCATAATTAAGCCTTTTAAGGCAATAAGCAAATTCATTTTTTCTCCTACTTATCTAGGTCAATGATGCTTGCCTTGATGTCATTGGAGGCAGGGACGTACCTGGAGCAAAAGTTGCCCTGTGGGCAGAACATGGAAAACCAAGACAGAAATGGACATGCAATAAGGATGGAACCATCACATCTTATCTCAGCGATCAGCTTGTTCTTGATATCAAAGGTAGTAGCCTAGAGTGGATATAGAAAGTCTGCATACTCATTAAAATGCCAGGTTTTTGAGATGTAAAAAAACTCAGACCAAGATAAATTACTTCAGAATTCTTTCCACCTTTAACATTAACATATAAGCTGCATAATTCAGTTGAAAAACAAACTGAAATATTTTAGGAGAAAAAATAACAATTAAAAACTAGAATAATGTGGCTGCATAAGTGTTCACACACTTTTATAAGTAGGGATGTGGCTGTGTTCAGAATCACATTCAAACTGATATTAAATAGTAGTCAGTACACATCTGCCATGAATTAAAGTCTGATCAAGCCCATATAAAGTTCAGTTGTTCTAGCGGGATTTTTTTGTCATTTACTCAATTGCCTCTTACATCAAAATGTATGGTCTGCAAAGAGCTTACAAAGCATCAGAGATCTCACTGGATATACCATGGAACACAATGAAGACAGTCATCAGCAAGTGAAGAAAATTACCAAGAACTGGATGTCCCTCCAAACTTGATTTAAAAAAAACCCAAGAGGCTGCCAAGAAGCCTACAGCAACATTAAAGAAACTGCAGGAATTTCTGGCAAGTACTGGTTGTATACTATATATGACAACAATCTTCATATGTCTTGGCTGTGGAGTAGGATAGCAAGATGGAAGCCTTTTCTTACAAGGAAAGAGCCTTGGTAGTACAGTGGTCTAAGGCACCCTGTTATTAAGCTGGTTATTAAAACCAGCTGCCTGCAATTACTGCAGGTTCGAATCTCGCCAAGGCTCAAGGTTGACTCAGCCTTCCATCCTTTCTAAGGTAGGTAAATTGAGGACCCAGTTGTGGGGGCAATAAGCTGACTTTGTATAAATATATACAAAAGGATGAAGGCTATTGCTGAGCACATTGTAACCCGCCCTGAGTCTCCGGAGAAGGGCGGCATATAAATCAAATTTAAAAAAAAAAAAAGGAAAAACATCCAAGCCCAGCTACATTTTGCAAAACCCTACTTCAAGTCTGACAAAAGCATATGGAAAAATGTGTTATGGTCTGAGACCATGTTAGAACTTTCTGACCATAATTCCAAAAAGTTAGGCATAAAAAGAATACTGCATATTGCTAAAAGTACACCATACCCACACTGAAGCATGGTGATGGCAGCATTGTTATGGGCAGGGGTGAAATCCACTTACCTTCACAACTGGTTCGTAAATGGGAACACACGCTCGTGACACCTCTGCGCATGCGCAGGACCTTCTGCGTATGCACAGAGGGTCAAAAACAGGACATGACGACATCCGGGTGGGTGGGTGGAACCTCCCGCCACCGGCACTACCGGTTCACCCCAGTCAGATAGAACCGGCTGCATTTCACCACTGGTTTTGGGGCTGCTGTTCCTCAGTTGGAACTGGGGCTTTAGTCAAGATGGAATTATGAACAGTTCCAAATATCAATCAATTTGGGCACAAAATTTTCAGCCATCCGCTAAAATGCTGAAGATGAAGAGGAATGTCACTTTTCAACACAACGGCCCAAAACATATATCCAAGTCAACAAAAGAATGGCTTTACCAGAAGAATATCAAAGTTTTGAAATGACCCAGCTTCACACTTGACCTGAATCCATTTGAAAATATGGTAGGATGACCTGAAGAGGGCTGTACACAGGAGGTGCCAATCAGACAATTTTGCAGCACTTTTGCAAGGAAGAGTGGGCAAAGATTCCCAAAGTAAGATCTGCCATGCTGATATGCTCCTGCCCTAAAAGACTTAATGTTGTCAAAAAATCAAAAGGTGTTTGAAACGGGTGTGCATATGCAACCATGTTATTTACTTTTTTGTTATTTTTTCCCCCTGAAAGATTTCAGTTTGTTTTTCAATTGAATTGTACAGCCTGTATGTTATATTAAAGATGGAAAGAATTCTGAAGGGATTTATCTTGGTCTGATTTTTTTGACATCTTAAATACGTGTCATTTTAACAGGTGTATAGACTTTCTAATTTCACTATACACATAATTGAAGTTTTGGCTAGATTTACCTTGCCATTTAACCTAGTTTTTAAAATAATTTTAGGTCAAGACTGAATATTCCAAAATAATTATATACTACAGAGTTTGCATCTGCATTGGAATAGATGCTTGAATACTGACCCATTTGCCATTTACATGAGCAAATAAAATATTACTATTATTGGCTATCCAAATACCAACAATAGTTGGGATATATATTTGATTTTACATAATTGCATATTGTATTTGTAAGGCCTTCCTGTTTGGAAAATCATTAGAATATTCTTCCTGGTTAGTATATTTTTCAAAAACAATCATTTTCTTTGTTTACGGGGTAAAATTGAATTATAGACTGAATCGTAAATGTTTTTAATTCATTTTGGGGGTAATTCATTTCAATATTCAGCTCTAAATTTACCTCTGAACACAAAGAGCTTTAGGATTGAAATTGCCTAATGCTATATCATCTTAACCCATCCAAATATATTGCAATTTCAAGATATTTGTATTCATAAAGGAAACTTTACATCAAATGCTTGTCAAAGTGAGAAACTATTCAATGCAGTTTAGAAAACTAGAGAAAGGTAGGATGCAAAAACAAAAATAATGTCATTCAAATCTTGAAATTCTGTTATGGCTAATTGATTCCTCTTGCCTACCCTCCTGTTTCTGAAGTAAGAATTTTTTCATTAGAGCTGAAAAATGATTCTAAGGTGATAATTTTGTAACATATTAAGGTACAGTTTTTAAAGAACAAAATAAGTAACTTATTTCTCAAACTTCTTTTATAGGAGGAGATTACTATGACAGAAACCACATTATTGTAAATCGACTTAACATCAATGAATGTACACAGAAATGGGATTTTGAAATATTATGAATGGATGTTCTCAAGATAAACTAATTTGAAAATATGAATTAAATTGTCTGAAAACACTTGAACTACTGAAGAGACATAGTATTGGTGTATGTTAAAGATCTGCCCAAGACTGCCAAATAAAGAATAAAAAAACAGCTTATTTAAAGTTCACCAAACTGTTAACTTTTAACTTCCAATAGTGTTGTTATTCATAAAATATTGCAGGGTAATTTATGCCAAATGTTCTTAACAAGTTTGGATTGTTAGTAACCAAAACTTAAAATGCAACTTTGTACAGATTATGCCTTCACAGAACTGATGCATTGAAATATTACAGATTTATACATTTTGATACAATAACTCTAAATTGATTAAGAGAATGGATGAAATTATTTGTCAATCCAGTTTGTATTCTAATGTAATGATTTCTGTATAATTCTAATTAAAACAGTTACAAGCATGTTAAAAAAGGTAAAAAAAGTGGTCTATAATTGATCTCATTTATTCTTACAAATAGCTAAAATTGGCTAAGGGATGGTATGTGATTAACTCTTTGCCTAGTATTTTCCCAAATTATGCCAAACTTACACACGCAAAGTGCTTATTTTTAAATTTTCACAGTGTCATGGGGCAAGAGATTATAAAACACCTAGTCCTCCTAGGACTGCTCCTTCTGGAAAACTGATGGTCTTACAATTGCTTTCAAACAAACAAAAAAATTGGGAAATAGATGTCTTATTTGATGTGTCTTTGGCACTAAAGGTTTCTCCTTTGACAACTGCTATTGCTTAAATTTAGCAATTTGAATTGGTAAATCCTGTCATTAACATCATGAAGCACAGCAGGAAATTTACCATATTGTTTACCTACAAACTAAGGAAAGATATACAACCATTTATTATACAACTTATATCTATGCAGGTTTTTTTTTAAAAAAACTTCCTTTATATATGAGCATCAAAATATCCACAGTATCTAGTAAAAGAAACCTAGTCAAAATGTAATTCAGATTAGGTTTTTTCTTTTTTCATCTTCAAATTTTCTACTATCCATCATTTTATCTTCAATAATTTTGTTTCACACAATTTGAGTGTGATTTAATTTAGTTTCTAATATCATAGCCAAAAATGTTTCTTGTAGTTTTTAGGCCCAGTTCAAAATAAAATACTGGAATATCCATATATTCACAGCTATTCAAGCCCAACCATAGGCCGTGGTTGCAACGTATGTTGATTTTCATTAACACAACATCCATGGATCTCTACCTCCTAACCAAATATTTTGCCACAGGTCCTACCAATAAAAGCAGCTGTCAAGTTCCAGATCCTAAAGTACCGTAAACCTTGATGAGTATGGAGCCAGGCAAAATAGGAGGTACAATGCTGTTCAGCTGTGTGAGCTACAACCCTGAAGCATTTTATATTGTAAAATAAATCATTTATTTACTTCTTGCATTTATTTTATGTAATGAAGGTATTGATATTTTAATCTAAATAACTTATTTTACAGATGGATTTGTATGTACAGGTGAAACTCGAAAAATTAGAATATTGTGCAAAAGTTCATTTATTTCAGTAATGCAACTTAAAAGGTGAAACTAATATATGAGATAGACTCATTACATGCAAAGCGAGATAGTTCAAGCCTTGATTTATCATAATTTTGATGATTATGGCTTACAGCTCATGAAAACCCCAAATTCACAATCTCAGAAAATTAGAATATTGTGAAAAGGTTCAATATTCTAGGCTCAAAGTGTCCCACTCTAATCAGCTAATTAAGCCATAACACCTGCAAAGGGTTCCTGAGCCTTTAAATGGTCTCTCAGTCTGGCTCAGTAGGAATCACAATCATGGGAAAGACTGCTGACCTGACAGTTGTGCAGAAAACCATCATTGACACCCTCCATAAGGAGGGAAGCCTCAAAAAGTAATTGCAAAAGAAGTTGGATGTTCCCAAAGTGCTGTATCAAAGCACATTAATAGAAAGTTATGTGGAAGGGAAAAGTGTGGAAGAAAACGGTTCACAAGCAGCAGGGATGACCGCAGTCTGGAGAGGATTGTCAGGAAAAGGCCATTTAAAAGTGTTGGGGACTTTCACAAGGACTGGACTGAGGCTGGAGTCAGTGCATCAAGAGCCAACACACACAGATGGATCCTGGACATGGGCTTCAAATGTCGTATTCCTCTTGTCAAGCTGCTCCTGAACAACAAATAACGTCAGAAGCATCTTACCTGGACTAAAGAAAAAAAGAACTGGTCTGTTGCTCAGTGGTCCAAAGTCCTATTTTCTGATGAGAGCAACTTTTGCATCTCATTTGGAAACCAAGGACCCAGAGTCTGGAGGAAGAATGGAGAGGCACACACTGCAAGATGCTTGAAGTCCAGTGTGAAGTTTCCACAGTCTGTGTTGATTTGGGGAGCCATGTCATCTGCTGGTGTTGGTCCACTGTGCTTCATTAAATCCAGGGTCAACGCAGCCGTCTACCAGGAGATTTTGGAGCACTTCATGCTTCCTTCTGCAGACAAACTTTATGGGGATGCCGACTTCTTTTTCCAGCAGGACTTGGCACCTGCCCACACTGCCAAAAGTACCAAAACCTGGTTCAATGACCATGGGATTACTGTGCTTGATTGGCCAGCAAACTCGCCTGACCTGAACCCCATAGATAATCTATGGGGCATTGCCAAGAGAAAGATGAGAGACATGAGACCGAACAATGCAGAAGAGCTGAAGGCCGCTATTGAAGCATCCTGGTCTTCCATAACACCTTAGCAGTGCCACAGGCTGATAGCATCCATGCCACGCCGCATTGAGGCAGTAGTTGATGCAAAAGGGGCCCAAACCAAGTACTGAGTACCTATGCATGTTTATATTTTTCAGAGGTCCGATATTGTTCTATGTACAATCCTTGTTTTATTGATTTCATGTAATATTCTAATTTTCTGAGATTGTGAATTTGGGGTTTTCATGAGCTGTAAACCATAATCATCAAAATTATGACAAATCAAGGCTTGAACTATCTCGCTTTGCATGTAATGAGTCTATCTCATATACTAGTTTCACCTTTTAAGTTGCATTACTGAAATAAATGAACTTTTGCATGATATTCTAATTTTTCGAGTTTCATCTGTATACTAAAAACAAGCAATAGATATATTTGATAACACACCTTTTAAATAAATTTTTCTTTCCAGCTCATGTTATCCTTACTCCATTTCTGATAAGATCATCTGACTCATAATACTACATAAAGCTGTAATCCTAAACATAATTCTAAGAAAGTAAGACTAGATAAATACAGTCAATTATTTCTGAGAAAATATCTGCAAGAGAATGTAGATTATGGAAGCAAACTATGTAATTAGCTTTTTTTCTGGGTATGCTGAGGTTTAAAGACTTACAATGAAGTGGTATCTATTCAAGAGATTTATCATAAAATTAGCTTTGAAAGAAGCCTACCACAGTGCATCTTTAAGATACAGCTCAGTCTTAGTCTAGTTCAGTGGTGTCAAATTCAATTTCATTGAGAGTCGTTGTTTGACCTTCAAGGGCCAGAGTGGGCGTGGGCATGACATGGTACTCATGTTGGGGAGACACCTGTGGTGGCCAGGTGCTATGGCAGGACTTCCCTGAGACTCTCCCTTATTATACAGGTAATCCTCGAGTTACGAATGTAATAGGTCTGCCAGTTACATTCATAAACCAAGGATTCATTTGATTGAATCATGTTAAATGAAAGTGATCACTCCCTGCTTTCCCCAATGCATTTGTTAATTGAATGTGCAGGTCATTAAATGCACATGAGGTATCTCAGAGTGGGGAAAAGCATGTGGGGCCTAGTGCTGGAGCAGGCCATCCAAGACTGCCTCCAATCCACTGAGATACCTCGTGTTACCCTGGGATCCCCACAATTGCTTCGCCCCCCCCCCCTCCCCATCCTGCCACGCTGGGTCTCCACAGACTGGGCCTGCTTTGCTAGCATCCAGTATTCCACTTACTCCTCCCCATCCCATTTCCCATGGATTACTTACTTTTTGAAGATCTCCAGAAGAGGCTGACTCACTGGCAGAGAAGCCAAAATGTTTTTATTCAGATGATCGCACAGCTATAAGAATGTGAAATCTAAGAAAAACATTTTCGCCAGCTTCTGAGACTTCGGCTTGGGGGTCATTTGACCAGCAGGCCTCTGGTAGTACAAAAGGCCTGGGTGGGGCCACAGCAGCCTCAGGACAGCTTCAGGGATTGAAGCAGCAGCAGCACCACCAATCAATGCGTTTGCTTTTTCTCATTGGGCTGAACTGCAAGCCCCTTGTTGATTGGCTGCCATACACCAATTCCTGAAGCTGCTCATTCAACCTAGCCAGTCAGTAGCAAGGAGGAGGCTGCTTGTCGCTGATCAGACTGGGCCCAAACTAAGCCTGCAGATCCAGCCCATGGAGGCGCCATTTCAGCCAACAACAGGCCAGGGGAGGCCTCTAGAGGCCCCCATGCCCCTATTTGGCTGGCAGTGTTGCAGGAGGCCGTCCAGGCTGAAAACTGGGTGCTGGGGTGTGTGTGCACGCGCCCCCCCCCACATGGCCTGTTTTCGCTAGCAGAGGAACCGCGGGCCGGTCCTTTTCTATTTCCAGGCCAGTTCCCTGGACCAAATCGAAGCACCCTGCAGGCTGAATCCAGCCCACAGTCCTTGAGTTTGACACCCCTGGTCTAGTTGGATTCTAGTAAATAAAGGAGTTTCAAAATGGCATCCTTTTCTGTTGATTCTGGGGAACAGATAAGCCACAAGGAATAAGAACCATCATGCTTTTAAAAGGCATTTGGGAACTGTTACAAATTCATGCTCTATTTAAGTGATTAAATCATCCTATGGTTTTATTTGCTGCTACTATACTTTAAAGAGAATTTTCTCATTTTGTACTGTGCTAAAGTGAAATAATCCTTTAAAAATAGCACAAAAGGAAGGTTTTTATAAAAGAGCACTTCCTATTTTATTTTTAAAAAAGATCACTATGCTAGTTGACAAACTTTGCCTCCAAATGACTTCATATATGGGATCTATAAGTAATTATCAATGCCGTAAGTTGTACTATATTTTTCAAACCAACTTTGTCACTGAAGTACCACGCATATTGAAGAAAAAGGGAGAAGATATTGGTGGCTTGGAACTTAGACTAAAATATATGTAGATTCAAAATTGCAGACAGAATATTGTGAAAAGGCTTCCACCCAATGAAAAAGCAATCAAACACACTCCACGTATTTCCACATTGGTACCTGGGTTAAGAAAGAAAAGAAACTCATAATTTTCACTCTCCTGCTCATGAGTTTACAGAGACAACAACATGCTGCTTCTGATATTCATGGACACAAAATAGGATGCTAAACAAATTGTAGAATTTTCTTCATTTGAAGAAATTTATTATACTGCAAGATGTTCATTAGAAATGTCTTGGCTTCATTCAAAGAACACACCAATATCAGATGACACTTTAAGGAAGCAAATTTAACACAAACAACTTTCTGCATAAACTTATCACTGACCCCAACTATATTTAGCATCTCCAATGTGTTCTTATTTTGCACATTAAGAAATCAGAGTCCTGCTCATATTTAAGATTCGTATGTCTAAATTCATAACTTTCAGGCATCTTGAAAAGAATCAGATGTTTCACAATCTTACTAAATGCCTAGGACTATATGAGAACCTTTTATGAATAATTTCTATGTAATATGCTTTGCCTGATTATCAAGTCCTTATTCATTAAGGTGATTTACGTTCGTAGTAGACTCCTCTACACAAATCCAAAATATATAAGGTTTCTTAACCATGATAAGAATCTATCTTTAGATTACTTCAACAAGGCATTCAGTCCACAATGATATCACTAAGTTCTCTTTTTCTGCTTCTGAACCAAGATTAAGGTCCTTAACGCAAACAGTATCACAGCTCCATATTTGTTTCAGTGCATCCATGTGAGAGAGAGGAAATCGTAATCCATGTGCCTTCTTAAAGAAGAAAAATGCTTGTTAAAAATCAAGTAAAATTAAACATTAGTTACATATAAATTAATTTACAGAACAATACATACTCTGGCCTAATAATAACTATACATAGTTGTGAATATAACTAGTGTTTCAGTTGGCTAAGGCTCATATTGATTATAATTGTAGGAACCCAAATGTTATGTATCAAGATGTCACACAAATGGAAGAGAACTATATGATATATGTTGTCCATACAGAGCACATTAAATCACAATTTTCTAAATAACCGTTTGAAGACATTGGGATCACAAACTGCATTAAGCCATAAATCAAGCTACAAAAACAAGATCCATATAATATACCAAATCAAAATCAAACATTATGGTTAGAATACAGTATGCAATCATAGATTTGATATAATTCTAGAAAACTAATTCAATTGAGAAAATGTGCAACACATTTGCTGAGTTTTAAGACAAAATTATGATATAATAGCATGTTTATGAGAAATTGTTTTCCTGGAATTTGGGTTTTTTTTGTGGTTTTAACAATTAATTGAAGAGAGACAACATTTTTTTGCCAACTGAAATTACTTACACAAACTAATAATCTTCCAAACTTTATTATGCTTTCATTTATTATGTTTGCTCCTTATGCCAAAGAAGATTGGGTAGCATATGGTTTTTTCCATTTCAATTAAGAAAAAAATTAGCATCCAAAAATATGACTGACCAAGGCTTCTGAAAATAATTCATTGGTGATCAGGAATTTGACAATAAAGTTTTCCAATCAAATGAAAATTGCTATAGTATGTAAGTTAATCAGCATACATTGATATATACATGTACATCAATGTATAAACAAAACCATACCCCTAAATATTTGAGCCTAAAATAGAGAGTTATTATTTCTGTTCTCATGCTCTAAATAAAAAGTAGAGAAGTCAATTAATGGTACGCCATCTTGTGTGCTTTTTTTTGGTCATGGCACTCACCCTCTGGAACTCTCTGAGATTAGATTGGTCCCAAGTTTACTGGCCTTCCAAAAACATTGAAAGCTTGGTTGTTTAACCAGGCACAGGAGGCAAGACCTTATGAGGCTAGGGTGATTTGTCATTGCTTTGTGGTTTCTATCATTGGCAGTCATCTCTTTTTTCTCTCTGGTTATATATAGTGCTTTATAGTTATTTATATTCTTCCAATTATAAATTTTCTTTGCCTCTCACAGTCACTCTGGCAAGAGGGGTGGTCTTATAAATCAAAATATATAAACAAAAGTTTTCTTCCTGAGAACATACATTCACATGTAACTTACAGGTGCATCTATGGATTACACTTATCTACAAAAATTATGGGTGAAGAGGAATCCAAGCAATTTCAAAAATGAAGTAAAATGAACTATATTTTATATGTAAAAAGACGTATGTACAGTTAGTCCTCGACTTAGAACTATTCATTTATCAACTGTTCAAAGATACAAGGGCACAGAAAAAAGTGATTTATAGCTGAAACTCACACTTACAACCATCATAGCATCCTCACAATCCCATGATCCAAATGCAGGTACTTGGCAATGGGCATGTATTTATGACAGTTGCATTGTCCCAGGGTCACATGATTACCATTTGCAACCTTACTAGCCATCTACTGACAAGCAGAGTCAATGGGGGAAGCTGGAATCATTTGACAACTGCATTCACTTAACAAATGTAATGATTTGCTTAACAACCGTGGAAGAAAAACTCATAAAACTGGCATGACTCAGTTAATAAGCATCTTGTTTAGCAACAAAAATTCTGGTTTCAATTGTGGTTATAAATCGAGGACTAACTGTACTCCTGACAACTGCAGAGAAGAAAATATAGACAACAATGCCATTTGAGAAAATATTTAGGATTTAAAAATAATAAAATACGGACTGTAGAACGATAAAATCTGCTAAACAGAAATAAAACCAACCTCTGCTATTTCTTCCTCGTTCATATTCTCATCCCCCATCATATGGATCTGCCTTTTATTCTTTAAGCAGTGATAAACAAAAACCATTTCTTTGACTGAATCGTTCTGAAAAACCACAAGAAATATGTTTTTATACATTAGCCAACTAGTGAACAACTTAAACACATTTTTATACAATCATTACTTCTCTTCATGGCTGGGTGGATAACTAACTTTCATTTATTATTTGTGGAGATACTTAAATTATGCTCAGTATTTATATATTTTTTTTACAAATTTAATGTGATTTCTGACCTCGGCTCATATTTCAAGTTTACACTGTATAGCCTTTTAACCTTCTTAAATACTAACACATTCTATTTATGGAACAGAGCAACAGTATTACTATAATACAATTACACAGCTCAATTAGATGATCTTGGACACAACTATGCACGGTAAGAACAGCATGTTGACCATAGAGGTGGCATCATGGAAAAACATGTTTCTGTGAGCCTTCCTCCTCTGTACTCACCAGAAGATCTTGTTCTAATTCTGTTGTAATTGTTGTGTAGTCTTTAAATCTTAACCTGATTGTGCTGTCTACTTTTGGTAGTGTTCCATCTAAAAAAGAAAGAACATCCACATTATTTGGAAGAGAAATGCTATTAGCCAACATTAACTACTTGTCACATTCAAACTAAGAAAAGCAGCTGCAGCTACTACAAAGACTGATAATGGCTTCTTCAGGTCTGGCCTGGATGAGAAGTGCATACTCAAGAGGCTGCTAATGCAATCTTCCGCAAATCCCCTTAATATAAATTGAAACATGGATTTTTTTTAATGTAGTAACTGTGTTGTCTCTTTAAGTATGAATTTTTGCAAGCTACTTCCATGTGGTTAGTTTTTAAATATTTTGTAATTAACATTACAATAAAAGTTGTCCCCTTATTTTTTGCAAAATAGAATTTAAATAGAGAATTTAAATGTCACCTGGCATGAGAAAATCCAAATTAGTTCCAATAAATGGAGGTAATCTGCTCGTAATAAAATCTTTTTTCATATAAGATGATCTCAGTTTCCTCCCGTTTTCCAAATGGCCTTCAAGGCGTTTCAGCAAGCTATTTAACTGCTTGGATGAATCCGATAAATCCATTTTCTAAACAAAAAGACAAGAATAACTTGCTAACAACCTGAAATGAGAACTTAATTATTACAGAGATCACTCATGTAATGATAAAGGAGATTTGTGAATGCTTTATATTAGTAACCGATGTAGAACAAGAAAGAGTCAGTTACATATATCCAAGAACACAATATTTGTTATTTTAAAAAATGAAAATGTACATTTCAGATTCAGTTTTAGATTATGTATTTTTAAGTTTTAAATTTTTGTAAGAAATATATCCGGAACATAATTGTTCTATGATCCTACCATAAGCTGAGAAAGCAGCATGAAAAATATCACATTAGAAATGTGGAGGACATACTGTTTTCATATAAAGGTATTTAAAAATAAAAACATTTGTAAGATCTTTTGCCAAGAGCTAAGGCTCACAGTTCTGACAAAAATAGTGTCATGAAACTCTTAGTGGTGATTAAAAGGAATTACTTTACAATTAACACTGTGGCTACAAAATTTGCTTTGGGAAGCAGACAAATTATTTTTCCTTTCGTCTCGCAGCTTTACCATTAACAATTGCCTTGGAATGTTCTTTCGAAACTCGGCATCTTCTTTTGCTGTATCTAAAAGAAGTCCAGGAACCGTGTCCAATAAGTAATCTCTCCAAGAGCTGGCATGCACAAAACAAATTAAAGTTATTAAGAACAAATAAGATATTAACAATCTACAGAAATGTTTCTTATTGAGGATAAATTGTACATAAACTGGCCAAAATAGCAAAGCTCAGAACCTCATACCATACATTCAGATTTTCAGAGAAGTCCCACTGACATCAGTGAGGACTCAGTTTTACCAGTGTGCTTGGGCTGTATCAGGTAGCATGTTTTGGAGAAGGGATGATACCAAACCTGTGGCTCACAGCACTGTACTCTACCTTGTACTCAAGATCTTGAGCACCTCCATGTCTTTCAGATTCCATGTTTTCCATGAAATGAGTGCTTTGTGCACGTTCAACTTCCCCCTGCAACTATTTATGACACCTTTCATGGCAGTTTGTCAAATGCAAAGTATTGTAAGTGATCCTAAAATGTTAAAACATCCCTGTGATTTCTTAAAAACTTGGTTCGGTCTCCTTCCGTAAGAGGTAGGCTGAAGAACTTTCTATTAATTGCAATTTCAAAGAGATCTTTAAGGGGACCCTAAAGAGAAAGTGGTGAAGTGCTCAAATCCCAGTAAAAATTAATTTTCCAATGTACATAATAGCCTACAAAATATTTTATGAAAGTTATTATACAGATCTCACAATAACTGAACATGAAAAGCAAGGAAAGACCCAAGAAAAAACAGAGTTAATAAACGTTCTTAAGTATACTTGCCTATACTACATGTCTGATGTCTCCCTATAGATTTTTCAGAAATATTTAATCTGAGGGACTTTGAAGTTCATTCCAAAAGTTACTTCATCAATAATTTGGAGGTACTTTTCAGGCTGCAATCTTACTGAAACAACCAATCACTTTTCAGCTTCCATTTCTTCACTGACCATGGGGGCACTAGGTTCTAAGATACATTGATGCTCAGCTGAATCCATTCTTCCTATCACCTGAATGGTATTTCCTGTGCTGCTAGGTATACACAAACCCAAACATAATAGAGCAATCTCTGCACATAACAGCAATCTCTGCACATACCAAATTTTGTTTTTAAAACTTTTCTGGTATGACTGAAGTATCAACGTGCCAACAACTGTCGATTTACAGTAAAATCATTAACCAAATTAAACTAGAAATATAATACAAGGTGCTTACTTGTTCTGATATGTGCTAATGGTAATATGAGTAGAATGAGCTAATCCAAGAGGAGTGTCAGCTTGATGAATTGTTCCTCTTGGAAAATACAGCATGTCTCCTGGCTGAAAGGAAATGCAAGCATGATAGTTATAACAGGAACTATAAGCGCTTATGCCTAAATTGCTATGTTTGCCTACCTGTCATTAACAAAAGTGACACAGGCTCTCATTTCATGCACAGCTGCATTGGAATAAAAGCAGATTTCAAATTCTACATCTTAACTATATTGGGCATACAGAACAGATTCTTTTTCCTTTTACATACTTTTTCAATTTATGTTTGAAATTAGGAAATCCTCTGAGCAGATGTGGCAGGGAAAGGAAAAAGAACAATAATGGGATATGCTGTTATGTGAGCATAAATATATTCTGAAAACATTAAATTAAGTCTAATCCCCTTTTATGGCTTAAGAATAAAAAGAGAGTTTGCATATGCTACCTTTAATATGAAATCATGAGTTGGCATTCCAATTCTCTCTTCAGGTTCAACATTGTATTCTTGAGCTAGATGTACAGTTGGACGGTAGAGTCGCCAGTGTTTCTCTCCTTCAAGTTGTAAGATAAATACCTAGGAGTACCATGTCAACGCATATCAGAACATTTACAGCAAATTGTACTTACAGTATATCTAGTCTTTCTAAAGAATACACATTTATGGCAGCCAAATTCCACATACACAAACAATTTTAATAGAGCTAGCAAGAATTTTTCATTTAAAGCAAAATGTGCTTGTAGACATACGCTCAAAATCTAATATAGGTTTTTATCATGATTATCCAATTTACTACAATACAACTTCCATATTTTTCAGTCCATAGCATATGTGACAACTCTTCTAAAATTTCTGTTCTTGAAAATATTTGTGAGCAGAAAATTTACAGGCAAATAAGGGTTTATTTACCTCAACATCATCATAGTGTGGAGGTAGGCCTTGGGATCCAGGAGGAGTGATGTAAACATTAGATCCAACCAATGAGCCAAAGTAACATTCCAGTTTTTCTTGTATCCTCCAGAGCTCATCCTTATTTTAATACAAAAGAAATAACTTTAATAATGGAAAATCAACTATCTTTTGTCATATCTGTATTGATATCAGTATTGCATTCTACTATTCCAAATATGGTAAGATGTGCATAAGACAAAAATTGTATATACTCAGGAAAAGGAAGCCTAAATAAAGCTTACTAATACTGAGACAAACCAATGTTCAAACAAGCAAAAACTAAAGCAAAAATAGTAAACTTTATCTTCTTTAGCAAACTTCTATGTAGGTCGTTTTCAGGATCCTAGCATTACAAAACTCTTCTGACATTTAAATGTATCCTGCCAAGACTTGGTCAATCTAACTCCATTTTGGTAGAAAGCAAACAAGGAACAGCAAGTAAGAGTGGTTTAAAAAATGAAAGTCCTAATACAATTATGTTATCCTCATCATTAGAAGGCTATGAAGAAGCAACTGGAGTTATCAGCATATTTGAAGAAAATCTAAGATCTGTGTATGACAAGATTACTTGTGAGAAAAAGTTGAACAGCAGATAATTCCAACAAAATCAGGTAATAGCTATAAATTGTTGAATGCCTTTGGAATAGGAAGGGAAAATGTAACTGGCTGGGTAACATAGAGAAGATTACTCCACACTGTGTTACATGGTGATTTCCAAGAATTGAAACAATGGTATCATAGCTACTTCAGCTTACTAGAAAAGAATCAAAGCTATATATAGAGGCTATAATTTTGAATTTATATTTAACCAATCCCAAAACTCAAATAGGTTCTCATTCATAAAAACTGTTAGTTTTATCACTGCATTTTAGTTACTGAAAATTCATAATTTCCTGCAAGACTGATACCCTGTGGACGCATGGTGTTGCAGCCTCTTTCCTCTAACCCCAAGTTGGTGCCAAGCAATAGCCTCCTATGTTGTGCTTCCCAGGGACTCTCCCACCACCCATGGCACCCTCATGATCCTTACATAGGACTCCTGCTGCTTAACAATCGATGTGTCTTGGGGTTATGAAGGCAACTAGGACTGCTGGGATCATTGTCATTAAGTGATAAATTCATATAATGTTGCACTTTACAGAAACAGCAATCTGGGTTCCAGCTGACATCATAACCCAAGGACTACTGTAATGTGAAATGATAGCCTCAGCAATACATGTCTGTAGTAACTATGTAGCCGCCCAGAGTTACCTTGAGGTAAGATGGCGGCCTATAAATTTTATAAATAAATGTATTTAAAACTAAAAAATATAAAACAGAAAAACTAAAAGTAAAAACTATTGCTAAATAGAAAAATTAAGTAATCTGTGGTATTTTTTTGTTTGTTTAAAAGCATTAACCTAAAGAGCGGGCACACATCATGCAATGGTTTTCTTTCTAAATTCATTAGTTCCGAGTCAAAGTTGAGAAGCACAAAAGCAGCCACAAAATGCAAACAATTGTTCTTTATTTACCTTAAATCTCTGTGGCTGGTGAAACTGTATTGTAGCCTTTTTCTGATCAAAATCTTTCTTCAATTGTGTGTAGGTTACTTTTCCATCTTTATTAAAAATAAGTTTTTTGCCATTCATACATCTACATATATTGATGTCTTTTCCATAATACAAGCCTAGTTTGACTAGGTCTTTCAAGTCAGTTAACTGAAAGAGAGACTGATAATACGATGCCATGGAGGAGTCATCTCTCTGAATCAACAGTGGCTTCTGTTCCCAATATTCTCTAAAAAATTCAACTTCTTTGATAGGAGCAATCAAACTTTCAAATAAGCTCTCTGGATTGTCGTATTTCCAAAGCAAAGGACTGACTGCTTCTGTTTTTGCTTGCTTGCTTGGCAAATCTGGCTCCTTCTCTATTCTAGCTCGTCTTCCTCCTTTCTTGGGCATGATGCTATACAAGAAACGAAGAAACAAACACCTGATTTTATACATATTTCATCAAAACACATCCAACAAGTACATTCTAATTTGATTTCCCATGTAGAAGAGATGACGTAGCATGATGTACTGAAACCAGTGGATTTTATTTCTGTGCAAAATTGTTTAGGATCAGGAAGCATACTCGGCACTGCTAGATTCAATTTCAAGAAGTTGGGTCCTGTTCAACTTTTTTTTATATACCTTGTTGTTCTTTTAATGTGAACTACCAAAGGGGCTTATAACGTTTAAATCCAAATTATAAAGTTTAGAACATGATATCAACATCTGTAAAAACCAGTTAGTCCCTCCAAGAAATCTTAAGTTTTATTCACATAAAGTCACACCGATTCACTTATCACCAGAAATCCCAATTTTGCAAAATCCCCAACTAATCTAAATTTATGTCATCCAAAGTATTAACAGAAGTGATGACAGGTCACCTTATGAAATGTATTTCTTTGGAATGATTCTCCACAGAGAAAAAAGCTTGCAAACAACATGTATTAATTTTTTTATCACCATCATCATTATTACACTGTTCCCACCACCAGGGCCGGATTTAGATGAAAACAGGCCCTAGGCTATTCCACTTATGAGGCCCTTTCACCAGTGGTGGGATTCAATTTTTTTAACAACAGGTTCTGTGGGCGTGGCTTAGTTGGTGTGGCTTGGCAATCATGTGACTGGGTGGGCGTGGCTAGCTGGTCACGTGATTGTAGACGTGGGTAGCTCGTCATGTGACCGGGTGGGCGTGGCTATGTGCATAGACTTTTTTCAGAGGGCTGAAAAAAGTCATTTCTGACTGGGCCTCGCACTTTTGACCGGTCCTCACACTTATGACCATCTTCACATTTATGCCCGTGCAGCTTTCTTAACAACCATGTCACTCATTTCACAACTGCTTCTCTTCACCATGGTGACAAGATAGGGCAAAAACATAAAATGTGAGGACAGTCGTAAGTTCGAGGACTGGTCAAAAGTGCGAGGACCAGTCAAAAATAACTTTTTCAGCCCTCTGAGTAGTCCATATGCACAAAAGGACTACCCAGAGGGCTGAAAAAAGTCATTTCTGACTGGGCCTCGCACTTTTGACCGGTCCTCACACTTATGACCATCCTCACATTTATGCCCATGCAGCTTTCTTAACAACCATGTCACTCATTTCACAACTGCTTCTCTTCACCATGGTGACAAGATAGGGCAAAAACGTAAAATATGAGGACAGTCGTAAGTTCGAGGACTGGTCAAAAGTGCGAGGACCAGTCAGAAATAACTTTTTCAGCCCTCTGAGTAGTCCATATGCATAAAAGGATACAGCAATAGAGAGGGATGAAGGAAGGAAAGGGAAATTAGAGTAGGAGGGAGGGTAAGAGAGGGAGGAAGAGAGGAGGAGAAGAAGAGGGGGAGGAAGAGAAAGTAAGAAGGAAAAAAAAGAGAGAGGTGGTAGGTTGAGGAGAAAGATTGCTGTACAATAAAAAAGATGAAAGGGAAGAAAGGCAACCCCAAACAAATATAAAGATATTAAGATAAAGAATGAATTGTTAAACTTTAAAGAATAAAAGAGAACAAATATGAATAAATAACAATAATTAGAAACACACATACAAACATACAATGTATTTTCTTTGAACAGAGTATTTGGCCAGCTCACAAATTTAAACAGTGTTTAGTCATTTCAATTAAATTTACAATTTCTATATTTCCTTTTTGCCATATTTATTCCTCATCTATTTTTGTAAAAAACCAGTATTACCCTTCATCCTCATCTCTAATCTTAATCAAATTCAATTTTTCCCTTCTATTCTATATTATACTCCTTCCCATTGTCATCTATTTTTATATCCATCCTCACATTGGTTAATTATGTAATATTAGTTGTTTAATATAAATTCAACATTTTAATATAAATCAATTAGTTATATAACTACCTTTTTTGTATATTAATCAATATGAACATGAATATTCCAATTATTTCCATGCAATCCAATTTCTTACAAATCCATTAATTATATTTACCAATAATAACAAACCAAATAATTTCCCCCATATATTCCTCCAAACCACAACTTAACCATTTCTGCTTTCAGAAATATACAATTAATAGTATCTCAATTATTACAATTCCCTAGTTAAATAGAGCTTTTTTTGTTTTGTGTTTTAAAATCCTGAACTCTCCTCTTTTTCCCTAAATTTCCCATTGTTTGCACCTACCTTTTTTGGTGAGGAAAAAGAATTCTGCCTGCCTAATTTTCCAACCTTGCAGCAACAGCAAAGCAATTTCAGTTCCGTTTCTCAGCATAGCTAGGGGGAAAAAAATCAACACTCTTTGCAAGGAAGCAGAAGAGCCCTGAGCAAAACAGCTGAGACAAATCAGCTGAGAACCGGGAGGCCAATTAGCCTATGCTGAAGCTCCGTGGGCCAATAAAATTACAAAAAAAACACCGAACCCTTTGTTAAATTGCTGGCTCCCCCCGCCCCTCGCCCACCACTATTTATTGGCAATAAATAGTGGTGCGGAGGGGCGGGGCAAGCCAGCAATTTAACAAATGGTTTGGCTGCACCACTGGCTCTAGGGAGGCCCTTTGAAGCCCCGCAGCAAGAATTTGACTTTTTTTTTCCTCTAGCCATCGGAGGCAGCAAAAGATTGGGAGTGGGTGGGAGCTTGGCTGTCTCAGGAATTCTGGGAGTTGAAGGCCACAGGTTGTAAAAGAGCCACAATTGCCCACCCCTGGCTACGGGGCTGGCGCCGCGCGGGTGGGAGGCGAGGGGCGGGCGAGCCAGCAATTTAACAAAGGGTTCGGCCAAACCCCTTAGAACCCCCAGAATCCCACCACTGTGTAGGCCCCTCTTGATCTTGAGGCCCTAGGCTGAAGCCTAGTTAGCCTATAGGAAAATCCGGCCCTGCCCACCACCAAAGGAAGTATATAGAAACATTTCTTTAAATGCAGAAAATATCACAAAATACAATCAGAGAGAACAGATGTTTTTGAACATAAAAGCATATAAAAGAATAAACAGGGCAGTAACACAAAGCTTCAAAAGTCCACATGAGTAAAATTGTCTTGAGAGCCTTGAGAAAGTACCAGGGACACTTCCCAACCCTTTAGGTAGCACAGAGAAGGCCTTTTGTGCCCACAATTCCCTCACTTATCCCAGTGGATAGGACCTTGAACAGGCTCTCTCAAGATTACCTAATAGAGTCAGCAAAATCATTCTCAGAGCAATGGTCCTTAATACAGCACAAAACCATGTAATAAAGGAATTTATATGTAATAACCAGTATTTTTCATTTGGCCTACAAGTCTACCTGAACAGAAACCAAAGAACTGGAATGTTTGTATAAACAAGGCATCAGAGAAAACAGCAGAACCCCTGCTGTTTAATCTCAGGAAGAAAGCAGAATACATCAACATAATTTTGTATTAAGAGTACCTGAAATGGCAACCTTGGGGTGTTAACTCTAGATGCAACAATTTTCCATTGGAAGTCACCCAGAGTTAGTTGTAAAATGGGAGGCTCTATAGTTTACGTAAATAAATGAAGCCTTTTCCTTATTGCAAGGTCTGGAAAAAAACAAAGAAATATAAACTCAGTTATTGTTCACTATTTACAAGTTCCCTGTATTTATCAGTTTCAACCATCTTTTCACAAATCCCTCTGAAAAATATGTGGTTCCCAACAGCTATACAGTTTCTATAGCTCCCGTGTTCAGGTCCTTATTAGTTGCATAATTATGGCAGAGGCTGTATCCTTCCTTCTGGCCTTTTGCTGCCCTCTTTTCCAATCTGTTTATTTCACAGTAGAAGATGCCATAGGGAATGCAGGATGAGGACTCTAGATGGTTGGTGACAATCCTGAGGAGACCCAGCAGTAAAACCAGAAAACCAATTATGTCACTTGCATAGGTCAGAAAATCAGCATCCAGCAATGACTCCCAAATGCAACAGAAGCAGAGCAGAGTTTGGCAATTGGGATCAAACTCCAGTGTTGCTTTATGATGGTTCAAGAAATGACTATGGCTTAATCCAGTATTAAAGAAAGACAGGTTCACTGCAGCTGCATCCAGTCCACATAAGCCTAGGTGTTGTTTTAGTTAATACTTAAATCCAATCTCTTCTCCATGAGTTTGTGACAAGCATGGTGCCTTGATTGAAAATGGAACAAGTTCATGCATCAAAAAAGTACACATATATACAATCACACCTCTTTATGGGAATAAGAAAAAAAATTGTTCTGGTATCATTTCAAAATAGCATGTAGCTCAGGCAAGATGATCAATAAGTATGAAAAAAAAAGGAAGAGGATGTTTACCTATGGCTTTCCTCTCCCGTCCCCACCTTGTTGATCATCTTGCCTGACCCTATATGCTATTTTGAAATGGTATCAGAACTTTTTTTTTCCTGTTATCCCCGTAAAGGGGTGTGGTTGTGGGAGTGTGTATATTTTATTTTCTGATGCAGGAACTTGTTGCATTTTCAATCAAGAGAGCATGCTGGTCACAAACTCATGGAGAAGAGACTGGAGTTGAGTATTAACGAAAATAATACCTAGGCTTATCCTTAATCACAGCATTAGATTGCTTTTAACAGAAATACAAATTATTCCTTATAAATAGTGTACACCCCTAAAGATGGGGGTAGGTGGATACTACAGTCTGGAAGATCTTTACTGGGGAAAACACGTTTTCATATCCAACAGGCTCCATTACTCCTAAAATCTGCAAAGGGCCAAGCCCCCCAGAACAGACTTCATTCTGCATGCACAGGTCCCTTTCGCTCCCCTTCTTCCGAACCAGCAAAAGGTGTATTTTCCTTCCTACAATCTGTCCCGACGTTTACCAGGAAGAACAGATTTCCATGCCACTTGGTAGGCCTCTCCCCGTGCCCAATTTGGATTGCAAGCCTCGTAGCTTTCCAGCTCCCTCAAAATCACGGGCGCTCCGGAAAAAAAAAGCTCCCACTCCCAATGCCCATTTCAAGAGCAAAGCCTGAACCCGGCAAAGAAGCACGGAAACGGCAACAAGGTCTGGCAGTCTTCGCCGGGGGAAAGGTAGGCAAGAAGGGACCGGATCCCACCCCACCCTCAAGCGGGAATGGACAAAGAAGCGCCAGCCTCTCTTTCGGGAAGCGGGGCAAAAACAGCAGCACCCGCTTCTGGTCTTTTCGCGCGCACTTCATACAGACCTGACCTGCTTAGAAATTCGGCTCTGGAAGGGCGCCGCCAAAGCCACGTGGGACGAGCAAAGGCCGCTGCTCGGAAAGAGGAGGAGAAGGAGGAGGCGTGGACGCGACAGCCTACCTTATTGAACCGGACTTGTTGCTTTTGCCCGCCTATCAAATAGACCAGGCGGGGCAACAGCTTTCCTGACAAACGACGCGAGAGCCGCCTTTTCGCGGTTTTCTGTGGCCTTGACAGCTGAGTCGCTTTCAGAAGTTCACCGGCTTGAGCATGTTGTTGTCTTAACGCAAGCCGTCCTTGGCTTAGACCAGGGGTCACCAACCTTTCGGATCTCAGGGACCACTAAATTCATAATTTTAAATCCCGCGGACCATTGATATGAATTTTTTAAAAAGATAAATAGTATTTAGTTTAGTGCAATATAAAAAATGCAGAAAATGTTTGCAGGCCACCAAAATTTTCTCATGGACCACCAGTGGTCCACGGACCACTGGTTGGTGACCACTGGCTTAGACAACATGCACTCGTGGCATGTCTGCTTTTAAATCCTTTTAAATAGACCTGTCCTTCGCTGTTCTGGACTTGGTCAGTATTGGATAGAACCACCGGGTTGCCAGTAGTCAAAAAATGTCCCAGAAAAAGGAATGGCAATTCTTTTTTTTCTCCGTGGTTGGCTGACCAAAAAAAAAAGCTCTCTTCAAAAAGATACAGGTAGCTCTCGCCTTACAACAGTTCACTTAGTGACTGTTTGAAGTTAACAACAGCACTGAAAAAAGGGACATGACTTTTTCACATTTAGGACCATTGCAGCATCCTGTGATCAAACTTCAGATGCTTTGGCAACTGGTTCAAGTTTATGATGGTTGCATGGTCCAGGGGTCACCTTTTGTGACCTTCTGACAAGCAAAGACAATGGGGAAGACACATTCAGGAAGATTGATTTTCTAGTATGCAGAGGCTATGAGAGTGAAGGCACAGTTCTTATTTTTTTAATATAACTTTTTATTAAAGGTTTTTACATAGCTAAAAGACAAATATGAAAGTGAATAAAGAAAAAGTACAGAAATAAGAAAAAAAGACAGCTAAATAAATTATTTTCACCCTTCTTTACAACCACTTCAAGCTCATTATCCCTCCTCCCCTTCTTAAATTACAACAATTTATTTAGCCCCTCGTTCAATTCTTTTTTTTTAATCATCTAATCTGGGAATCACCATTTTATTTTTTTGTATTTTCAGCTAACAATTCATAAACAGTTTTTAGTCTTTTATAAAAGAACATAGTGTTTTGTCCCTAAAGTCCCAAGCAAGTCAGTTTTGTCAACTCTGCTAGTTCTGCCATCTTCAGAATCCATTCCTCCATTTCAATATTTCAGTATTTCTCCATCTTTGTGCATATAGTCCAGGGGTGGATTCTAATTTTTTTTACTACCAGTTCTGTGGGCGTGGCTCATTTTGTGGGCGTGGCTTTGTCACAAGTAAATGCTTTATTCTCCATCATGTAAATAGTATCTGTACAGTATATCAAGAGTTAATTTATTTCCATTGCTTAATGTATGTATGTCTAACCACTCCCATATCTAGCTCCTCCCCTTGTATATATAAGGAGCTGTATGCCATTTTTCAGTGCTTCTATTTGTGAATATTCAGTGAATATAGAATGCCATCTGTGATTAAACAGAGCTTTATTTAAAAATACTATTCTTACTTTAATTATTGAGTCTGATCCTGAAAATATTGCAACAATTTGGTAGCAGAGGATGGTTAATTGACTCAATAAAAAATTCAACAATGTCTGAGAGAGAAAAATCAAAAAGCAAAAAAATAAGACCCAACACCAGGGCATATACTAAAGAAATGGAAGCAGAACAAGAAATAATTGATGAATACGCAACTGAAATATCGAGAGAATCTGAAGACTGTACTACAGACAACGAAGAAATAATAGATGAGAACAATGATCAAAAAGAAAACGAAATAGAAAATAACAAACTCAGGTCAGAAATACTAAAACTTTTAAAAGATCAAAAGAACGATGAAAACCTCATCGCGAACCTCCAAGACTTACTGAAAAAAAGCGGAGCAGCGAGAGAAAAGCACATCGTTACAGATGAAAATAAAGACTCAAAAAAGGTGAGCGATTTGTCTACAGACAAAAATGCAACGAAGGAGAAGAACAACGGTCCCGCGCAAAATTTTGAATGGCAGCCATCTTGGTTTCAACGAACCTTCAGTCTAAGCGATGAAGAGCCAATCAGAAGACAAGATTCAAAATATCTGGCGCGAAAGGACTTACTTGATGCAAAAAAACAAAAGAGAAAAGATCCATACATCAGAAGAGTCTGACACAGAGACTGAAGAAGAATCAATAGAAAATCAAGTAGAGTCTGCAATGAAAACGCTTTTTGCAACTTTTGGGTCAAAATTGAAAATAACTAAAGAATCAGCGAAAAACTGCAGTAAAAAAACAAAAGGAAGAACAGTGAGTAAACGAACTTCCCGAAGATCGCACGCCTCTATGCAACAGCGAAAGCATCGACGCCTGAACCCAGAGAGCCCTGCAGATACCAACCTACGCCGCAAACAATTCCAGAGACCAGCGCTCTCAATAAAAGGACTCCCATCGCCACCAGGACTCCCAAGGCTGAACCAGAGACCGAGTCTTCCAAAGAAGAACAATGCGAGGGCGCTGCAGCGACGAGAACCTTTCACCATGACTTCAGGAGCGAAATGGACAATGCGCATGTGCAAAGCTACACAGACAGCTTCGAAGCAAGAGAAAGACAGAGACTGCCATTTAAAGTTGTCGCTAGCATCCCCATGCCATTCTGCGGTTACCAACACTTAGAAGACCATGGACTTCCTCCAGTTGTAAGTAATGGAGCTAACAACATTGGGAATTTACCCAATGATTTCCCAAAACTGAGGGTAGATGGTGTTAATTTACAAGAGTGGTGCCAACAGCTCCAAGTTGTCTTTATGAAAGAAAATTTATTGTTTTTCATTACTAACCCTCCAAAAAGACCTTGGACTTTAAGATTGGACTGCCTACACCATAGAGCATTTTTCTTACTAATATCCAGTATATCTCCTGCTATGTATCATAGTATTAAGTCAAATCTAACTGTATCAGAAATTGTTCAATGCATGTTTAAGCTGTTTCACAGTGATAGTGTAGCCACTACAACAAGAATGTCTAAGGATTTCTTTTCAGCCAGGTTAAAATCTGGGGTCACCATAAGTGAACATTTAATATACTTAAACAAAGCCAGAGCAGAATTACAACTAAGAGGAGAAATAATTTCAGATCAAACAATGAAAAGTGTTATTATCAATTCATTAGACCCATCTTGGAATAATTATATATCCCATTTAGATACAATCAATTTAGGGTATTTATCCATAGAAAACCTTTCTAATAGGTTGATAGCTGAAGACAATTCGAGAAGAAATCGTTATAATAATCACATAGAGCATAAGCAATATAAGAAAGTGGCATTTCAAGAAAGGTACCATGAACCAATCAAATGCCATAATTGTGGGTCCAAGGAGCATAATAGAAGAGATTGTCCTAAATTTCTCAGAGATAAACATAGGACAGATCATAGAGATAGATATCACAACAGACAGTCATCCACTGACAGACATAGATATAGTAGTCCATCCATCTATAAGGAACATAGAGGGGGTAGAGATGATTCAAGAGATAGAAAATCTGGTTCATTGAATGGACTGAACAAACACAACAACAACAACATACATAGACCAGAAGATAACGATTGGCTCATTGACTCTGGTGCAACAAATCACACTACACACAACAAAAATATATTATCTTCGTTTGTTGAAGATAAATTTGTAATCAAAGTAGCTAATCAAGGGAAGGTCCAAGTCATAGGTAGAGGAAATATAATCTTACCTGGCCTAGGAAAAATAGAGGGGGTATTGTTAATACCTGAAATACCTCATAACATACTTAGTGCAATAAAACTAAGCAGAGAATCTGGCATAAACATAGTCTTTTCAAAAGGGAATGCAGCTTTAAAGAAAAATGAAACAAGCGTAGGTACTGTCATTGTAAAAGGAGGCTTACCTTACTTAATAACAAATGAAAGATGTTTACACAATATTGATTCCAACATAGAGGATGACAATGACATAAATAACGAAGAAAATAGTAATAATGATAATGAGGAACATGAGGTAGTTCATAACAACAAAAACCCATCCAATGATAAAAGACCTAATATAGGCAAACCCATTCATGATGAATGTGCTCATATCTTACATAGAAAATTAGGACATGCTAGTTTTCCTGTAGTACAAAAAATGATTGAACATGCTGATGGTGTTAAAATAAAAAACTGTAAAAACTACCTAGAATGCTCAGTGTGTAAATCCACAAAACTCAAAACTAGCCCCAGGCCCAAAAAATCAACCAGGTCAACCAAACAAATCTTTGAATTAGTACACATGGACTTAGTTGGCCCATTGACACCATCAATCACATATAAAAAACGCTATTTCCTAACCATTGTGGATGACTATAGTCGTTATGGGTTTGTCTACACATTAAGACATAAGGATGAAACATTTCAGAAATTCAAAGAATTTTACAAACGCATAGAGACACAACACAACATTAGAATAAAACAAATTATGACAGATAGAGGATGTGAGTTCATGTCAAACGAATTCTCACGATGGCTAAAAGATAAAGGGATGTTGCATTACACATCTAGTCCTTTCTCTGCATTCCAGAACGGAGTGGCAGAGAGAAAGAACTCAACACTACAAACCATGATTAGATCCACATTAGAAGATGCTGGTTTAGGTAAACAATTCTGGTCAGAAGCTTTACAATTTTCCAATTACACCCAAAATAGGACTTGGTCCAGCATAGTGAATAAAACACCATATGAAGTGATGTACGGTAGGAAACCTAAGTTAACACACATGCATATATTTGGAGTCACTGCAGACGTACATATACCTAAACAATTAAGGCGTAAAGGTGAAAACGTATCCAGAAGACTTAAATTCATGGGATACGAAACAGGCACAAAAGGATACAGATTTATTGATAACAATAACAGATTCATAATTTCAAGAACAGCAGTATTTCATGAACAGGCCAATTGGTCCAAAATACACCTTAATGAAATATTCCCAAACACCAATTCAGACACTGAACATCAAAATGAGAATATTGAAAAGAAAAACAATAACAGCACACGCAAAAACAAAGTTAGAACATGGACGAATAGTCAACACAAAATAAAAACTGATTCAGTAACAAAAAAGGAAGCAAGGTATTTGCATGACAATGATAGTATACCAGTGAGAACAACCAGAAGTAACAGAAATCAGGTGCCTAATAAATACAAAGATTATGTAATGTGTATGAATGGAGAAATAGTAACACCAAACACTTATGAAGAAGTGCTGAAACTTCCCCCCAAAGAAAGAGAAAAGAGGGAATCAGCAATGACCAAGGAGATGAATAGCTTACAAGAATTGAATGTTTTTACACCCACACAAGCCCCAGGGGATAAGACTATTATTGGTACCAGGTGGATATATAAAATTAAAAATCTGGAAGGAGGTAACACACTGTATAAAGCCAGACTAGTCACACAAGGTTATGCTCAAAGATATCCTGAGGATTATACAGACACTTACTCTCCTACTGTAAGAACTGAGAGTGTTAAAACAGCTCTAGTTATAGCATCAGCACTTAATCTCGAGGTATTTCAATATGATATACAAACTGCATATTTACATGCCAAATTAGATAAAGATATATATGTAAGAGCTCCTCATAGTCAATATACAAACAAAAATGATATATGGCTATTAAACAAAAGTCTATACGGATTGAAACAATCTGGCAAGCGATGGTATGAATGTTTAGTCAAAGTACTTAAAACTATGAACTTTGTTGCCACTACTGCTGACAATTGTTTCTTTGTTAAGAGTGAAGGTGATTCTCCAGAATTTGTATTGATTTATGTTGATGATATTCTATATATAGGCAAAGATACAAAAAGGAGAGAAACTTTTGTAACAAAACTCAATGAACACTTTTCCTTAAAATCATTAGGGAAAGTAAACAAATATCTTGGTGTTCAAATCAGCAAAACAAAGAAGGGATTCAAACTTTCCCAAAGGGATAAAATTATAGAACTCTTAAACAAATGTAACCTAAATGATGCCAAACCATGTGATACTCCCATGCAGACTGATTTTCTAAGAAACACTGATGAGTCATCTCCAGAATTTAAAGATAACACATTGTATAGGTCTGTTATCGGCTCTCTTCTCTATATCTCTAACTGGACTAGACCTGATATTGCTTTACCCCTTAACTTATTATCCAGACATGTCAGTAAACCATTATCATACCATTGGGAAGATGTCAAGAGGATATTAAGATACTTAAAAAATAGCTTAGACTTCTGCTTGTTATTAGAACCCAATAATACAAATGAACCCATTCTCACATGTTATGCAGATGCAGATTGGGCTGGTGATGTCACTTGTAGAAAAAGTACATCTGGCTATATATTTTTCCTTAACGGCTGCCCAGTTTACTGGTACACGGGTAAACAAGATTTGGTAGCTACATCAACTACTGAGGCAGAATATGTCTGTCTGTCTAAAGCATCAAATAACCTAGTATGGTTTAATGATTTATTGTCTAATATTTGGAAAAAACCTTCATTGCCTTATATCATACATGAAGATAACAAAGCTGCCATCGAAATATCTAGATCTGATGCTATTGGACAGCGATCTAGACATATAGATATAAAATTCAAACATGTAAGGCAATTATCACAAGACGGATTTATTAAAGCTATTCATTGTGAAACATCAGAGCAAATAGCTGACATCTTGACAAAACCTTTACCTTCTAAACAACACAAATACTTAACTACCAAGCTACAAGTTTTATATTGTTCTGAATCAATGTAATTATTGTCATATGTCGAATAGAGGGGGATTTGTCACAAGTAAATGCTTTATTCTCCATCATGTAAATAGTATCTGTACAGTATATCAAGAGTTAATTTATTTCCATTGCTTAATGTATGTATGTCTAACCACTCCCATATCTAGCTCCTCCCCTTGTATATATAAGGAGCTGTATGCCATTTTTCAGTGCTTCTATTTGTGAATATTCAGTGAATATAGAATGCCATCTGTGATTAAACAGAGCTTTATTTAAACATACTATTCTTACTTTAATTATTGAGTCTGATCCTGAAAATATTGCAACAGGCTTGATGGTCATGTGACAAGCAATTCTTTAGGATTTAGCAGAGGTACTTGTCTACCAGGCTTTTAACTGCTTGCAGAGCCATACCGGTCTACCCATTTGTTTTTGGAGTGCACTGGTCTACCACCACACTGCCTTTTACTGCTGATCAGCTGTAAGGCGGCCCTATGAAGCGCGGCAGCAAGAGTTTAAACAGTTTTTTGCCATTCTGCCACCACCGAGAGCCTCGGAAACCGCTTTCAGGCAGCTTGGCCTCAATTGCCAATCTACCACCACCCAGCAGTTTACAAGGAGTGGATTGGTTCTAGCAATCAGTTGGGAGGCTTCTTGGCTTCTCAATTTAAAGCTAAGTGTCTTTAGGTGGTTTTTTTTTCTCTTCTTTGTCAAGTGAGCCCTGATTTTAATCCCTTCTAGCCGATCAGCTGGGACCCGGGAGGCAGCAAATAGATTGGAGGCAGGGCTGGGCAGAGGTGGCATTTACCGGTTCACCGAACTACTCAAAATTTCCACTATCAGTTCACAAGAACCGGGGAGAACTGGTAGCAACCCACCACTGATATAATCTTACTTTAAGTATATATAATAGTCTTCCATAAGTATTTTCTAACTTTACTATTCATAAGTGCCAATAAAAGGAATCCTCATTTGGTCTCAATATTCATCTTCAAAATACTTTGTAGCATCAAATATGATACATATTCAATTTTTTTTTGCTTTTTCATAAGCCATAAGTTGTTTTCATTTTTCAACATTGAAGAAATGCCATATTACACAAGTGTGTTCTTGTTTTAAAGTAGTCTTTATTTTAATTACCATCAACATATATTTTTCATATTTTTAACTAAAACATATTTCTACACTGAAAATTAAACTGAAAAAATAAATATTAATTAAAAGTGCAACCCACAAATCAGTTTCTCTGAAATTTTATTGCCATGAATGGAGGTACTCTAATGTTTCTTGAGATATCAAGAATAAATAAGAAATTATGGTTTGAGCAAGTATTTTAAAATATGAATATTAATGTGCTATAGCATTTTAAATAATAAATGTAATATTACATGCTCTTTCATGGATTAAACTTTGCTTCATTAGATGCATAAGGATCCCCAACCAGCCTTGAAAGCATGGTATTCATAAGTGTTCTTGAAACAGCTTCACAATTGTTCAAAAGTATACAAGCAAAAAGCTATACTTAATGTATGGGATATACATTATATATAATTGTTACAATCATCCTTTATATTTTCATAGTTTAGAAACAAATGACTGCCACCTCCTTAAAAGTTATGCTTTAATTAAAAATCTCAAGAATTAATACACTTTTAGTATTTAAAAATACTATTTAGTATTTAAAATACTTTTAGTATTTAAAAATTAGCCTATGTGTGTATATAGGTTAATTCTCTTGAAGTATTAACAAGTGGAAATTGGAACAGAAAACAGAAGGAAAAATATTAAACAATATATTTTTCCATGTTTGCCATTTCTCCCTTTAAAATCTCCTGCAATTAATCAAAACACAAATAAATGTAACTCACACCTAGTTTGTGTGCAATACCATGAGAATTTATCTCAGAATATAGTATCATCATCTTGTCTGATTTGGCTAACAAAATTTCCTTCCTAAATACAGTCAGCCGATTATCTCCTCCACAATAATAGCAAAAACTGAAAATCGACTTCTGAAATAGATAATATAATTTAATCAAAATTGGATATGAGATCAGTTCTTGGGGAGGGGAGACATTGGTTTTACAAGTGGCAAAGTCATAAGGGATCTACTTATGGGATCAGGCAGATATGAGAACAGAGAGTTCTTGCAGATGTATCATTCATGTAACTGGCCTTATAAGGTTCTAAAGTTGTTCTGAAAGCAGTTTGACAATATTGTGAAAAGTCCTATAATTGTCACTGCTGTGTGTATGACAAAGGAAGCAGCATACTGCTCATTGTACAAATCAGCTGAATTCACCAATCATTACTTTAATAGCAAAAGAAAATACTGTAACTGAGGGCTGTTGTGTTTTCCTTTTTAATATGTTGCATTTTGTATAGATATATATTTTAGGCAGATTGGACTAGAATTGTCTATTTGTTGCTATATTCTGTTTGTCAGTCTCAATCATCTTTATATTGATCTGTGCTTGGGTATATTTAAACAATGTATACACTAGAATGTAATAGCACCTACCTGTTCCTAGCTGATCTTTAAAAAAAAGTGTAATCAACAAGAAATCCAGCTCACCTAAGTGAGTCCTTAGCTTACTATACCAAGTCTCAGATGTTCACATGAAAATAAAATAAGTAAAATAGTTATGACTCTCTTCACTTATATATATAAACCCCAGTAAAAAAAGTTAAATACAATATATATAGCAGGAAATACAATCCTGGAATACGTATCAATGACATGGTTATTCTGCAAAATAATTCTGCCCACAGTTTCTTTCAAAAATCTTTTTCTTTTTAAGGGACCTTCATGCAGATGGGTGATGCTGGGTGCTCGCTCGCGTGCTGCTCCTTCTTCCAAAAGTACACTCAAGGTGGCAAGATCAATGTCAGTATCATGATAGCACCCATCAAAGGCCATGGCTTGCATTGCATCAATGTTATATAGCCCAGCAACCTAGAAGGAAGAACAATTGAATCAATGGATTTGTATCTCTGGAGAACTCATGTTGTTGCAGCTGTAGTCTTCCGCAGTCTGTGTCAGGCTGAATCTAAAACAGACACAATAAGCATTAAGGCATAGAAAGAACTTCTTTGTTTTATTGTAGAAAAGCCAGTGAAGCCATTATGAAAGAATACTAAAAGAATTTCAGTGATTTCCATATCTCCAATAGAAGCCATATTTATAGTGAACTCAAGGTTTATATTCTTTGGTCTTTTTTTGCCATCTTCATGGTATGACTGCTTGAAACAGCTTCCTGTTTCTTGGTTATGGACTAATCTGGTTTCAAAATAAGTTTAGTAGTTTTTAGTTGTCCTGAATTACTCTTCCTATCATCCACAGCCAAATACTAAGGAAAATGTTGCCCTGATAAATAGTTTTAATACTCTCATTTTGGAAATTGTTTTAATGCAAAAGTATTTTCAGCAGTGATATTCCTTGTCTGCCAAAGAGAATCGTGTGTGAAAGTTGTTAATCTGGAATAAATTAAGAGACTCATTTTAACTTGGATTTATTTTCCAATATTTTCATTTATATCACCTACTGTTTCAGCTAAAGTACTCTCTTCTTATCTCAGCCACCAGAAAACTAATGTCCTCATGCCAGCGCCAATGGCCTCTCTGCTGATTTGCAACTGAAAGACATATCCTCATTTCCCATTAAAGGAAGTCTGTGTTCTTAGTATTACCAGCCCATGGAAAAATCATCTGCCATCAGTTCTACTATGATTTCCAATAGTTAT